>CAMXCT020000658.1:137500-226193 GCA_947184155.2 Cladocopium goreaui | reverse complement strand
AGAGAGGAGAGAGAAGAGGAGAGAGGAGAGAGAAGAGGAGAGAGGAGAGAGAAGAGGAGAGAAGAGAGAAGAGGGAAGAGAGAAGAGGGAAGAGAGAAGAGAGGAGAGGAGGGAAGAGAGGAGAGAGGAGAGAGGAGAGAGGAGAGAGGAGAGAGGAGAGAGGAGAGAGGAGAGAGGAGAGAGGAGAGAGAGAGAGAGATAAGACAGAAGAGGCAGATGAGTTAGGACTTATGGAGCTCAAGGCTAAGCTTGTATCCCGCTGGGCTGCTTATGTATTGGGTTGCCTTAAACAGTTGCACCCGAAGAAAGCGGAAAAAAGAGGGTAGGAAGAGAGAGAGAGAGAGAGAGAAAGAGAAAGAGAAAGAGAAAGAGAAAGAGAGAATAGAGAAGAGGCAGATGAGTTAGGACTTATGGAGCTAGCTCAAGGCCAAGCTTATATCCCGTTGAGCTGCTTCTGTATTGGGCTGCCTTAAACACTTGCACCAAACCCGAAGAACGCCCGAAGAAAGCGGGAAAAAAGAGAGGAGAGAGAGATAGAGAGAGAGAGAGAGAGAGAAGAGGCAGAGGAGTTAGGACTTGTGGAGCTCAAGGCTAAGCCTATACCCCGCTGGGCTGCTTCTTTTTTGGACTGCCTTAAACACTTGCACCAACCCAGAAGAAAGCGGGAAAAAAGAGGGTATAGAGAAGGAAGAGAGAGATAGAGAGAGAGAGAGAGAGAGAAAGAGAGAAGAGGCAGATGAGTTAGGACCTTTGGAGCTTAAGGCTAAGCTTATACCCCGCTGGGCTGCCTTCAATTGGATTTGCCTAAGACATGTGCGGCCAACCCCGAAGAAGCGGGAGGGGAAAAAAAGAGGGTAATAGAGAAGGAAAGAGAGAGGGAAAAAAGAGGGTATAGAGAAGGAAGAGAGAGATAGAGAGAGAGAGAGAGAAAGAGAGAAGAGGCAGATGAGTTAGGACTTATGGAGCGCAAGGCTAAGCTTATATCTCGCTGAGCTGCTTCTATCTTGGATTGCCTTAAACATTTGCACCAACCCCGAAGAAAGCGGGAAAAAAGCGGGTATAGAGAAGGAAGAGAGAGATAGAGAGAGAGAGAGAGAGAAAGAGAGAAGAGGCAGATGAGTTAGGACCTTTGGAGCTCAAGGCTAAGCTTATACCCCGCTGGGCTGCTTCTATATTGGATTGCCTTAAACATTTGCGCCAACCCCGAAGAAAGCAGGAAAAAAGAGAGTAGAGAGAGAGAGAGAGAGAAAGAGAGAGACTGAGACCAAGAGAGAGAGAGAGACAGAAAGAGAAAAAGAGAGAAAGAGAGAAAGAGAGAAAAGGCAGATGAGTTAGGACTTTTGGAGCTCAAGGCGAAGCTTGTATCCGCTGGGCTGCTTATGTATTGGATTGCCTTAAACAGTTGCACCCGAAGAAAGCGGAAAAAAGAGGGTAGAGAAGAGAGAGAGAGAGAGATTGAGAGAGAGAGAGAGAGAGCGAGAGCGAGAGCGAGAGCCAGAGCGAGAGCGAGCGAGCGAGTGAGAGGGAGGGAGAAAGAGAGAGAGAGAGAGAGGGAGAGGAGGCAGATGAGTTCGGACTTATGGAGCTCAAGGCTAAGCTTGTATCCCGCTGGGCTGCTTCTATATTGGACTGCCTCAAACACTTGCACCAACCCCGAAGAAGAAGCGGAAAAAAAAGGTAGGGAGAGAGAGAGAGAGAGAGGGGAGAGAGAGAGAGAGAGAGAAAGAGAGAAGAGGCAGATGAGTTAGGACTTATGGAGCGCAAGGCTAAGCTTATACCCCGCTGAGCTGCTTCTATAATGGATTGCCTTAAACATTTGCACCAACCCCAAAGAAAGCGGGAAAAGAGATGGCATAGAGAGAGAAAGAGAGAAGAGGCAGATGAGTTAGGACTTATGGAGCTCAAGGCTAAGCCTATACCCCGCTGGGCTGCTTCTTTTTTGGACTGCCTTAAACACATGCACCAACCCCGAAGAAAGCGGGAAAAAAGAGGGTATAGAGAAGGAAGAGAGAGATAGAGAGAGAGAGAGAGAGAGAGAAAGAGAGAGAAAGAGAGGAGAGGCAGATGAGTTAGGACTTATGGAGCTCAAGGCTAAGCTTATACCGTATACCTTGCTGGCCTTCAACACTTGCACCAACCCCGAAGAAAGCGGGAAAAGACTTGGTATAGAGAGAGAGAGAGAGAAGAAGCAGATGAGTTAGGACTTATGGAGCTCAAGGCTAAGCCTATACCCCGCTGGGCTGCTTCTTTTTTGGACTGCCTTAAACACTTGCACCAACCCCGAAGAAAGCAGGAAAAAAGAGGGTATAGAGAAGAGAGAGAGAGAGAGAGAGAGAGAAGAGGCAGATGAGTTAGGACTTGTGGAGCTCAAGGCTAAGCCTATACCCCGCTGGGCTGCTTCTATATTGGATTGCCTTAAACATTTCCACCAACCGCGAAGAAAGCGGGAAAAGAGATGGTAGAGAGAGAGAGAGAGAGAGAGAGGAGGCAGATGAGTTAGGACTTATGGAGCTCAAGGCTAGTGTTTGAGGCAGTCAATACAAAACTCGGAGAGTATTACCGATGCACATGAGATAGGAAGCAGCCTGATCAATTTCAAGAGTTTGTCCTAACTCATGTGTCCTTGCGCAAGGTTTGCTAGAAAAAAATCTAGGCTTGTGCAATTAGAGATAGGAACTAAGGAAGTTAATTTCAAGTTCTTTTCCTAACTCATGTAGTCTGCTCTATCATGGCGTTCCCTGCTTTTGAAGTTCGCATGATGCGTGACTTGAGGCTCTTTGTGGATGTTAGGAAAAAACATGAGATAGGACCTAGAGGCGTACGTGACTCCTATCACATCCCTGCTGGAACCATTAAACAAATACAACTTGAGCCTCGGCAGCACAAGAGTTAGGAGCCCGCCCCAAGGATAACCCAACTGTCTGGAACAGCTAAATCCTAACTCACCAGGACCTAGTATAATTTTTTTTGCTAATGGCGGTGTTAGACTTTATGTTACACCAATTGAAATTGTTAAACAAATTGAACCTAAAACTTTCAAAATGGAAGATGAAAAAGAAATTGGAATAACTAAAAATCACAGGGTTTAAAGCAAATGACATAGAAGAAGTCATACCTGATGAATGGGAAAATATTGTTATGACGGATAATGAAGGTATAAAGAAACTAAGTTATATAAAACTAACTGGTATTTTATGGGGAGTATGTAGAGAGCAACAAACAAAAATAGAACAGTTGGAGAGCTCGGTATATGAATTACAAGAAGCAGTAAAAACACTACAAAAACCTAAGCCAAGGACAAGGGCAACAACAAAACCTGAAAATTAATTTATAAAGTAGTAATATATGAGGAATAAAAAACTAAAATTGAAAATAATTGTATAGAAGAATTAAATAAAACTGTTGAAAATAATTTAGACATAAGCAATGTTGATAAGTTACAAATAAAAGCAATAAAAGATTTGAATAATAGAATTAAAGAAAAGAAAAGCGATAGGATATTTTACATACTACCTGCTATTAATTTATGTGTTCCGAGTTTAATTTAGTAATATTATTTTAATATAATATTATTAATTAATATGAATATTTTTTTGAAACCTCACCATAGAGATTTTATTGGCATCACTCTCCCTCAACTTCACAAATAAAAATGAGTAAGGTTCTTCAGTAGCAACTTTGTAAATTTCATACAGAGTTTTCTTATCAACCAGTGCCGACTGTTCTTCTATGAAGCTTTCAATTTCTTTCATATTTTTAAGTTTAAACATATACGGTGAAGATGTATTTAGTCTAACTATCGGAGCGAGGGCATTATATTTTTGGGTTACTGTGATTACTGACAATCCGAAGTGTCTTGATTTTGTGTAAAGACCGTGTAAAACCTTTGAATACTTCATAAACCCTATCCTCTGCAAAGTCATCTATAATCAATAAGCAACTAAACAGTCTCTTCATCTTGTTCTTTTCCTGATACTCCATGACTTTATGCTGAGTGTCTATGATTTGTTGTAGTGCGTTTCCATCATACTCATCAAATAAAAACTGTTCTTTCTTGTTATCCACTTTCAAATCTTTCTCAATGTATTTTATCACTTCTTTGTATGCTTCGTCAATGTGTGCTGTTGGACTTACAATCCAAATCCTTTCAAAGCAGTCTCTATAAATTTTCAACACTAGGTTTTGTATAAGAATGCCCTTACCGCCTTGAGATGCTGAAACAATGATGCTTCTAAAGGGTAATTTATTTGCTGGAGGATATGGCGATTGTTTGAATTCATATTGTTTAACATTGATGGGTTCAACCTTTGGAGGTAATAAATCTTTCATTAATAATATTTAGAAATGAATTGTATAATATATATTGTTGAAAAGGAAACCTTCACATGATTGGGGTCTGTGATGGGACAGTTGCTTTCAACCCGCATAAGACGTTAATTAGTTTCTTTGGACAGCTACCTTTCCCTTCAAGTGTCTGATCCCCTATATTTGCTCTTAGTCTCAGCGTTTTTCTGGTGGTATGAATTCGTTTTGTGCGTGAGAGACCCTTTGTGGCAATCCTTTTTTTTTGATTTGGCATCCGCCCCTGATGTCAAGTTGGAGCTTTAAATATATAATTAGATGATAAAAGTTTATCTAATTATATTAATAATGGTTAGTGTCAATGAGTACGATGTTTATACAGATACTATTGACAATATTGAAGAAATGATTGAAGACGATAGTAAATTTCCAGTTGTTGAAGATGGTAGAATAAAATTGTTGTTAAAAATGATTTTTGAATTTATAAAAGTGGTAAAACATATATAAGTAATAATATAAATACCACCAAAAAAGAAAAAGGAAACTAAAAAAGAAACACTTGATGAACAACACAAAAGCGTTAGTGAAGTAGGACAGCAACCAAGAACAGAAACAACATCTGAAGCAACAGCAACAGAAGCGACAGTAAAATCAACTGAAATTAAGAAGGATGAAGTTAAACATATACATAATGCTATTACTTTCCCTTGTCCAGCGTGTAATATTTGTCTTCAAATGAGTAATCAAATAGAAATTAATAGAAAACATGGTTGTAAATGTAAATGCGTTCCGTTTAATTTTTGAATAAGTAGTTCAACACAAACTTTAAGCATCAACAAAAAATATGGAGGGGATATAGAACTAGAAACTGACGACCATGAATTAAAACTATCTTGGAGCTGAGAAATTACACTAGAGGACGAAAAACATTGTCAAGAAGTTAGTAAGATAGTTAAGGAATGTATGAAAAATAGATTTAAAGAGTAGATTTGGATAAAATCAAATTGATAATTAAATATCTAAATAAATAAATATATTTAAATAAATAATTATATGAATAAGTATACAAGTAGTACGGAAAAAACACTCGGTAAATCAATAGAAGAGATGAGAAAAGAGATAATGGAAGAACTGAAGAACAACGGAGAGGAAGTGCTTGAAAAACTGGATTATGTATTGGAAGTGTTGAGGAAACAAAAGGAAGAGGACAAGAAGGAAGACAACAACCAGGATAAGATAAACAAAGCGTTTGAAACGAAGCAGATAGGCAGACCCGTCGGTTCGTGGGAGGATAAGAGAAAGCAATACTTTGAATGGATTAAATCGGGTAAAATCACTCAACCGAAAGAAGAGACTTTAGCATACTACAAAATCAATAAGGACCCGACTAACAACTCCTATGTATTACTGTCGTAATTTCATATTTTAAATCTATAGATTTATAATATGAAACTCTTAGAACTTTTCAGTGGAGCAGGTAGTGTAGGCAAAGTCGCCAAAGAGTTAGGTTATGATGTCGTCTCGTTAGATTTGAAGAACGCCGACATCAACACCGACATCCTACAATGGAACTACAAACAATTCAAACAAAATGAGTTTAACATCATATGGGCATCGCCACCTTGCACCGAATACAGCAGAGCAAAAACAACGGGAATTAGAAAAACAGATTATGCCAACAGCGTTGTTAAGAAAACCATCGAAATCATCAACTACTTCAATCCATCAATATGGTTCATAGAAAACCCCGAGGCAGGACTTTTAAAGCAACAGGACTTTATGACAGACTTTGATTATTACGACATTGATTTTTGTAAATACGGTATGGAATACCGAAAAAGGACTAGGATATGGACTAATCTGAAAGACTGGACGCCGAGACCTTTATGTAAAAAGGACTGCGGGAACATCATAGACAACAGACACAAAGAAACGGCACAACGCCTACCTTCAAAGGGCAGATGGAACGAACAGAAGAAACACACACAAGATGAACTATACAGAATACCGAGCGATTTGATTGAAGAAATAATGAGAGTTGTACAGTAAATGTTGTTCGTTTAGACTAAAAGCAGTTCATGTCGTAAGTATGCTTTTGAAAGACCTTCCAACTGATAAGTCCGATTACCCATAATGTCGTGCTCAATCTTTTCAACTTTGTAGGCGCCTTTAGACCATTTGCTGTTATACTCTTTCCTATCGGTGTAGTTGCCCTTCTTCTTATGAAAGTATTTGACGCTGTCGCCTTCTTGGATGGTTGGATATTTCCTTTTGTTTTTCTCTCTTAACGTTAGATTGATCCTGACCGTGCTGTTGTTCTCGTCCTTGTGTGCTTGTTTAGGTGTCATCTTTGTTGATGAATGAACTGTGGTGTTGTATTTGTTTAGGACAGGCGATAGCATAGAAGTCCAACCTGCCTTGTTGAACCTCACCCTGTCGTGTATCATCTTTTTCATAGTCCTAATGAAACGCTCTGCCACGTTTGCATGGGTCTGGGTGATGATGTGCGTTATGCCTTCATCTTCAAAAAAATCTTCACACTTGCTTGAAAATTACCGTCGCTATCAGAGTAAATTGACATTGGAAAACCCATCTTCTTAAATGCTTCTTTTAATGCTTTAAGGACATTATCACTGTTGAGTTCATCTATCGGTATTACATCCGCATACTTGCTAAAAATGTCAATAACCACTAACGCTTGTTTGGGCTCACCTTTTGAAACTTTCATTTTTGCTTCTGGGTCGGGTTTGGACGCTAATGGGGTCATAAACATTATATCTATCTGGTATTCAAATCGGGCGAAAGGAGCGGTGAATGAGTTGGTGCCACTGTATCCCTTAAGCTGTTTGTTGGGTTGTTTGCTCATAAACTTCCTTACATCGTCTAATGTTATCTCTATGTCTTGTGCCTTCGCTTTCTTATATGTTTCTTGGATTGACCCGAACGCTCCTTCAATGTCATAGTAAGCATTGCTGATAATCTGGTCCTTTGTTAATCTTCTTGCCATTATATGAACTTATATGAACTTTAGATTTTTAAATTTATCCACAACTAAAAAATTACCTCAAGAAATAAAGACTTATATATATAATATATTAAGAGAAAATAAGATGACTAAATTTGACTGTGGATGTCGTATTATGTGTGAGTGTATCAACTTAAGCAGTGGCGATTACAAAAAAACTAACTGGAGTTATTTGTTAAAAACCTTCGTGAATGTTTGTGGAAAGCGTAGCAAGAAACAAATGAAATTCCAATATATGGAAAATAAACTTCTGGAATTGGAAAAGCAACGAATGGAAATGTTTATGAACTTCGAAGATGACGACGAAGAAGAGTATGATGAAGAATATAAAGAACAATTTAGAAAGATGACGGACGAAGAGATTGAACGACACATCGGTCTTGAAAAAGTTAGGAATGTAATGGAAGGGTTTGACCAAGAACACGGTATAGATAAAATCAGAAGGATGATAGAAGAGATAAAGAACGAAGATAAGAAAGAAGAACCCGAAGATGAAGAATATGAAAGCGATAATAGCGAAACACAACGAATGAAGCGATTACAGTGGATACAGGACAACAGGAAACCCAAAAACTGAACAAGACAGCTAAATTACTTAAAGACAAAATAACTATATATAATAAGAGAAAATGAGTAGAGCAAAAATTGAGGTTATAGATACAGGCAATATCGGTTTATATGCTAACTTTGGTAGTGAAAGCGAGGACGATGACTGGGAAAGAAAAGCAATAGAAAAAGAAGATGAAGAGATTAGAGACTTTGTAAGGTGTCATCCTATGCCTTGGCCTTCACCCGATGATGTGGAAGGAAAGAAAGTAATTGATAGGATGAATGATAGTGAAAAAGCAAATAGAATGGTAATATATTCCTTCGTAAGATTTGATTCGGGAGAACGCTCGAGCGGTCCTTCGAAGAGCTGGAGACGCCATTTCTCCAACAGTTTCTTTGGAATCGCCTTAGCCTGCCTTAGCCTCCGCCCCATTTGCTGAATGCTCCCTGCACTTTCACTTCCTCCACAACCCGCTGAGCTGAGCCCCTGGTGCCTTTTCTTGCTCCCCTTTGATTCACGAAGTGAATCTCGCTGAAGGGCGATGTTGGGGCTAATGAGCCGCCTGTTTGCATTCCTGGCACATGTTCAGGCAGTGCAGCCAGTTGCCGGCCCTTTTTTTGCTCGCTGGCGTTTGGCTAGCCACGGTGACACCAGCCCGTGTCTCCTTGTTTTTAGGGCCACCCTGCTGTTTTTTCCAGCAAAGCTATATATATGTGGCCCTAATGTATCCTGATGTGAATCACATCAGTACTGTATGTTGATATTGCTTCTAGATTGTTCGACTGAATGAATTCAGATTTGGCCACCACTCATGAAGAATATGTATGAAAACCTAACTGATAAAAGAGTAATCATTGACTGTGGTAAAGAACTTAACCGTGATGGTGAGTTCAACGCAATGATTATTAATATAACTCTTTTATCAATAGCGATGGATGAACTAAACGATGCAAACAAACTGTGCTTAACGCAAATGAGAGTTATTGAACACTGGTGGGATGGAATAGGAAAGTGGAAAGCGTAAATGATTAGTTCATAACATCTTAACAAAAATATTATGAAGTAATCTTTAAACAAAACAATCACCACAAAATCACAACAACCCCGACACAAACATCAAGTGAAAGTTTTAGACAAAATAGTCCCAGAAACCCCCACACAAAAAACATCAAAGACAAGGAAGAAACATTGAACAAAAACCTAAAAACCATAACAGCCAACATATTAACATAACTTGTCCCAGCATCCCCCTTTTACCATTTTTTCACCTACCGTTACTACCGTTCACCAAAATTTCACCAACACATTTGGGTGGAATGCCGGTTGCATTTTTTTGAAACATTTAGGATTTACCTAGACCCTGGAATCTCTACTTTCACAAAGTCTCCGAGCCCTGCTGACAGGACATAGCACGGCTGCTAACAGACGACAGTGCCGTTTGCCGTGATTCTGCGAAGAGTGCTCTAGAGACTTGGCAGAGTTTTGGCGACAACTACCAATTCAAAGCACATCAAAGCACCAAAACCTTTAACCTTTCAGCCTTAAACGAAACAACTCCAACCAGACCTACGGCCTGTAATATTCGGTAGCGCTGTATAGCTCAGGACACCATGCTAGGACGCTGAGATGGGCGGAGGGTCACCAAACGTTGGCAAAATCTGCTCCATCGACCAACGGTGTCCGATGCAGCAAATCCTGTGGGTTCAATTTGATCGGGACATGCCCGGCGTTGTTGCTGGAGGAGCTGGATTAGCAGCTGCTGATCTCAAGGTCATTGAGACTTGCGGTGCCTATTGTTTGAAGCTTCTCACTGATTTTGAACATCAGTTGATTTGTATTTGTATACATTTGCGTTGGTCAGGGATGATGAGGCCGAACACACAAGATGGAACTAGTAGTTCATTGCGGTCTGAAAGTGGCCTTTGATAGGTGATGACGATAGGTTTCCCTTTATGACAGGTGGTGGTGCCACCGAATGCTGAGCTCTATGTGCAGCGGCTGAAGCACCAGGCCATGTAAAGAACTGTGTTGTCCTTTGCTGTTCGTTGTCAACTAGTTTAAAGCGTTTCGATGGACAGCAGTAGCAGAAACGGACAGAAAAGAAATTTAAACACTGGATGGTCTCATTGGATGTGTCTCATGTTTCTTCAATGAGGATCCAAAAGTTCGCTGTGCAGCCTGCTGGGTATTGGGCCATTCAGCTGCGGCAGTGGTGAACCTGCACGGGATGCTTGCCTATGTTGTTTGGCAGACTTGGTCACCTGCTCTTGCTTTGTTTAATCTGAGTTGATCCGTGAGGATCGCCGAAGTCTTGGTGAAGGAATCCAACCCCAAGACGCTGTCCCTCGCTGCGGAATGCATTGGAGCCATGCAGCTGGCAGCTCTACCAGCTGCGCCTGAAGTGGCAGAAAGCCTGAAGAGCTTCATGGCTCAGGAGCGGCAGGAATTTGTATCCCGACCGAGGTGGGTTTGCTAGGTTTGTGGTTGCAAGGAAGAGATGGGAAGAAGCTCAAGACTATACACTGCAAAAAGATCCGTGCAATGATTTGCTCCGTGAGTCATGCAATTTTGGAGTTTTGCATTGTTTATTCTATATGTTTATCGAAGGAAGTTTAGAAGTCAAACTTCCGACAATATGGACAGATGAAAAGCAGAGATGGGAAGAGTCAGAGAAGAGTCAGAGAAGAGAAGAGAAGAGAAGAAGAAAGAATATAAAAAAAGAGAAAGTCTCAGAAGAAAGAAGATCCAGGTGCGCGAAAAGGTAGGAAAGTCGCGAAACACTGTGTTTTTCCAATGATTTGTGGCTCCGGAGGGTCGAAAAGTAGGCTCGCTAAAGCGGCGGGTGCGGAGCCATGTGGTCAGATGAGAGATGAAAAATTGCATGCCGTTGTGGCGCGAAGCACATTTCCAAGTCAAAATGCACAAAGCACCTCAGCTCCGAAGCACTTTTAGAAGTTGAGATGTCGAAAAAGTGTACGCGGTTGTGGCGCGAAGCACATTTCGAAGTCAAAAGTGTTAAAAACTGACGGGTTCGGACCATTTTTGGATGTTCAGATGTCGAAAAAGTGCACGCCGTTGTCGCGCGAAGCGCATTTCGAAGTCAAAAGTGTTAAAAACTGACGGGTTCGGACCACTTTTGGACGTTCAGATGTCGTTTCGCGTGCCAGGCGCAAGGGATTGTGCACCTTGTGAAAGGTGAGCAAAGTGTGAGGGTTATGTTGCATTTCCAAAAACGATGGCAGGCGTCGGACATTTGAAGAGGATCTGCAAAGATGCATTTTCCGTGGCAGGCGCAGTACAAGAGACATGTTCATGAGAGATTTTGGAGCATCAGATCTTCAGTTTTGGGAAGATGATTTTGCGTAACAGGTGCAGCACTTCGTAGGACCATCACTTTTTCGTGGCAGGCGCAGCACTTTAGACAGATGGAGTGGAATCATCGCAAAACGCATTGGTACGAGGCCGTCAGCTCTGCACTCAACTTTCCATTTTGAAGGAAGTCTCGCAGAATTGCGTCGTTTTTGATGTTGTCAAGTTCAAAAATTGAAGAAGTCTTGCAGAATTGGATGTTGCCAAGTTCCAAAATTGAGGAAGTCTCGCAGAATTGCTGAGTTTTCAAGCTTGCAGGTAGACAGGCAGACAGACGGGCAGACAGACAGACAGACAGACAGACAGACAGACAGACAGACAGATAGATAGATAGATAGATAGATAGATTATGATAGATAGGTAGATAGATAGATAGACAGATAGACAGATAGACAGATAGACAGATAGACAATTACAACTACAACTACGACTATGACTACGACTACCACTACACTACACTACACTACATTACACTACACTACACTACACTGCACTGCACTACACTACACTACACTACACTACACTACACTAATTACATTGCACTACGCTACACACACTACACTACACTACGCTACACTACACTAATTACATTGCACTACGCTACACCTACAACTACTCTCATTAGCTTACACTAGACTACACTACACTATACCACATCACACTTCACAACACTTCACAACACTACGCGACATTACACTGCACTACTCTACACTATTTACACCAGACCACGGCTACAACTGCAACTGCGCTTGCAAATGCACTAAATACACTACATTACAGCTACAGCTCCACCACACTACACTACAACTACAGCTACAACTGGAACTACAACTAGTACTGCGCTACACCACACTACATCCAGCAGTTGTGGTAAGGTGACCACTGCCACCATTGCAACCATTCCAAAAAACACAACTCCAACCACCTGTCGGTCCATCAGTGGATTCGCTCTGCCATCCCTGATTCACAACAACCAACCTCTCCTATAGGTTTCCTATTTTTGAAACTTCCGCCACCGCCTTGTGCGGTACTACTGGTATAATTCATAATCTACATCCGTTTTTTTAATAGCCCGAGCTTTGGGCCTGGCGCCCGCACTTCCCCGCTTGGCATCGGCAGGAGGGTCGCGAGAAGATGCGCGGCATAGCCAGAAGCCCTGCCGGCGCAGCCCTGATGCAGCTGCACAAGGAACATTTTGCACCAGATGCAGTGGTCAGTAGAATAAAAAACGCCCACGCCACACCTTGCTCAGAATTGTTTATCGAATTGTGAAGTTGGAATGCATCTTAAGTGCGAAAACAACACGACTAAACTTGACAGGGGAAAGAATCAGGAGTTGAAAGTCTCTTGTGCACAGATTGTATGCCCAGCAAGATTGGAACTGACCCTTCCCTTCCTTGTAGCAAATAATCCAAATAAACCAGATTGCGGCAAATGTGCATCGTGGAAAACGGTTGGAAAAAAAACGCGTGTGGTGATTTCAAAGTCGACATGCCGCTTCTGGGATTAGCCGGTTGTCATTCACGAAGTTCAACAACAATGGCATCAGCTAAAATTGAATATTGAATTTCACCGTGAGTGCAGGCACGCCCAGGTGATCAGCCTCGTTAATTTAAGGACACCATAAAGGGCTTCGTTGGGCGAAGCTCTATCTCGAAGCCCTATGCGTTGGGCGAAGCTCTATCTCGAAGCCCTATGGGCCTTCTGTGCGCCGCCTATGAAAGTGATTTTTCTCAGTGACATCGAAGAAAGGTACAAGTTTTACACTTATTGAGATGTCACGCAGACGCACACACACAAAAATTTTCAGTTGGAAGATTGTGCGGAGAATCACGGGTCCTTGTGACAAGAAAGAAATATGTCGGAAACAGTGTGAGGGAGGGATATCCAACAAGAGAGCTACAAGTTTTGGTCTTCCTCAAGTTCATTGACCACATCCGATTGTCGAGCCCGGACATTGCCAATGATAGCAAGCCGGGCGCTCAGGTAGCTCAGGCGCTCAGGGTTGGCTTGATCATAGGAGGATGGGCGGGTAGTATCACCAGGAGCTTCACCTTCAGAAGCTGCGTCAATGATGCTTTGCAGCAGCTGGGCCAAGGACAAAATGCCAGGAGAAATGTTTGGAGAGGTTGGAGGAGTGAGTCGGTGGGTGTTCACGAGGGTCATGGTCATCCCCCTTTTCAGGGACCAGAAGAATTCCTCAGGAGAGCGAAACCTAGTGAATCTCGCAGCATTGATTTGACCCACAACTTCTTCTGATCGTTTTCAGCAGTCCACACTTCAAAGGTCACACTTGCTTCCTTGCAAAGATTGGCTGATGAGCTGGGCCAATCAGGTCGCATGTATTCGGAGTGGAACCAGAGGAAATGACAGGTGGTGTAGATTCAACGCCATGGATGGGATATTTGATGATGCTTGATCCCCTCAATTCTCCGTGGCTCGATGCGACGTGTTGGGCCAAGCAAGGTCCGCCATGGCACTATCACGTTTTGCGCCGGACATACCGCTCGAAGGTTATGTTCAGTATTGACCAGATCTGTTC
Source organism: Cladocopium goreaui (assembly GCA_947184155.2). Classification (NCBI taxonomy): domain Eukaryota; class Dinophyceae; order Suessiales; family Symbiodiniaceae; genus Cladocopium; species Cladocopium goreaui. The sequence goes on along the minus strand of CAMXCT020000658.1, from coordinate 212,405 downwards.
ACTGATTGGCGCGACCAGCGCGGGAGATAGGGGGCTGACCATTGGGCTGCGCCGATTGTGTCGGAGACATCGGGCCCCCAGCGCGAAAGTTTGCATATCTAATGCTGTAGAGATCAACGAAGGTACCTCCTGTACAGCGATCATGTCCTGAAGGTGCGTCCCCTGACAAGGCCACCCGGTTGGACGGAAAACGCTTGTGTGTTGCTGAGATCCATGACCGGGAGCAAGAAGTCAAGTAACATATACAAAGCGCCAACGAACCTGAAAGGTTCAAGCTTGTAATAAAACTTGCCGGGTGCTGATAGAGCACCCGATCAACGTGGGTCAGGAGCTTCACGAAGGATTTTCAAAAGTGCGTGCACGTCTCCAGTGGCGAAGTGTTGGAGAGAATAAGTTGAAATATCAACTTTGCCAAAATGTTTTCATTGGCCTGAAGGGTGTGTCCACGAAGGATATGATAGGACGACCGCTCTTGTAGTTTGTCTTTGTTTTGGCCAAGATGTAACCTGCAGGTGGGTTTCGGCCACGTCCAATAGCCCAGGGGTAGCTGCGACCAAAACAGATTCCCAAGCTTTGAACAATACTGTTGACGAAGGTGTCTGCAGTGTCGGAGACCGATTCAAAGACATTTTTATCGGTGAAGGTCTGGTCATCGCCTCGTGAAGAAGGCATGGGCAGTAAATCTGAAGCGAGGAGGAAGGTTTGTCTTCACAATGAAAGATGGCTCCTTGAAATGGGCTCTGGAGGGTTCAAGGCTGTTTTTTTTGGTAATGTGGTTGCTGATGGCTCCAGCATGTTGAAACCACAACAACTGATGGCCTTCTTCGCCATGGAGGGAAGGCCATTGGTGCGAGTCCATTGGTTGATGCCAAGGAAGAGCATCTGCATGACTCCTTCTTCGAAGGGAAGACCTTGTTCATCAACGTTCCTTCAGTCAAGGTGCCAGCAGGGAGCATTGATGCGAAAAGAGATCCAGAAAGAACCCGATACTCGGAAGGATTCAAACATGCTGAGCGGTAGGGCTGCCATGTTTGACAACAGCACGATGGAGCAGTGCCTTGTGACCACTCTTGGATGGTGTGCTTGTGGTTGCAAAGAAGATCCATGACTGACCGGTGCTTGACAAATATGGTCTTGTAATTGCGAGGGATTGTGGCATGGGACCTTCTAGGGCATGACTTGAAGATGCCAACTGCAAAGAAAGGAATTGAGGAGCTTGGTCAAATTCGTTGTGAGTAACCAGGGGACGCACAGGGCAGAAGCCCGGCTTGCTTTTCCACCACCGGATAGAAACATCGATTGGCTGTGGGGCAAGAGTTTTGTATATAAGGCTCTTGAATATTTGCACCCAGCCGGCGCAGCATGTAGCATAGGGTAAGGTCGCCGTCGGTCGATGTCAGCATCTTGCTAGTTTCCAATCAGGACTTTGTATTTGATCCCAAAGCATGGATGATCTGCCATAGACCAAGCCTGTCTGAAATCGATCTGACTGAAGGACCCTGACAATTTGCAGAGTGAACTCCGTTTTTGGCCTTGCGCCGGAGGGATGCAAGGCCAAATTGTGCATTCGTGCAAAAGATTCTTCCGCGGATGGAAGAAGTGGCAGATAAAACGAGAATTGAGATGCGGCTGCCACTCCTGTATGAGGGCCATTTCTGGTCTGTATTCGTGGCGTCTGCATGGGGACGAATTCCATGAATGAGCCACCCAAAAAGCGTAGAAGACATCCAAACGTACACAGTACCAAGATCATTGGACGGATTTGTTGAGGAAGAACTTGGAGAGCCTTGTGCTTCATTTGCTTGGGTAGGAGAGGACCTAGTCAACCACACATGGTCACATCCGTAGTGAGAACCGGAATAAGGATGACATCGTTGGACTTCTGCGGAAGACCATGATTACTGCCACTTTCTGTATTGCATCCGCAGCAGAATCGGGCTGGGATTGCCACCACTCACATGCTCGATCCAAAATTTGTTGTATAGGGCCGGTTTCTGAGCTGCCGATATGTCGAGCTTCTTCATTCATGTGTTGTGCTCATGTTCTGTCATTGACTGCCGAAGATTCGAGGTGAGCCAAGAGTTAGACTGACCAGGGATGGTGAGTAGGCATGGTGGTTCAAAGAGGTACTGGGTTTGGAGGCTAGGAAGAGCGACGTCGGCTCGGTGCATTTGAATTTTTGTAATGACGGACTTGGCAAGGACCGCTTGTCCAGCCATGTGGTCTTGTCCCGATAACTCGGATGGGAAGAATAGTGCCGACGTTGCCAGGAATAAGAGTCACGACGACAGGGCAGCGGTTCATGGTCAATGTCAGGAGGGGTTGTATCATAGGGGTTTGTGGAGGTGGCGGAGGTTGATAAGTGGACCTGGTGTCTTTGGCTTTGCCTGACGAAGAGGTCGGGAATTGCCAATGGCTCTTCGAACTTCCTCTTTGCAAACTTCTGCCGTTTTCTTTCCCAAGGTGGGTTTGGAAGTGGGTTGAAAGTCCTGTGGTTGTGGAACGTTGAGAGGAGGTGAAGATGATGGAGGAATGGAAATCGGTGGAGGTTGTTGAGCGGTCAACTGTTGACTCCTTAAGGCGTTTTGTTGCAGTAACAACTGAGCCTGAGACTGAGCCTGCTGCTGTTGAACTTGTTGAACTTGGTGTTGCAAGTGAGGATCGCGCCCTCCAATTTTACGTCCCGTGCCAGGTGCTGGAAGAATTGGTGTTGCCAATGAGTTTGGCATTGACGGAGGTACGTTGCCCATCGGTGATCCCATGGAATTCATCATTGCACGTTGCACCCACGAGAAGGGGAACATGGTAAATGGCACGGCGAGGAGAAGGCAGTGAGAGAAAACAGGTTTAAAACAAATCGCATAATCATCACATTGCGACGCATCCAACTTCGAAGTGCAAGCAAGAGAGTCGTGATCAGGCTCGAAGGCTCTGTGATCGATTCAACCCTGTGGACAGCTTAGGTCGTCAACCCTGGTAGATGCACGATACCTTCACCAACGACCATAAAAAAAGGAGTGCCACACCTAAAGTCATGGACCTGCCTGGAAAGATCCTCATGCTGCAAGTGACGCCGATCTGTCTTTCAAGGATCGATGAAAAAGAATTTTTCCCAAGTTCAACAGTCATCCACATTGGCAATCTCTCAAATGAAAGGATGCCAAGCCAGGCACGGCGGCCAGTTGTTTAACCAGCGACAAACGACAGGTGAGAAAGGAAAAAAGGCCTATTGTTCCACTTTACTGAAGCGAATTACCGTAGTGAAGTACCTCACTTCAGGATTGAATTCGCGGATCCAACTTCTTACGTAGAGAGGTATTCGCCGAAGGGTTCATGCCACCATGTTGAATCCGGCATGAGTGACACATTTGCTCAGACTTGCTTATCGACTTGTGAGGTTGGAATGCATGTTACATATGAAAACAGCACCAGTAAACCTGACAGGAGAAAAGGTTGCAGTCAAGAGTTGGGAGTCTCTCGTGTACAGATCAGATTGTATACCAGATTGGAACTGACCCTCCCCGTACGGAAATAGTCAGAATAATCCAAATAAACCAGATTGCGGCAAATGTGCATCGTGGAAAGCTGTTGGAACAATTCATCAAAAATTGCGTGGAGATATTTATAGCTTGTGTATTAACGCAATAATATTAAATCATATCAAGTTCAAAAGACAAACAGATAAACAAATGAGTGGAGAGAGTAATATTTCAAAAAAACAAACACAAACAGACTGACACGTAGAGAGATCAATACATCCACACACACACAAATATGTATAATATTAAAAAATAGATAAATAGATAGATAGATAGATAGATAGATAGATAGATATATGTATATATTGATGAATAAATAAAAAATATAAACAAATAAACAAACAAATAAATATATTAATTTGTATAACCACATATCTTGTTACACGTCTTACGGAAAGATAGAGACGTATCCCTCGTATTTTACATGTCCCGCATCTATACATATATACTGTTTGTATACAAATAATGAATATATATATATATACACACACACATCAAGCTATATGTGATATTGAGTTGTGTTTGCCAGCAGCTCCGACTGCGTTGGTTTTCATTTTATCTCTCGTCCCCGAGATGTCAGATCACACATATATGGGGAAACATCAGCATTCGCACCATTCGCAGCATTTCACAGGAAGTGGTCGCTGTCATCGGAAGAGCCATTACCAAAGACCCGCGGGTCAAAGATGCAGCAGAGCGAGCACAACAGTACGGTGCAAGGCAGCTGGGATTCTCTCAGAAGATCGTGTGTCACTGAATGCTGGTGGCAATGTGCCATGAACCTTGTGAGTATAGCCTTGGCTCAGGGATACAGCAATTCTTCTCCGGCACAAGTTGATTAAGAATTAAAGGGCCGGATGACCCCACGTGTCAACTTCTTCCAATAAGCAGCCAAAGAAATGTGAAGATGGGATGGGAAAGGCAGGAAAGAGAAAAGAGATGGTGAAGGATCGGTGTGTGCAAAAAAAATATGTCGAAGGGAGGTGCGTGAAAGGAGTGTATGCAATAGTGTGAAAAAGTGGGGTGTATGTGTGTGATAGAGTCGTGCGTGAACGTGCTGTGGGTGAAAGTGCGTGTGTTTGTGTATGCGTGTCTATGTGTGTGTGTGTGTGCGGGTGTGTGTGTGTGTTGAAGACGGCGTAGAGTAAAGGCGGCACGTGCACAACGAGGACGGAGAGGTACCTGGCAGCCACGACAATACAATGTGGGTAAGTGGTGAGTGATCATGTTATGTAGCCAAACCGGCATGCCAACACCATGAGTAGAGGTGAATGGCAGCGGCCGGTCTTGGCACCATGCGCAATGTGGCCACGCAGCCCGCGCAGACCGTCATGAGAGCGGACGGACGGTCTTGGTGGACGCAGAAGATTGCTTCTCACCAAGTGCCATGCCTGCCACGCCAAATGCCTCTGGATGTCGCCAAGTGCCACGCCTGCCACGCAAAACGGCGACCAGCGCGGACCAGCGCATCACAAGAGCCACCCCAGCCGCAAGTGCCACTCCTGCCACGCAAACGCACGGCCGATCTTACCAAGTGCCACGCCTGCCACGCCAAATGCCTCTGGATGTCGCCAAGTGCCACGCCTGCCACGCAAAACGGCGACCAGCGCGGACCAGCGCATCACAAGAGCCACCCCAGCCGCAAGTGCCACGCCTGCCGCGCAAACGCAAGGTCTATCTCACCAAGTGCCACGGCGTCTGCGCGAAAGACCACGGCATCACTGGCGACCAGCGCGGACCAAGCGCGTCACAAGAGCCAGCCCAGTGCCACAAGTGCCCCGATCTCACCAAGTGCGACAACGGATCTATGTCTCGAAGTGCCACGCCTGCCACGCCAAGTGCCGCGGCGACAACGGCGTCAATTGGGAACCAAGTGCGCCACCAGAGCCAGCCAAGTGCCATAAATGCCACGCGGGCCACGCCTGCCACGCCAAAGACGGAGATATCGCCTGGCAAGCCAGGTTGCAAAAAAGCGGTATACTCATCTTTGAGTTGCTGGAGGCCGGGCCGAAGTTGAAAGCTCTTTTGTTTTTTTGGTTGAGTGTGGAGCGTCTTTTAAATGAAGTTCCCCTTTTGCAGGAGCTGGTCTTCGGGAAGAAGTTCGATCACGGAGTGAAGCAGTCAGCCAAACAAGGTGGAGCTGCCGAGCTGGTATTTGAGCAAGAACCTGTGAAAGACGCCTGGCAAAAAATCACAAACGAACTTGCAAAGGAAAGTGAAGAAAGAAAAGCTGCAGCGTCCCAGCTAGAGGATGCTCAGGGACCAGAAGAAGAAGAAGAACCTGTGGCAATTCTTCGAAAACCGCCGTCCAGTTTTGAGCTGCACAGCGCCCAGTACTGGAAGTCTGTCGCAAACCAAGCAGTGCGAACGTACGTGACCCTGTGTCCGGAACCAAAAACTCTGTCAGGAGTGGTTGAAGCCGTAGCTCAAAGCAATGTCAAAAACATTGCTGGCACACAGGGCGAAAGCTCCGTGGTGCTTTTTCTGGACATGGATTCCCTCGGCGAATCGCAGGGACCGGGGCAGCAACCATTATTGCGGAAAAAGTTCCATGTGGAACAAATCTTGCTGCGCAAGCTCGTGCACGGGGCAATGCTTGCCCGAGGCTCCCAGCGACGTGAAAACGATGAAGCGACCAAGGTCGTCGACGGTGACATCGTCCTAATTCACAATGGAATGGGGCATCCAGGAGGCCTTAGTGACGCCAAAAGCATGTTCAAGCTGTAGAGTTCCAAGGGTGACTTGGACTCCGAGGTCAAAGAAGTTTTGGTCGTCTTTGATGATGCCTCTATCCGCAACAGGAAGCAGCGCGTGCGCGGAGGCTACACCTCCCACACGTGCATGACTGTTGCAAGCTCTAACTGCTTAACGCAGTGCCTCCCTGAGAAGCAGTTTGAGCACCACACTGGCCACTGCACGTCCAATGTTGTGCATGGAGTCAAAGCCTTGTCACCCACAGACCTCTGGCACACCAACAGGAGCGAGAAAGTGGAGATCCTGGGCAAGGCAAGAACCGTCGAGGTGACCCCGGAAGCTGCCGAGAAGAAACAGTGTAGCGAGCAGACGGCAGTGCTGGAAAGCGTCTTCTCCGCTAGCTTGTTGCCAGAGAATTTTTCCGAGACATGCTGAGAGGCCACTCGGCCAAAGCAATTGTGGATTTGTCTTGTGGACAAGGATCTCCCTTATTTTGTGTTCGTTCTCTCAGCAGCCCATGGGAAAAAATGGAGATGATGCTGACGGAGTTCGTGCTGACTGAAATGCGCAGAGAAGGTTCGAGCCATTACAGGCCGGAAGCCGCGCAAGAGCCGCCAGCCGAGACGGGATCGGACGGTACACAGCCAAAGAAGCAGAAAAGCGACACGGCACCAAAAGGAGAGCCGAAGCCCAAGAAGCCACGAAAGACCAGCAAAAAAGAAGATGAAACCGAAGAAGTTCCCGTGGACGCGGGCGCTGGTGGAGAAGAAGATGAGGGAAAAAAAATTCCCCTTGCCTTGGTGAGAGACTCGCCGTGTCTGAGTGACCGGAGGCGGCTGTGAGGCTTTAAAGAAGCTTATTTAGAAGATTAATTTAGTAACCACACATATTTTAAATCCACGCTTATATATACACCCCCACCAATGTTGTTTTCCAAGCCTCACGGATGGGCCTTGGTGTAGGACTCCCGTTGAGGTAGCGTCAGCGGTCCTCATCTCACTGAGGAAAAAAACTGCTGAAAAAATCTCACAGGAAACGCTGTTGAAAGATTGCAAGTCCAAGTTTATCATGTTTTTCGGAGGCCCGGATGAGAGCTACAGCTACAGACACGGTGCACACACAGACACCTTCGCAAAGTCCTGCGAGAAAAAATGATGCGAGCGCGGAATTAGTCGATGCAGCCGGCCATTTCCCACATTTCAAACCCTATATAGCCCCATGGGTTTAATCAGACATCCATTTAATATCTCAGATATTATAGTTTGATCACTGAAGGATTCCCGAAACTTTGTAATCCATCTTTAAATTAACATATTAAATTGCAAATTCAAGAGATCAAAGGCAACCAGACAACTACTAAACAACGCCAAGCAGTGCCATAAGTGCCACGCCTGCCACGCAAAGTGAAGGTCGATGTCGCCAAGTGCCACTTGCGGCATGCAAGTTGTGTGTGGGCGTAAGTTGAATGTGAGTAAGCAGTTTGTGGACAAGTTGTGTGTGAGCGTAAGTTGTGTGTGAGCAAGTTGTGTGTGCACAAGTTGTGTGTGCACAAGTTGTATGTGGACAAGTTGTGTGTGGACAAGTTGTGTGTGAGTAAGTTGTATGTGAGCAAGTTGTGTGTGCACAAGTTGTGTGTGGACAAGTTGTGCGTGAGTAAGTTGTGTGTGAGTAAGTTGTGTGTCGACAAGTTGTGTGTGGACAAGTTGTGTGTGGACGTGTGTGGACAAGTTGTGTGTGAGTAAGTTGTATGTGAGTAAGTTGTGTGTGGACAAGTTGTGTGTGTGGACAAGTTGTGTGTGCGCAAGTTGTATGTGGACAAGTTGTGTGTGGACAAGTTGTGTGTGTGGACAAGTTGTACGTGAGTAAGTTGTGTGTGGACAAGTTGTGTGTGGACAAGTTGTGTGTGAGTAAGTTGTGTGGAGGAGAGGAGGCGGGAGGAGGAGGAGGCGGGAGGAGGAAGTGCGCGGGAGTGCCCAACCAAAAACAAGAACCCCACACAAAGATGTGGGGAAAAATCTTTGCCTGTACTGTTTCAACTTTCAGGACTCCTGAAGCTACTATTGGAGTTAAGTTCAGCGCAGATCCGTGATCGAGGTTGTACTAAGTTACTAGGTTCATCGAAGTTTACAGACCTGACGGTTCATTCTAGGATTAGTGAGGAAGACCATGCGTCCCCAGAGAGGCTTGGTCGAGAGACAAATTTGCAACGAGAGGAGGGCGCGGCTTGATCGCAGCTATTGGCCTTGTGTAAGGGCTGCCATACCCCCACCTTCAAACCATCATTGTGTTTGTGTTTCTATTTGGTCAGTATTGGGGCTACCTTCCTCTTTCTTGCTTGAAAGATTTAGGATATATAGCCCCGGGTCGCCTCTTCTAGCGCCAACTCTCTTTTTGCTCAAGATGCAGAAAGGTGCTTTCGCCCTTTCACTTGCACTTGTGGTGTTTTTGAGTTTTTGGGGAAACAATCCATCATTCAAGTGGTAATCAGCTGTATGTCTCTTGATTGTTGTGTTTGCTTGTGTTCGCCCCCTGCACTTCATCTTTTCATTTCAAAAGGTTTGCAGGCACCTTCAGCCTCTCCATGGCAGATCGGTCATCTCCTGAACCCTACGAGGAGTTTGCGGCAGAGCACGGTGAGGTGGCTGGCCGAACTCGGGTATCAGGAGTGCATCGTCGATCTGATTGCAGGAGAGGCTTTCTGGAGGCGAGCATCGGAAGAGCTTGGGGTTTGAGTGGAACGCATTCCAGTGTTTCATCAGGGTGGCCAGTCACACCCCGTGTGCATGGCAACCTTCGGAATCATAAGTTGAATACCTTGCTCCTCGCCAGCGTCTTTCTGAGTTTCAAGTCTGGGATTTGGCGCCTAGTTCTAGATCAGCCCGTATCCTCTTCTAGGCCAGCTTGAACTCCTCAGACTTCGGGCACCACTTCATCGAATCAATCAGATGTTTCGGGACGTAATTGGATTTCTGAATTTCCGCCCCCGGGCACAGCTCCGACATGAGAGGTGATCGATTTGACTCAGGTTGACGAGGTTGCGCCGGCTCAGCTACACCTATCAGTGGAAGCCTCTTGGTGGGTGGAGGACCAGCAACCGTTTGACATTCCCAGCTTGAGGGCACTCTGTCTGCCTGGAGTGGCACCAGGCGGTGGACGCTGATAGGCGTTCATAGTACAAAACAGATCGCATTCAAGCTGACGGTTTGCTTTATCGCCATTTGGAAACTTTGACTTCCTTCAGCCATCGATGCAGGCAGTCCAAAGTTCCCATTCATCTCATCACTTGCTCTCACATGGAACGTGTGGAACGCAGTCGCCTTCCAGTGAGCCTGATTCTGGTGACAGTGGCACGAACAGGAGTCAAAGGCAAATAGTCGGCCATTTGGCCTACTTCTCAAGCCTGAACTATCCGAGGAACGATTGTACCGGTTGCTCAATCTCAGGTGGGCCGTTGTTGCCAAGGGCCAACCAGTTCGTGGATCTTTATTCCCGAGGCACCTGAGGAGCTGCGCATCCGTTGTACAGATCTGAGTTGCCTCATCCCGATTTGCTGCTTCAAGCGCAGAGGAACGGATTTTTGTGCTCTACTCTATAGAAGTTTGTCTCATCACTGAACTCGTGGTTTTTTTAAAATTTTCACGTGCAAGACCGCGACAGTGTTTCACAGCTTGACTCTGTTTCACAGCTGAATCTGTTTCACAGCTGTTTTTTCATTGCGAGAGTCTGTATTCAAATTTGATCATCTGTGTTTGAATCTTTTGCCTCTCGCTGTCTGGCGGCATCAGCGCCGCGGTGAGAAGTATTTGGAATTTGTTTGTCTATCCTTGGGATTTGCTGTTGAAATGTCAAGTTCAGATCCTATGTCAAGTCTCAATCTTAGACCAGAATCAATAGGTGTCCCAGCTTCTGCTGCAGAAGCTTCATCTCAAAGGTCCAACCGAAGTGCATCCTCAACACCTCGGTGTGCACGTTCCAAAAGTAGTCAGGGGCAGGGACAAGGGAGATCATCAAGAGTTTGCCAAATACTCGATCATGACATTGATAAGCATGTTGCAGTTGCTTCCGTGGTCATGGAGTTGTTTCGGCTTCACAGCCGTCACAGTTGGCTTTGGATGACCCATCAAGTGGATTCCAACCTTCGGCTCATAAGACCATTGAATATCATGATCAACGATCTCAGCAAGTGAAGGTTGGAATAGATCCCACGGTGTTCTCCAATATGGTGACTGAAGCCCGTAGGGTCATTCAAGAGCCCGAAGAAGAGCTTCAGGGTTTGGAGCATTTAGCTCAAGAAGATTACTGACAGGCCTGTGCCCGCATCCAAGACCTTGTAAGTCTTGCCGAGGGTTTGTACCAACCCAACTGTTCCCAAACATCCGAGATAGAGAAGCTTTCCACGGAAGTCCAGTCAACCCCAGATCAACTTCAAATCCAGATCAGCCGAACTTAGAATATGCTGTCACAACTTTCCCATTTCGAGCTCCAGATATGTCAAATGTCCAGAACTTCTTCGGTCATGTCATAAAGATGCAGAGACTGGATGAAGTAAATTTGCTGAATTCCGAGAACACCCGGCCTGCAGGCACAGCAGGTTTCATCTGGTGGTGAAGTCGTGGCATCATGGCAATCATGATGCAGTTGTTGCCCAATTACCTTGTGAACAGCACATGGGGTCAATGATGGCAGCGATTCAATATTTGTCAGGCAGATTGAGACGCATCGCGCATAATGGCATGGAGCCAAATTCAGAAAACCCCATGCGCCGCCTTCAGGTCTTCAAATGCCAGCTGGATTTCCAGGACCCCCTGTCAGATGATTGTGATTGGCCTGACGGTGAGGGGGAGATTCAGCAGATGAACTGGTGAACGAAGATAAATCTAAAAGGGATGTCGTAGATTGGTAGATTCCTAAGCATTGCAAAGTGCAAAGTTGAGCCTGTGCCTGTGGCTGACTTCAGGTTATGGAAAAAACACCTTGATGTTGATGTTGGGACGTTTCGATATGGTATAACTTGGCCTTGAAGGTAGATTCGTTGGCTCGCATCGGAACTGATCAAGAGTCTGAAGAGTGTGCCGGAACCGCAATTCAAGGTTCAATGCCATGTTGAAGGCTGCACTTGGCAGGGCGTAGCTCCTCGTGGTAGTCTACCTGGCAGAGCCGTTGTTCACATGGTTTCCAGGCACTTTGACCCTGATAGAGTCCGAGGTTTGCTGATCACTTTTCAGTCAGTGTTTTTGGTGGATAGATTTCTGCGGTTTGGGAGCATATCTGTCATGAAGGTTTCCAGCGCAAGAAGGAACCAGTGGTGGTTCTTGACATGTCCCAAGGTGATAGCAAATGCAAATCGATTGTCCATCTTGTCCTGTTTATCAACATCCATGTTTCCACACGCGCCTGCTTTCCAATCATTGCCGAGGACCATGGCGAAGATGACTTTGAAAGAGCAAACAAAGGAATTGAGGCCCAAGCAAAGAGATTGTCGTTCACCTTCCAAAGTCGTAAGGAGAGTTCAGCTTGGACCAGTTTCTCATGCTCTATATAACTGCTGAAACTTGCGTGCTCGAGAGTAGTCACGATCGAGCGTGTGGTGGTTGCATGTTCTTGATTTGCGTTGCGTGAAGCGGATGCAAGTTGCATTCGGTTGGAAAAAGTCACGCATGACGAGACTTGAGCTCAGCTCCTACAAAATTGAGATTGGCACTGCCTTCCAAGACCGCCTTTAACTTCGCATGAACGGGTACTCACTCAGTGTCCGACATGCAGGCATCCAACCTTATGAGGGTTCTCAACCAAATCCGATCGAATCAATGGCCAAAGCAAAGAATGCTTGGAGAATTGCTATTGGATAAACTCAGAGCGGTGAGGAGGTTGGAAAGGGTGATTGATGAAGCCAAGCGTTCCCCTGCAAATTCCTATTTGGGGGATTTTGGTTGTCTATGGGGTAAGTTGCAGGGGTTCCTTGTGGAGGAAAGAGAGGACTAATAGTCGAACAGCCCGTGCAGCCCCAGAAAGGCGAATCAGCTTAAGCTAAAGACCCAGCTAAGGCCTCTCCTACCACTCCCTCTGTAGCTGCAGCAGTCAGCGCTCCGAAGCCAAAAGGTGATGGACCAAAGTCACCGCCGAAGAATGCGCAAGGGAAGCCCAAAATTAAAACATGTTAGACCGATGTCAGTCGAAGAAAAACACATTGCATTTTCCATCAAAAGCGGACAGGCTGCGTCCATGATGGTAAGTGTGTGTACAGCCATGAGAAAGCACCAAAGCCTAAGGCTGCATCCGTTCCGAAGGTCGCCGCTGTGGTTGCCATTGTTGCAGCTGTGAGTTCTATGGTAACATGTTCACAGACAGCTGGATGACTTGAATGGGCTGCAAACACTAGCGCTGGCTGGCATTTGGTGTCTTATGAAGCTTTGCAGGAACAAGGATATCACAGCTCGCTCTTTTCCGAGTTTGCCATAGCTCGCATGAGAAGTGGAACTGTGCAACAGGCGATGGATTCAACAAACTATGCAATGCCATTGGTTTCAAGGGTCAATGTGGACTCCCAGCGATGCCGATCACTTCCTTTGGACTCATGCCCAATGGTTATATAGATCAATTGGCCTTGATGTGGAACAGAATGGCTTCATTTGGCTTCGATCTTCAAAGGTATATGTGCACAGCGCCCGGCCGGGATTGCTCCGGGCTCAAGGCCTTATCTTGTTCGCGGCCCCTCCGAGTGTATTTATGCCCATGGCTGCAGAATCAGTCTCTCGCGTTGATGATGTTGAGATTGTCACTTTACGTAAGATCGGATTCGGTTGATGTTCCTGGCCTTAGACCAGTCGATGCTCCCGATGACTCATCTGATATCCGTGTTGAGATACCGCAAGAATTTTTGCTTGATCCCGAAATATGTGCTGTGCCTAGTTTGCCTGCTAACGAACTTGGAGCTAGAAGAGAAGCGTTGTCAATTCCCATCGCATATCACATATGCCAAAGAATCTTCTTTGCGATGCGTGTAGCAGAGCCAAGCTCTATGCAAAGAGAATGAAATCTCACCGTGTGGCCGATGAAGAATCAGATATTCCGCCACCAGAAGCTTTTGCACAGGAGTTAGCCATTGACCACCTTATAGTTTCCAAGACTTCATCAGAAAAGGAATTTGCGGTGTTGGTTGTACGTGAGGGGTATAGTGGTGTAATCCAGGCTTATCCTTCAGCAGCAAAAGATTCCCTTGTTGCCCAGGAATGCCTTCTGAAGTTTGTAGCGCGACAAGCAGCATCCTGTGCACCCGCGTGCGCCACTGCACAAGGCACTATGTGGACACCCAGGGTCCCGTGCTTATTGGACGTTGCATCTCAGCGATGTCCTAAGAACAAGATGAACGGTAAGTAATTTGACGGCATGCCTTCCGTTTGATGGTTTGAACATGGCCGACTGCTACTGTCAGTCTATGTTGATGATTTGACATTGAGTGGTGACAAGGAATCCCGCTCTTCCTTCTGAGACTTGAAACTTGAAACAATATATCAGCTTGCATCCTGTCACTCAGTTCGGCTGAGTTTTGGGCCACGATCACCGTCTGCAGGATGGAGGGCTCATCTTAGGTTCCAGTGACTTTACTCGTCAGTGTGTTGCATTGTATCAGGAGTTGAGTGGAAAGGCCATCAAGGCCGCAAAATCACCTCACCTTGAAGAAGATTCAGTGTTGATTGAAGACAATGCCGTCAAAGGTCAGTTGTCGGCTGTAGCAGCTCGACTTGTGATGAAGTTGATGTGGTTTTGTCGCGCTGCTCGTCCTGATATCACCTTTGCTGTGAACGTTTTCGCAAAGCATATCACGTCCCTGCAGGGCCAATGACGACCAGAGATCGGCACGCCTGGTTGGCTGCTTATCTGGCAACGACTGTCGATCTTGCGCATGTCATGAACATCAACGAACCTATGGATGAATTTCAAATGTCTTTGGATCAACTTCAGGCTATGTCATTACATCGGAAAATCAAAGCGTTGTGAGCCGCAGTGCTACGGAATCAGAATTTGCATCACGGCTTACCACCTTTGGAACTGTGGCAAGTCATTCGCCCTCCGATGACCCTAAGAATTTCGGAGGATAGCATCGCTGTGGCATCAATCATTTGCAAAGGTTTCTCCCGGAAACTTCGTCACCTTGCGAAAACCCATCGTGTGAACGTTGCATCGACTTGCGAAGTTGTCAATCAAAATGAGGACATGCTCATCCAACATGTTGGCACCAATGATCAAAGAAGTGACATCATGACAAAAGGACTCCCTATGCAGAAACGGGAGCGCGCATTGTCTTTGTTGAACATGAAGTTTACATAAGCTTCTCCACTTGACTTTCAACTGATGTCAGTTCTTTCACTCCCAAACGATTGCGCAATCACTCAATCTCCTTTGGATAATTTAGCTTTGCCATTTTCCATTCTGGGTTTCAATCTCAACTGCTGAAGTTTCATTCAGCATGTTGCAAGTCCCTAAGCCCACAGATGTGCGGATGTAATTAAGTTCCATCTGCACTACCAGTCACCGTCTTTTGGATATGATTTGCTTCAGTCATTTTTTTTGGACTTCGTTTGGATTTTCCTAAGACTTTCAATTTCAATTTCACTGCCTAATGGTGATTGGCTGCCAAAGCCCTGCACCAGCATCCATATGGATCTCGTGCATCTGTAATTAAGTATTGCTCCTTAGGTGGACGCACAGCAATCGCCGGGCATGATGGATCCAGTAAAAAGAATCCTTCCATCCTCTCCCTGGAATCCTTCTTAGCCTTGAAGCATATCAAGGTTGCATCCGACCGTAGGCCTGGCCAGCTTTATTTCTTTATGTATATATACACACACAGGTTGTAGCTCTGTGATTGGCCGTGTACAGCACGGCGAGACTTGAAAGATTTGTATATATGGCTGCATGCTTTCATATGTATGGTATCCTGCCTTCCCAGGTCATCACTTCTAACGCCAGCTTTCTTTGGGCTCAAGATGCAAAAAGGTGCTTTTGTGGTGTTTCTGAGTTTTGGGGAAACAACCCATGTGTGCACGGGATTTTGGCTCGCTGGTGCACGGGATGGCCCGAATCGCCTGTGCACCGGATGCCCCTTCATTCATCCAGATCATCATGATTATGATCATGATCATGATCATCACCATGATCTTGATCATCATCATCAGTATCATCATCATCATCATCACCATCATCACCATCATCATCATCATCACCATCATCACCATCATCACCATCATCACCATCATCACCATCATCATCGTGATCCTCATCACCATCATCATCATGGTGATCATCAACACCAACATGATCGACATTGCCATCAACATCATTGTCATCATTAACATTACCAGCATGATCATTAACATGGTCGTCATCAAAACCATCAACATCACCAGAATCATCAATATTATCATCATCGCCATAATCATGATCATAACCACCATCGTGGCCAACGTGGTCATCAACGGCATTGTGGTCATCGACATCAACATGATCATCAACATTGCCATGGTCATCATGATTTTCATGGCCATCAGCATAATCATCAGGATGATCGTGAGGATCATAACAGGCATCGAATTCATCCCGCGCATCAACACCATCATGATCATAAACAGCATCATGTTCATGATTACCACCTCGAGCATAATTTTCAAGATTGCTGCCACAAGCAACATCCCTTTGGTTTCAGATTTGTGGTACCTTCAAGGTCTAATGTGTTTTCTTGTTTCATGTGTGTAGTGTTCAATCACTTCGACCAGGTGCTTTTGCGGAATGCAAGCGCCTTTATTCTTTCAGGTTCGAAGCGGCTGAGGCATGAAAACCTTCTGTAAAACACCTATGCAGGATATCTGTTCCTCCCTGTTCCCCTTCCCCTGTTACCCCCCTGTTCCCCTAGTTGATACACCTAAAGGGTTCTTTCTCTTATATGCCCTTTCCCTTGCCCCCCCTTTTCCCTGTTCACACCCTGTTCCCCTATTCCTACCCAGGTTCCCCTGTTCCCCTGTTCCCACCCTGTTCCCCCCGTGCCTGTTCCCCTAATTTATACACCTAAACAGTTGTTTCTCTTATATGCCCTTCCTCTTCCCCTGTTCCCCCCTTGTTCCCCTAATTTATACACCTAAAGGTTGGAGTCTCATGCATGCTATCCTGTGCGCAGGTGAGTCTGTTTCCTATGCGTGCGAGTCTCGTTTCCTGTGCGCAGATGAGTTTGGGATCCACTGCGCAGGTGAGTCACTTTCATGTGCGCAGATGAGTCCTCTACCCTGTAAAACGTGGCTCTTGTGAAATGTTGACGTGCATTTCGACTGCGCCGGCTCGCACAAAGTGTCTGTCCGCGGTATAGAGATCTTGTCCAGGAGGTCTTGCCGACAGACCTCTTCTAGAGATCTGTACAGAGATCTTGCCATGAGGTCTCTTACATAAATCTTGCCTAGAGAACTCTTCTAGAAAGCCTGTACAGAGGTTTCATAGAGAGATTTTGCACAGAGACATTGCATAGAGATCTTTTGAGATCTTGCCCAGAGGCCCCTTTCAGAGATCTTGCCAAGAGACCTCTTATAGAGATCTTGTACAGAGACCTCATAAAGAGATGTTGCCAAGAGATATCTGATAGAGATCTTGTCCAGGAGGTCTTGCCGACAGACCTCTTCTAGAGATCTGTACAGAGATCTTGCCATGAGGTCTCTTACATAAATCTTGCCAAGAGAACTCTTCTAGAGAGCCTGTACAGAGGTTTCATAGAGAGATTTTGCACAGAGACATTGCATAGAGATCTTTTGAGATCTTGCAGAGGTCTTGCCAGGGCACCTCTTACCGAGACCTTGTACAGAGACATTGTAAAGATCCTGTTGCAGAGATTTAGCCAAGAGGTCTCTTACATACTGTAAATCTTGCCAAGAGAGCTTTTCTAGACAGCTTGTACAGAGATCTGATAAAGAGATCTTGCGGATCTCTTATAGAGATCTTGTCCAGGAGGTCTTGCCAAGACACCTTTTACAGGGATCTGCGCAGAGATCTTGCCTTGAGGTCTCCTTTAGAGATCTTGCCAGCAGAGCTCTTATAAAGAACTTGTACAGAGATCTCATAAAGAGATGTTGCCAAGAGACCTCTTATAGAGATCTTGCCCAGGAGGTCTAGCCAAGAGACCCCTTCTAGAGATCTGTGCAGAGATCTTAGTCTCTTACATAAATCTTGCCAAGAGAACTGTTCTAGAGAGCCTGTACAGAGGTTTCTACAAAAGAGATCTTGGAGATCTTTTGAGACCTTGCCCAAAGGCCCCTTACAGAGATCTTGAAAGAGACCTCTTATAGAGATCTTGAACAGAGGTCTTGCCAGGGCACGTCTTACCGAGACCTTGTACAGCGACATTGTAGAGATCCTGTTGCAGAGATTTTGCCAAGAGGTCTCTGGCATAGATCTTGCCAAGAGAGGTTTTATAGAGAGCTTGTACAGCGATCTCATAAGGAGATCCTGCCATCTCATAGAGATGTTGTGTAGGAGGGCTTAACAAGACACCTCTTGCAGAGATCTGTGCAGAGATCTTGCCATGAGGTCTCTTACAGAGATCTTGCCAACAGAGCTCTTATAGAGATCTTGTACAGAGATCTTGCCAGGAGACCTCATGTGGAGATCTTGTACAGAGACCTGGTGAAGAGAGCAGAGGTCTTGCTTTTGAGATAAAATTTAGACAGTTTGAGCAGAGATCTTCCTGTTTGAGATTCCTTACAAAGATCTTCCGTGGAGATCTCCTATAGACACCTTGTACAGATACCTTACACAATCTTGCACAGCCGCTTCTACAGAGAACCTGTCCGGGAGATCTTGCGCACGATCTTCTACAGAGATCTTCACAAAAGGAACTTGCAGAGTCCTACCTGGCATCTCTTCTTTTCACTACTAGGGTCGCTCTTGTCCTGCTAGCTTGCAGCCAGTGATGCTTTTAGGTCCTTTCCGCCTTTCCTCCAGCTTTTCCTCCAGCTTTTCCTCCAGCTTTTCATCCTCATCGTCATCATCGTCATCATCGTCATCATCGTCATCGTCATCATCGTCATCATCGTCATCATCATCATCAACATCATCATCAACATCATCATCGTCATCATCGTCATCGTCATCGTCATCATCATCATCACCATCATCATCATCATCATCATTATGATGCATTATCCTTCCCACCCCCCTACACTGCTTGGGGCCTCTTGCCGGGGTAATTTGTTATAGCATGCTGTTGCATGTTGTCGCGCCTGCTGCCTCTCCTTGCCACCAACGCACCGAGGTCAAAGCCTTAATGCAGCCTGCCCACTCTCACGTTGCGGCCGTTACGGAACCTCAGTCGCAACGTGTTGGGTAAATGTCGGCAAACCGCTGGCGTTTTCTGTGTCAAGAGAGCTTCCATGTTGTTTTGATATGCGCACCATCCTGATTTAATTGCAGGAACCCATCGTCTAGCAGGGCGGATGATTTCCAGCGAACTTTTGAAACTGTTGGTAGAAACTATAATAATCTGGTATCATGGAACGACATCACGTCGTTGCTCGCTCCCAAACCACGACACTTCGACTACCTCAGCAGATCCCTAACTCAGAAACTTGCAATGCTCTTGGTGGCATTGAAGGGCTTGAAAGCGACTATTGTACAGGAAAGAAGGCACAACGAACGTTATTAGCGAATAAGCCCCCCCATCCCACCACCACCTCCCGCCCCAGCTGTGAAAGGCGCTACCCGGCGCTACCTGCGTTTGACCAAACATAGTGGAATTTCATTGTCCCGTTTCCTCATTGGAGTGCTGACCCTTAGTATATAGTAGCGTTGAGGTTGCAAAACAATCGACTTAATTAAAGGATTGGATCAAAACAAAATCCATCTTCGAAAAGGGTCGTGTTTCAAGCAGGTGCGCCGATTCGCTTCCTGAGGAGTTGCTTCGCGTCATTTTGGATCCTGAATGCCCCGGAGCCCAGTAGCTTTGCTGCATGTTGGAGAGAAGGAATAAGGCATCAGGCTGCAATCAGGGGCTTCATCACGCTTCCACCGGGTGTCGTTGGTCTTGTGTCCTCATTGCCCACAGCTGACACCAAGGGCAGGCATGCCAAGCTGCTTGGCTACACAAAGAGACCACCGTGGTGAAGAAAAAAGGAAAACACAGTTGAGAAAATGTGTCCTATTGACATAGCCGTGGACCATGCCTATCTGACAGCAACGCAATGGCGAGATAAATTGAGGAGATGCCACATTGGCATGTAAAGTGTCAGGTGGTTGAGTGGTGCGCTCTGTTTTTGCTGTAGCTGACCTGACAAGGTTATTTGATTGCAGTGGGGTCCTTGGAGACTTTCAGGCCACGCTGTTGCAGGTAATGTGTGGTTCTTTCCTTGGTCACCAGCACCGATACACTGAGATACCCTGCTAAAACTATAGCACAACGTGGCCTTTATTATTTTACATCTATCACCGTGATCTTTCCAGCCCACCAGTATCCTTTCCAGCCAAAAGAGCAACTCAAGTCGCACTGTCCTTGTGGCAATGGTTTTCATTGCCCAGCTGCTTGGCTGGTGCCGTTCGTCGCAGGGAGAACGGCCTTTTGGGTGGCTTCGATCTCTCGCGCTGTGACATCATAGCAGAGCTCTTGGAAGCCTTGGAGGAGCTGCAGTGACGAGACAAACCTGTCCGGGCTGTCCCCGGTAAGTCACTGCTACACAATACTACCCCAGCCTCACGCCATTTTCCAAACAGCGTGTGGCCATCGTGTGGGATCCAAACTCTTCACCACCTTTGTTTTTGGCTCACAGCACCAATTCGATTAATCTTCCAGCTTTGGTAGAACCGTCCAACAATCGGCCTCTTGCTTGCATGATTGAAATTAGCTTGATGGAGTATTATTTTTGTTGCTGTCACTATGCAATGATTAAAGCAACTCACGCAATTTCCATCTGTGTGGGACAGATCAGTCTGCAGAGGTTCCCACAGGCGCCTTCAACGCTGCACCGGCAACCCTTTGGCAAGCCCATTTCCTGAGGTCATGGCTGAAGCGAACGAGGCTCCCGAGGCTCCCAGTGCCCCAGTGCCAGATGCCAAGCCGCAGAAGAAGCGCTCCCCGCCTCTTGGCTGGGGGGGTTTTATTTTGGGTGTACTAGATGTAATATATATGAAGTAATTCTTCGGTTTCCACACTAAAATTTTCAAATTGGGACCACTATGTACGGTCGCGTTGAGTCGTGGGCATGTCTATTCAGGCGTGTCGCGTTGTTCGCAAAGTGGGGTGCGAGTGAGAGTCCAAGAGTCTTTGAAAAGATTTGTTTTTGCATCATAATATATTGCCATATTCCGAGGAACAGACTAGTCGTTGAAGAGGCCATGAACGATGACAATTCGGTGATCTCCCTTTCACAAGCAAAAATGGAAGAATTGAACCTCTTTCGCGGAGACAACGTCCTCATCAAGGGCAAAAAGCGAAAGGACATTTGCTTTCTCACTGGGGCTTTGCCAGGGCATGTAGAGGGGATAGTGTGCGGGAAGTCAGATGAACATCTCTTGCATTTTGTGAGCCGCTTTCTCGGGGGAAGAGCGACAAAGGATTTGAGTTGGATTTTGCTGTCAGGACACCGTGTGCATCGTTCTTGCAGATGAGAACTTGGACGACAGCAAGATTCGCATGAATAAAGCAGCTTTGGATCTCCAAGAGCGTAGGTCATGTTTGCAAGCTTCATGAACAGGAATGCGCGCGCGCACACACTTACGCGGTGCCCACGCAGAGAGAGAGAGAGAGATATATAGTATGTGTATGTGCATAAATAAATACATAAATAAAAATACATAAATAAATATACCAACATAGATAGATAGATAGATAGATATATATATATATATATATTTTATAAATATACATGCATATATTTGCCCATAGGTGCGTATATACGTACGGTATACGGTTATAATACGATTATATATATATATATGTATGTGTGTGTGTATGTGTGTGAAACATCCCAATAGATGTAAAACTTGTACCTTGATATATCTTAGTTCCAGGGGAGTGGTGGGCATTCTTGGAGTCAACCCTCAACGAAGACATTCCAAGTTTGCTGTGATATGCAATCTGGACGCAGATTGCACGTACCTGCGCTCGTTATTGCAACCGGCTAAGCTCAGAACCGGCAAGACGATTTGTTTTTCCACTTCATGTCTGGACTGTTGGCGCAATCTGAATTTCAACGAGGATCACGTTAGGATACTTTTGATGGGAAGCTTATGTACGGATGAGGGTGACAAATTTGGACTTCATTCTTCATTATTGGCGCAACTCAAGACTGGTTTTGGAGCTTCAGGTCTATTTGTTTATTTCCTCTTGGATACGTCGATGATGGCCTTCCACCTCTGGAGTTTCCAACTCTCTGGCCTGACAAGTGTAACGAAAACGTTTTTTTGCACACCCGATGCGTTCCACATCACAATTCGATAAAACAGTTCTGAGCAAATATGTGTGATGTCGGATTCGACAGGATGACATGAGCCCTTCGGGGAATATCTTTCTAGGTAGGAACTGGGAACCTACTCTGAAATTACAGTTTTCAACGTGGTAATTTGTCTATGTAGAGTGTAACAGTTGGCCTTTTTTCACTTTTCACCCTGTCGTTTGTCGTTGGTTGAACAACTGGCCGCGGTACCGGGTTTCGCCTTCTTTCGCTTTTCAACTTGTCGTTTGTCGCTGATTGAACAACTGGCCGGAGTACCGGGCTTCAATTCCTTTTGTCAGCCGTGCGAACCTCCTTCTTTTTTCAATGTTGCTTGAGAGACAGACTACTGTCATGGCAACATGTTGACGATCTCAGGCAGGTACATGCCTTCAGGTATGGTGACTTTTCCTCTTTATGGTCGTTGGTGAGGTTCAATTGTGCACTTAATTCAGCTGGGGACTATTGACAGGCGTCTACAGGGTTGAATTGATTACCGAGGGCCTTGAGCCTTATCTCGGCTCTTGCATGCGATTGTGGATGCATCATTTTCATTAACTAGTTCCCCATTGGTCCCGTATCTCATGCGTGCTCCCTCGCTAGGTCAGGTTTGGGTGCTTCGCGTCATGAGGTAGGTTGGGCTCTCGCCTTGCAGGTTGTGTCAGGCGCTTCCGTCCGCTTTCTTTTCCCTTGCCCTTTCAAGGCTTGCCCGCTCTGGGCTAGGTGTGTTGGTGTTGGTGTTTCCCCCTTTTTTCCCTTTCCTCTTTTGCGTTCCCGTTCTCGTGTCCTGGTTAAGTAGTTTGTCATCTCATTCTTATCGTCATCTCATCTCCATTTCCCTTTCGTCATATTCACCTTCATCTCATGTGTCGGAGCCTTAAAAACCTCGCTGCTGCGGGGCGTGCGTGTGAAACATCTCAATAGATGTGTGCCTTGATATACTCTAGTTCCAGGGGAGTAATAGCCACTCAACGAAGACATTCCAAGTTTGCTGTGATATGCAATCTGGACGCAGATTGCACGTACCTGCGCTCGTTATTGCAACGGCTAAGCTCAGAACCGGCAAGACGATTTGTTTTTCCACTTCATGTCTGGACTGTTGGCGCAATCTGAATTTCAACGAGGATCACGTTAGGATACTTTTGATGGGAAGCTTATGTACGGATGAGGGTGACAAATTTGGACTTCATTCTTCATTATTGGCGCAACTCAAGACTGTGGTTTTGGAGCTTCACGTCTATTTATTTATTTCCTCTTGGATACGTCGATGATGGCCTTCCACCTCTGGAGTTTCCAACTCTCTGGCCTGACAAGTGTAACGAAAACGTTTTTTTGCACACCCGATGCGTTCCACATCACAATTCGATAAAACAGTTTGAGCAAATATGTGTGTAGTGTAGTGTAGTGTAGGGTCGGGTAGGGTAGGGTAAGGTAATGAAATGAAACTAAATGAAATGAAATGAAATGAGTGTACACATTAAAGGGGATACCCACACACATGTGCATACATACGTGTTTTGTTTACTGTATATTTTTTTGGCACCTGATTCTCCCACTTAGGGGAATGAATCCTTTGAGCATGTGAACGCAACCTCGGCTTTCACTTGAGGTGGTGCGAAAAAATCTCCGTGTGCGTTTGGGTGACATTGTTTCAGTCCATGCTTGTGGTGATGTGCCATACGGCAAACGTATCCATGTCCTTCCGTTGGATGACACCATCGAAGGGATTACGGGCAATCTTTTTGACGCTTGGCAATTGCATTTCCGGTATTTTCCAGTGTGCTGGAACCCAAACAGGTACCGAAGGACTTACTGTCAGAGATCTGGACCTCTGCCTTCAGTTGCATTCGGGACTTTCTCCGTCGTCCTACCCTCAAACCTGAAGCATCTGAAAACATCAGGACACCTACCTGAAACCTTACTACTTGGAAGCATATCGCCCAGCGAGACAGGGAGACCTCTTTCTGGTACGCGGTGGTTTTCGTCCAGTAGAATTCAAGGTCCGCATTGGACCGCATTGAGATTTACTGGCAGCTAGCAGAGAAAACCTACGAATGTCTACAATCTTTTCTGTGCCCCCAGAAAACGAAAGAATTAGAAACAGTATGAAACAGTGGAATGTCGCCATATTGTATTAGTTCTGTTGGGTTTTTCTCAGCTGCTGAAGATGCCCGGACGCCATGAATGCTGAAGCTTGCCAGATCTTGCCAGATCTTGCCAGGTGGTCGGTGTGGATCCAGGTGAGTTCGTGATCGTTGCACCGGATACAGTGATTCACTGCGAGGGAGAGCCTGTGAAGCGCGAGGATGAAGAGCGGCTGGACGATGTGGGTTACGATGACATTGGTGGTTGCAAGACGCTTGTTGGAATGTGGCGGTGGCGTTTGTTCAAGTCATGCAATATTGGAAGGTTTAGCTCCTTCATCATCCCCTGCGTCTCTGTGGTGGCTTGACAGCCAGGATTTGACTTGCCTCCCAGCTTGTTTCCCCGTCCATCTCCGATTTTTCCCAAAAGTATCTTCGATGCTGGGGGCAAAATGGAAAGGAAGGGAACGAAGGAGGGAATGGGAAGGGACGGGAAGGGAAATGGGAGAAATGGGTCGTGGAGTGGCTGCTGGGCATGAGGCAGCGTGCACGGACGGAGAGTGTGAGAGGGTGAAATGGGTGGGGACACTGGCTGTTGGGGAGAATGTGGACGAAGGGGAATGAATAGCTTGCTATCAGGCAGGACTTCATCACTTTTTGTGGAGTCATATTGGACATTGCCTTGCATGACGATGCTGAGTTGGCATTGCACAAGCATTAGGAGCAGTGAGAACGACAACGGGTTGTGCTACGGCGTTTTTGCCGTGTGGCAAGGCGTCTGAAACCGCTCAAGGGCAGACTGTTTACATCCTTGTGTGCCAAACCCTGCTGGAAGATGCTTTCATCACATTTCATCACAAGTTCCTGGATTTGCCTGTAAAAAACAGCTGGAAGGGAACATTTTGAAACGCTTCTGTGTTGTGAGCCAAAGTGACCTGGATGCTCTGCACAAACACCCCCCTCAGCGTTCCCGGAATGGAACGATTGACCATCCAGCAAAAACCGCCCTCCGCAAATGAAGAAATATTGCCGCAAATCTTGCAAGCGCAGGTAGTCTTCTAGAAGTTGGCGGCACATGAAACGACAACCAATGCTCTAGCTGCACTGATTGTTGACTCAACCTATGATGCTGTTTTCACCCCGAAGTTCGCATGCGGACAATGCTTTTGGGGAAATAACATGGGCGGTGTGGCGCGGTTTTCGTTGGAATCGAGCCGGTGGGATGTTTGATTTCGGTTTGATTGCTGTCGTTTTGCTTTTGCTTTTTTTCGCCCCCCCTGTTTCCAGGAAACATTAGGACTTGCCTTTCTGGATCTTGTGGATTGTGCTTTTTGGTTCCGGTTTGTGATGGCGTATCGAGATATTATATAATTATATAATTCGAATGTGGCTGGGCCATGCTGATGAGCTGCGAATGTAATTCCATTTGAAGCGGAGTGCCGTCGTTGAAGGAAAGCTATGGGCCAGATCCGAGAGATGATTGAACTGCCACTGCGACATCCAACATTGTCCCTGGGCTGGAATGATGCAACTAGTACATCGTAAAACTTCTTCACGCCGCAAGTGCCTGGGACAACAAGTACTTGAACTCTTGCAACTTTCAGTTGCTGTATCCTGCCACTAAATCGGAGAGCTATCGAGAGGTGGTGCGGTCTTGCTAGATTTTGCCATATTAAGCCCCTTTTCACGGAGACTTACACTTTTGAGAGTATCCAAGGTTCAAGACGCTGGGCGTGAAGCCTCCCCGAGGTGTTCTGCTCTACGGCCCTCCAGGTGGGGAGTCGCCCGGATGGGTCACAATGCGTAAAAAACAGTCTTTTTTCAACATATGTTAACTCATACTGACTCATACTCATTCCTTTACAACAACTCATTCCATTGCTTTGAGTTTCATCCAGCCAATGCGTTGGTGGGTTTGCCTTCTTGTTTGACAGGCAGCGGCAAGACTTTGATCGCAAGGGCCATTGCCAACGAAACAGGTTCTGCCATTGGATTCAGCTTTATTTATAGCGCTTCGTTTGCTTCAATCCTGTTTGGGAAGAGATGTGCACAGACACTTGCATTTTGAATTTCGGTCTTGCACTAGGTGCCTTCTTCTTCCTCATCAATGGACCTGAGATCATGTCCAAAATGGCGGGGGAAGCGGAATCCAATCTGCGTAAAGCATTCGAAGAAGCAGAGTCAGGGCCCAAGCTTTGTTTTGGTAGCAGTAGTTTAAGTGGCTTAACTTAACAACTGTTCCGGTGGATCCGTAGTTTTAGCAAGCAAATCAAGGAACTTCATCACTCAAAGCTTATAGTTGAATTGCAAGATTTCAAGCCAGAGGAAGTGACAGCCGTTAGAATTCGACTGACTTTCACCAGATGTTCAGCACAGCTCCCACCAGACAGGGCCCATCACGGCCAGTTTGCATGAGGAAAAATTCGCCTGCGATCATTTTCATTGATGAAATCGACTCCATTGCCCCCAAGCGAGACAAAACATCCGGAGAAGTTGTTGCTTGTCATCGAGTCAGGGGGTGAAAGGGGCTGGCACAGAAACACTTGGGGTGATGACCTGTGGGTTTTGGCCCCAAAGTACCTTCTTGAAAACACTGATGCCACATTTGACATGGTTTGTCGCTTGATGTTTAATGTCTGAGTGGTGCCAGCGGTGCCAAGGAAAAGCGCGTGGTTTCGCAGCTCTTGACGCTAATGGATGGAATCAAGGGCCGTGGTCAGGCCACCGCCTTGTCAGTGATCGGTTGTGACCTGAAGTTTGAAGATTTCATGAAACTAGGTATTGGATGGTATTGGCGTGAAGACACTTGATGAAATCTTGTATTTGGTATGGTTTCTCCCAGCAGCTTCCTGGTTACAGCAATTCTTTGTGCAGGTGGTGGTCATTGCAGCTACGAACCGTCCCAATTCCATTGACGCTGCACTTCGGCGATTTGGGCGCTTTGACCGGGAACTTGACATTGGTGTCCCGGACGACAATGGCAGGCCCGAAAGACATGGCATGAGACGTGTCATGTGCGTCCAATCAAAAATCAAACTCTTCATGTGTAATTTGTGCGTGTCACGCAGTGCCAGCGTGGTACTACCAAAGGAGAAAGGCAATATTCACGCCCTTGCAAGTCACGGTATGAGAGTTCCCATTCTTGACTGGTTTGTGGACAAGGAGTCTGTTGTCGGGTTCTCAATGCTGTGCCCAAGCTCTGGGCTTTCATCTCAGTAGTCGCAGTGTCCTCGCCATCTCCTTTCATTGTGTCTCTCCGCATGGTCTGGGTTGTGGTGCTTGCCATTACGCTTGTGAAACTGTGCGTTCTCCTCATTTTCAAACACCCAATGATCTCAGCTGAAGGTTTTGCTACAAGTGAACCAGGCCTCCTGGTCTGAGCTGAAACGTCTGGTTTGTGCTTTGTCCACCTTTGTCGCTGCAATGCACCTGCAAAATGTGTATTTGCGCAGGGAAAGGTGGAGGGCAGGTACAGGCATCATGTTATGGGTCCATTTGATGTCAGCTCCATCAGCATCATCATCCTCATCGTCATCATTGTCCTCTCTCTTCCTCTCACTTTCTATCTCTTTCCTTTGTATGCATATTCCTTGTCTGCGCATCGAACCCAGAAAGCATTGATCTTCCGCTTCCGTTTTGGGGGCGAATTTCTCGCCATATTCTCGTCTCTCTTCAACAGTCTTGATTCTCCAAAAACATTGATGTTCGGCCTTCAGCTTCCGTTTTTTGTTTTTCTACCCATGTTCTAGTTTCTCTTCAATTCACCTTGTGCTTCCAGAAGTATGCCTCCCTTCCAGAAACAAGCTTCATTCACCCCCTCTCCCACAGGACAGTTGACACTGGCAGCAGATGAATAAACACATTGTTTCGATTTCATATGTACACTCACACCATTTCACACTTGCAACTTTCGGGCATCCACGGGCATATCCCAGCCAGCTAGCTTTCGTACCTTCACCCCTGGCCACAAGTTGTTGCACCTGTCTCAAGTTCTCGGATGTTGTGTAAATTCGAGGCTGCCGCTCGCAACCAGATCGTGTTTAAAACATATTCAAATTCCTTGCGCCTCCAACATGATTTTGGACTGTGGGACTCTGCTTGTGGGTCCTGTGCTGGCGACATGACAGTCCAAGCAGGTTGGAGATTCTGCGCATCCACTGCAAAAACATGAAGTTGGCGACTGATGTGAAACTGGAGGAATGGTTAGTGCTTTGATTCTACAATGCCGCACATGCTCAGTCTTGTAGAATGGTCTGCGCTTGGAAACGCTTCAGACTGAGAAGCACGATCTTCATTTTGAAATGAAACCATGCCTTCTCTGTGCCTGCTCCCGTCTCTTACTCAGTCTTAATCACTCTTTGCCGCAGGAGGTGGCATCCAACACTCACGGCTTTGTTGGAGCAGACCTGGCGCAACTTTGCACTGAAGCCGCCCTCACATGCATTCGTGACTGGGCAGTGCGTGTTTCGGGGAACAAATAAGGAACTAATGTTCAAAGATTTCCCAAGTAATTGCCAGGAAAGTCCATGACTTGCTTCAGTTGTCTTAGCAAACCAGCACTCCAATCACAACCAAATAAGTGAGAAGCTGGTGGCTTTGATGCTGGGTGAGACGGGGCACAGCGACATGGGTTCAGAAGCAAAACTGCTGGTGTGATGTACTTGCCAATGGCATTCGTCAAGGCAGGGCATTGGATACATAGGTCACCTAGGTCATCTGCAGGTTTCACATTGTTTCATCGGTCCAGGTGAGAAGATGGATTTGATCGACCTGGAGGAAGAAACCATTGATGCAGAGATTTTGGATTCAATGGCAGTCTCGCAGGAGATCAAGTCTTATCAAGTCCATTGCTATCCATTGCTGCTAGTTGGGAGCTAGTCGGCTAGTCACGAACTGTAACTGCTATATTGAGGGAAGACGTGGATGCCCGCAGTTGTGAAGTATGTGGCACCTGTTTTCACCCACACTAAGTATGCGATTCCCAAGCGACATGTCTGTTGTTGTGCCTCCATTCCTTGGAGAAATGCGGTTGGTTTGCTTGGATAGATCGATGATGATCGATGTATCTGTCACTTTCGTGCAGCATGTGCGCGATCACCTCCCAGAGATCAATGGATGCCTTTCCCTATCCGAGAAACATCTAGAACCTGTAGGTAACCTGTATGTCTAATTTGTGTCGTATTTGTTGCCTCTTTTGCGGTTTCAGCTTGTCATTAAAAGCGTGTCAGTGAGGAGCACTTCAAGTCTGCAATGGGAACCGTCAACCCCTCTTCCTTGCGAGAGACAGCAACTCGGTGTTGCAAAGGAGGCACTTGAATCGTAACGTGTCCACATGTGTCCACAACAATGGCTTGTGAGTGAATTCAATCTGCACTCCTGAGGTGGTGGAAGTGCCAAACATCAAGTGGGACGACATTGGTGGTTTGGAAGACACCAAGCGATCCTTGCAGGAGACCATTTTGTATCCCATCGACCACCCTGAGAAGTTTGAGAAGTTTGGCATGCAACCCTCCAGGGGTGTTTTGTTCTATGGCCCTCCTGGATGTGGAAAGACGCTGCTGGCCAAGGCCGTGGCCTCCGAATGCTCTGCGAACTTTGTGAGCATCAAGGGCCCGGAGCTTTTGACCATGTGGTTTGGAGAGTCTGAGGCGAATGTCCGTGAAGTCTTTGACAAAGCCAGGGCGGCAGCTCCCTGTGTTCTCTTCTTTGATGAGTTGGATTCTGTGGGTGTGGCGCGTGGTTCCTCTCAAGGTGATGCTGGAGGTGCTGGAGACCGTGTCATGAATCAGCTACTGACGGAGATTGATGGAGTGGGTGCCAAGAAAAATGTCTTCTTCATCGGCGCCACGAACCGCCCAGAACTGTTGGATGAAGCTTTGCTCCGTCCCGGACGCTTGGATCAACTCATTTACATTCCACTTCCTGATTTGCCCGCAAGGCAAGGCATCTTGGAGGCAACGTTGAAAAAGTCTCCTGTCGCTCCCAATGTGCCGTTACCCTTCATTGCCCAAAAGACAGAGGGATTCAGTGGAGCTGACTTGGCGGAGCTTTGTCAACGAGCAGCCAAAGCAGCAGTACGTGATGCCATTGCAGCAGATGAACTGCGTGCAGGCGGGAGAGCTTCAAATAACATACAAACAGGACACGTTGCTCCCAGCGATTGTCCAAACAAAGTGTTTGAGCCGTATGCCGTATGCCTGTAAATGGAGTTCGGTGCACCTCAATCCAGTGGAACTGCTTCTGGTGCAAACCTTGTTTCGCAAACCGCTTCTTTCTTAGCCTCCACTTTGTTGTGAATGCTAGTGACTGCTAGTATTGTTACACGCTATTTGGCGTGGAAAGGGTGTTTGCTGCCTGGGGAATCATGTTGCATGAAACAACTTTGAAGTATCTATCCCCTAAAAGCAATGTTTTGTCCCCAAACAGTGTGGCCACACCGAGGGGTTCTTACGGTAACAGTTAAGGCACGGTGTTCAATCGAGGTGGTATCATCCGTGTCCGGCCAATTCCCCGTAAATTTCCATACAGAATTTCCACGCAAAATGGTTCTTGTGAAATGTTCATGTGTATTTCGACCGCGCAGGCCCCCGCAAAACAAGACATCCTTGCCAAAGGACCTCTTAGAGGGAGCTTATACAGAGATCTTGCTGAGAGACCTCTTATGGAGATCTTGTTAAGAGATCTCTTACATAAATCTTGCCAAGAAAGCTTTTATAGAGAGCTTGTACTGTACAGAGATCTCATAAAGAGATCTAGCCGAAATATCTCTTATAGACCTCTTGTCCAGAGGTCTTGCCAAGAGACCTCTTTAAAGAGATCTCAGAGAGAGCCTTGATAGAGATCTTGTACGGAGATCTTGCCAGGAGGGCTCTTAGAGAGATCTTGTACAAGGAGACCTGGTGAAGAGAGCGGCGATCTTGCTGAGAGATCTTTTATAGGGAGCTTGAACAGAGACCTTACTTTGAGGTCTCTGACAGAGATCTTGTGTGGAGATTTCTTATAGAGAGATCTCTTCAAGTGTCTTGCCAAGAGACCTCTTATAGAGATCCTATACAGAGACGTTGCATAGAGAGAGATGTTGCAGAGATCTTGCCAAGAGGTCTCTGACATAGATCTTGCCAAGAGAACTCTTCTAGAGAGATTGCGCAGGAGATTTCATAAAGAGATCTTGTACAGAGACATTGCATAGAGATCTGTTCCGGAGATCTTGCCAAGCGGTCTCTTACATAAATCTTGCCTAGAAAACTTTTCTAGAGAGCTTGTACAGAGATCTCATGAAGAGATCTTGCCGAGATATCTCTTATAGATATCTTGTCCAGAGGTCTTGCCAAGAGACCTCAAAGAGACCTGGGCAGAGAGAGCTCTTGTAGAGATCTTGTGCGGAGATCTTGCCAGGAGACCTCTTATGGAGATCTTGTGTGGAGACCTGGTGACGAGAGCATAGGTCTTCCTCGGAGATCATTTCTAGATAGCTTGGGCAGAGATCTTCCTTTGAGATCCCTTACAAAGATCTTCTGTGGAGATCTCCTATAGGCACCTTGTGCCGATAGCCTCACACAGGGATCTTGCACAGCAGCTTCTACAGAGAACCTCTTCTACAGAGATCTTCACAAAGGGAGCTTGCAGAATCTGACCTGGTATCTTTTTTTCTCACTCTTCGGGTCGCTCTTGTCCTGCTAGCTTGCAGCCACTGATGATTATAGGTCCTTTCCACCTTTCCCTTAGAATCCTACACGCACACTGTTTTATTCGATGCTTCTCGAATGACACTCTGCTGGGCTGTTGTTGCTCCTCCTCGCTTGCAGGCGTGAGGCTCATTTGAACTGGGTTCGCGCAGACACAGTCACAGAGTTGCACGTGCGGCATTACATGACCAGCACATGACAAGATTGTAGGTGAACAGTCGTGGCACTGGTTGCATTGCAGCATTGCCATTCTCATACCGGGCGTGCTGACCACATGGCGCAGTACACGTTGGGCGATTTGCTGCCTGGACATCCTGATGAGCATACTGCCTTTTTACGGTTTTTGACTTCCTGCGCTTTGCAGGAACATGTTGCAGTATCAGTTCGATCCTTGCTGCACAGTTTGTCCGCTGGTGCAGTGCAGTTGCGGAGTGATTGCCACCGCTGGGGAATTCGCACAAGGGTCGGGCAGCAGTGGCTGTCAATAGAACAGCTACAGGACGGTGTGTAGATCCTGACCCTGCTCCCGCCCGTTACTGTTGATTCGTTGCTGGAATGCGCACCTTCCACTGTGAAAGACAAGCTGGCTGAACACAGCTCCGTCTGCGTGCCGGCACCAGACGCGACGCGAGTTGTGGAGCTTCTGCTTGCTTTAGTGCAGGTGCCGCAGGATAGACCTGCAGGCCGAGCTCCGAAGTGCTTGCATCAGGCTTTTGCAAAACAGTTCTGGTGGTAGCGCGGCGTCGTTTCCTGGAGCGTCGGCAGGTAGCGCGGTATCGCCTCCGGCGACAGTCACAGGCAGCGTGGCTTTGCCCCCTGCAGCTTTTGCCTGCATTCATTGCTGCTTGCGATGGCCGGTCAGCGCATCAAGCCCCTATCTGGAACGCTGTGCGCGCCCGCTTCGCAGAAGCCCATGCTGCGAACACAACCTGACCCATGTCCGCGGCATCGCGACAAGCCAGCCACCGTTTGACCTTCTGCTGCCGCCGCCAGCCTGCTGACCAGCTGCTGCCGCGACATCGCGCACTGCCACTCACACTGATGTGCCTCTTTGGGAATAAAAAACTGCGGCTGCATAGCTCCGTTCCGTACCCGGGCCTGAAGACCCCACTGGATTCATGTCTCCTCTTCTGTTTTCCTCCCTTGACTTTACCTTGCATGTCCTTAAGCACACTGTTTGGGGTCTCTTGCCGGGACAATATTTTTTAAACATCTAGAACTCGTCTATAGACTTCGGTAGCGATGACAGGCCCATATACTGACTGTGTGTTCTGAGGATCGCTTAGCGTTTGGGTGTTTAGGGGCCGAAAACTTCTGTGAGCGCAGCAAGGTTTCCCAAAGCGCCCAACGTAGCGAACAGAAGCTAAAACTGGGCTCAACATTTCCCCGAATGGGACAGGGTAAACTCAACATCGGATCAACATGCTCAATCAAATGGGTTTCATGTTGGTTCAAACTACAGCCAAAGCAAGTGGAACATCCCGCTGGTTGGAGAAATGTTTCAGGCGATGATGATGCAATGGACACCACCATGGGCTCTGAGATTGGCCGCAAACACTTTGAAGAGGCCTTTGGTGGAGCAAGGCGCTCTGTGGCAGCATCTGACCTCGCCAAGTACGACCAGTTCCGCAAGAAATTTGATCCTATCTACATGAACTCCAGTGCTGGTGGCAGTGGAGTTGTAATCAACTGGCCGGATGATGTGGGTATCGGAAGCGCGGCTGCAGCTGCAGATGACGATGACGACCTTTATGGCTAAACCTGGCTGTGTGAGGTGTTTGTTTCTGTGAAGAAAGGCCCAACCAAAGGTTGACCTCAAGTCATGAGAGATTTGCCTAAAGTGAAGGCGCCATAGCCTCGCACTAGAGGCCTATCCCCGGCATGTATTCTAGTCCGGGGGGAATCGTATGACCCGCAAGTCTGGGACTATCCAATATGCAGGAGGCGAAAAAAAACAGCTCATTGCATAAAATTTCCACTAGCAAATTCAGATGGCTGATTGTGAGCCTGTGTTTGTCCAGTTCGATGGAATGTTGCATACCTTTGTCAGTAAGACAGCCAGTTTCGCACTTGTTGTTTGCTTCCCGAAAGGCTTCGCCGTCAAATTGCAAGATGGCTCCCGTGCAAATCTTGACATTGGGTGCCATTGACATTGCAGGATTCCTCGTGGACGGTGCGCTTGGCATCAGCAGAGGCTTTGGCCACACTGAGTTGTCACATTAGACCTTTCTTGC
Organism: Cladocopium goreaui; assembly: GCA_947184155.2. Taxonomy (NCBI): domain Eukaryota; class Dinophyceae; order Suessiales; family Symbiodiniaceae; genus Cladocopium; species Cladocopium goreaui. Next base: position 178,711 of record CAMXCT020000658.1, on the reverse strand, counting down.
AATGTGCGGAGCCTCATGGAACAAACTTTTGGAAATGGTGCTTTGATGTGCTTTGTGTAACTAAGAGGAGTTTGGCAGCTCGGCATGTTTCTCTATTCGCTGAGGCCTGAGACAGCATCGAAAATCGGACAACAACGAGCTCAAGGCCCCGGCACAAAGGGCACCCCTCTTGAAAAACCCTGGTCAGGGACTTTGTGAATATTGAAAGTAAAGCCAACAAAATCTTGGCCATGCATGGAACATTGATGATTGTGGAATCTTTGAAGGAATATTGAGAAGACATTAGCTTGTACCGTGTACCTGTTATTGCACTTTTGTGTGGATTGAAATCAAAATTTGTTGCACAGGTTGCTGCACAAAAGCTGTGGCAAAGTATCGATGCTGGGAAGGCAGGTCATTTTTTTGATCGGGAAGAATGATGAAGTTGGCACATGTTCCAACATGTTTTGGTGCTGTGGTTGCTGGGCAACAAGTTACAGGTGTGCGGACTTGCTCACTCTGTCCCAAACAAGTGATTGATTGGCCTTTTGTGTGAGACGGTTTGACCAAGAACTGGAGTTCAGTTCTTGGATTCCTTTCCGGTGTGTGACACATGCGTTCTGTTTCTTCGACTTGATTTGATTCGACCCACTCTCTGATCTTTTAAAGGACCCTGACCTTTTGCCCTGGCTTAGCCTTTGCACTCTTTCCCTGGCTCAGCTGCGTGCGAGCCAACGGATCATCTCGGTGTAGAGATAGTTTACGCATGGCGTGGGCTGAACAGTGCCAAGTTGACTAATCATCGTGTTTGGTGTTTGGAAAGTTGGTTTCCTGTATCCCCTTTCCACTTAGTGTCGAGCGCAAGGTGTGGACTCACGCAAGGGTGATGTCTGAGAGTGCAGTCAAAGTGATGCGCGTCTCTTCCTCAGCGGTGGGAATTTTATATAGAGTTTTCTGCAAGGAATCCAGGAAGCCTGCAGGCAGTGACAGGGATGGGAGTCCAAACTTTCATTGGCATCCTAACAGGTGTGATGCAGATTGGGAATACGGATGCAATCTGATACAGTGATACTATGTGATAATTATGTGATACAGTATTCTTCGTATTCCTTTTTGATGTCGCAAACTCCCAGACCTTGTCCATTTTTGCTGTTGAACTGGGTGCCAAGGGGATGATCAACACCACAAAGTCAGGTGGGGCAATTGCAGCTGAGGTATAGGCAGTGTAGGGCTGACTAGGTCAGTGCCAGGTTGTCATGTGAGTCAGTTATGCCAGTTATGTATTGCAATTTCTGCGGGTGAGTTTGACCGTTCCTTGTCGCATTCCGGAACCATCCGGAACCGTGAGGGTAAAGCATTGTGAACACATTTAAACAATTTTAAACAGTTTATATATATTTTAAACATTATTTGGTCTGGAGGCTGCTGTTGTGCTCAGAGTCTCCGCAAGCGCACCACATTTGGTGTTTTGTGGGCGATCAGCGCCATGGGCCGAGTTGTGCCATCGCGCACAACTTTGGGCTGCGTGCAGATCCCCAGTGATGTGACGTTGGAAGACGAAGGGCCACCTTTCCCAGAGCAGATGGGCATAGACATCCAGATGACCAAGGCAGCTCCTTAGCACACACACACAGAGTTGCAGAGTTGCATGCAGATACCGATCATCATTCTGTATTAGGTGTGGCCCCCTTTCCCCCCTTTTGGATCCTGGATATGCTTCCGTGTTGTTTGACACGTGTGAGGTCCTAGTAGAGGTGTCAGAGCTCTGCAAGGCTACGCTACACTTGTTTTTGTTTCGGCATCTTGCCACGAAGGTCTCTTTCGATTCGGAGGACATTTGTGCCGGGACCTACCTGCGTGCGATGCAGCGTGAAGAACTCACGAAAGGAGCTAAAACCCTGGCAGCCCTTGCTGCATCTTTGATGCAAAGGGCATTAGGTCTGAAACAAACCTCTTGCTACAGTTGCATCCATTTCATACCCCGTCTTCACCTACAAGATGCAACAAGAATCATGCTGGCCTCGCGGACGTAACCAGAAGTCAGAAGTCCTTGACAGTCCTGTTTTGGAAAGTTTATAGGGAAAGCAGGGAAAGCTATTTCTTACAATTCCTGATTCCTGAGTTTCCTTTCAGGCGTGGCCACGCCTTGAGGTATCCTCTGGACAGAAGTGCGACGTCCTTGGATTGTCATGCACATCCTTTTCCTTCACCCTAGGCAAGGCTGAGCGGGTTAACCTTTTGTAAGCATCAACCTTGGCTGGGCACAAGCTTTGAAAATCATTGTGCAGTTGAGTGCGCCAGACCATTTGCGGACAATGTTGAAACTCCCAACACATTTTGCATCAGCAATCACTTCCTGCAACAGGCTCGGCCAAAGTGCGTGAGCAGATCAGTGCAGGCAGGAATGGCTAGGGCAGAAGAGAGACTCCATTGCCAGGTCTTGTGAATAGAGTCGAGTAGCCAGCTGTGGTGGCTTCCTGGGATCTCCATGACTTCCATTGACCTTCGTTTACCGTCCAAATTTGAATCAGCTGGAAGTCTTGTCTTGCAAATTTGGGGGACTGAAACCGGCGGTCTTTGATTGAAATCCTGATCTGTTATCTTGGATCTCGCAAAATCATGGCAACTGGCAACCACTTTGTTGCTTTGGGTAATCGAAGATGAGAAAAATGTATAAACATGTGTCAAACCGGGCCGATTGTGTGCAGCTTTAGTAAGATTGCTACTGTGGTATGGTATAGTTTGTCAAGTCTTTCACATCTATTATCTGAAAATAGCCTTGGGGTTTTGCACTGAGAAAGATTTGCAACATCCTGCTATTAATGTTTGCAGATTCCACCTTTCCAATATTAGTGTAAGATTGTAAGATGGTATGTTGTGAGACCTGCTCCCATCGGAGGAAGATTGGACCAACTTGATTTGTTTGAACAGCACCGAACACGAACAACCAGCCCTTCCAAGCATTCAAGCTGGGGCACCCCACAGGAAGGTAATGGCACATTTGATGGAGAACATTCTAGGCGGCATGTCAAATCCCCATTCAGCCCAAACAGTATCAGATTCAGTATCATATGTCAATATCTCTCTTTTCCCATCTTTTCCCTGATATGATGTGATGAAGCAGGTGATGACTATGGGGGGGCATACCCATAGGGCAAGATGGTCCATTACAAGCTTCAACGCGTTCATCCCCTGGGAAAAGGACAACTCCAACCCGCAGAGCCTTGGAAGCTGAGGTTACCCTGGGGTGCCAGTCACGGATATGGCACAAGCACAGCTAGAAGCTTTGAAAGCCTTACAGGCAACCAATGCAGGGGCGGGGAAGGGCAAGGTGTGGCGTAGAATCAAAGAGCCAAGGGGTGCGGAGCAAGGTGTGTTGGATGTGCTTCAGGGTCCTTTCACATTGTGACAGCCCCGTCAAGATCCGTCAAGTTGAATTGGGTGAGTTATGGTGAGTGCATGGTTCTCCGTTTCTCTGGAGCTGGCTCTTACACATCTATGATTCATCTATTGTCACGTGTCGGTGTTGGGAGTTGTAGCAGACATGCCGTGATTTGTTCAGTTGTCAGAACGTCAGCGACGCAAGCAGTTTTTGGATGTCATCCTATGTCACACTTCAATTTTCCAGCACCTCATCCTTCAGAAGTATCATAAGTAGAACGGGCAGATAGATGATGATAGATGTATAAATGTGAAATGGGGCCTGGCAGAAGCGAACTGGCAACAAAGAAGTTCTCTCATTCCATTGTTTTTCACTTCAAGTGGAAGTCAAATGTCAAATTGTCCCATAATTTGTCCCATATGGCCCATGAGCCCATCCAAAGCCAACCTATTCTGCATTTGCCTGGCCCTGAGCAGGCAAAACAAGTAGCTTTGCTGACACCCTACATAGAGGAGTTGAGTCAAGCCAATGCGGAGATGTTGGAGTCCATGGGTGGCTTTCGAGTGGTGAGCAGGTGACCCGAAAGTCTTGTCCATCTTGTCCTGTGTTGTGGCAAGTGGCAAACGCAACAGAGCACGATGATGCAGCCGAGAAACACGCCAGCTATGGCAAACTCAGCGCCCTGTTTACCCTGAAAGACCCCTGCAGGTTGACAATGAATCTGCCCACCGATGACCTAACCTCAGCGGTGCCGCCAGCTGAAATCGTATCTTGACAAGTGCTTGCCTGATTGCTTACCGGCTTACCGCACCTTTCTGCATGAAAGGATACCCCCCAAAAAAAAGTGATTTGAAGTTCCGTGTTTTTGTGACCAATGCGAATCCTGGTCTGCTGAACCTGTCCCTAGATTACAATTCCCCTTGGCTTGCCGTCATCTCTTTGGGAGCATGAAGTGTTCACTTTCCAAGGCAGATTGGGCAGTTCGTACTGATTCTCCACAAGCGGATGTGTCTTTCCGTTTGTTTAAGGGCGCTTTTGCCCTAAATTTTTTGTTACTTTATTTGGTTTTGGATGCACAATCTTTGGCACATGACCGTCTCCAAGACCTTCAACTTTTGCCGCCAAGGTCGTTGTCATCGGCTGCAGTGGTTTTCGTGCGTGCCAGCCGGACTTTCTCGATGCACTGGAGCAGAGACTCGGAAAACCGGTGGTGACTTCAACGCAGGCTTTCTTGTGGCACATGGACACTTGACTGAGCTACTATACATGGCAGTGGCTTGTGTCAAACGCTTGGTATTGTTAGTGGTAATTTTTTGCCTTGTTGGTTGAGAGCCATGAGCATATTGTAAGTTTGTTGGGTTGCGGCCATGGAGAGTTGTGAGGCACGCAGTGCTGGTGTCCAGAAGAAGATCAAAGGCTATGGTACCCTCCTGTCAAGCCATTGAGCATCATAGAACCATATGTGGAAATACGTGGAACAAAAAAACCAACATTGGAGTCTCATTAGAGTGCTATTGGTTTGAGCCTGCGAAAGGCTCTGGCCAGGGAGTCGAAAGCACAAAGATGCGGATCTCCTTGAGCCTCTTGCTTTTGCTGCAAAAGACCGTGCGCTACGTGCTTGCAGCCTTGCAGCAATGCAGAAGCGGCGATATGTAACATTCCTTCCTAAATAATGATGGAAAGTGGTTTTTGTGCAGCTTCGGCCTTTCATTTGAGAAGATTGGCGGGAGTCTATTGTGCCTGGACATGCGTTTGCACGCGCACCACCACCCAGCCTCGGCCGAAGCAGGTGAGCTGAAGGACTCCGACAGACACTTCATTCGCAGTGTGACGAGCACTTTGATGCAACGGATGGTGGAGGCAGACTATGGCATGGCAGACTACTCTGAAATACTTTGAAGAGTTAGCATTGGGCACTCCAAACCAGGTGTGACAGCAAGGGGCTGCCAATAGAATGGAATAGAAAAGACATGGCCGACAAGAAGCAACTTCATCCGTGCAGGCTGGCGTGATAGAAAAGTCCGGCTCTCGGATGAGTGGTAGCATTTGAAATGCTCGCCCTCCCTGCAAGCTACCAGTATGACACACTGTATGGTAGATAGATGCTCACAATGAAGTATAGTGACACACAGACCCAAGATTCACCCGTAGATGCTAGTAGCATCATGTAGGATGTAGTAACGTAGTAGCAAGTAGCATCAACCGATTGGCTTGGAAAGGGGCTTCCAGTGGCTTCCATAGAATATACGTATGTTTTGTATTTCTCCATATTTCTCCATCAGTCCTTCTCCCTGATTGCCCGCCCTCAGCATCATTTCAGGAACGACACCAAGTCGCATCACCCCAAACATAAGGGCAGGCGCCGAAAGCTTTGCAGTTTGCAGCACGTTCCTATCCCGAGCAGTTCTGCGGAAGCCTTGAGGTCGCAAATGGGCATACCGTGCCAATCAAGAATATTGTGTGTGTGTGTATCATCTGAACAGATGTAAAACTTCTCATTGGTTTTTCACTAATTTGCAGGGGGCCAGGAACCCATCACTGTCCTGGCCAACGAAGACCAGACAGTATGGGGGTGCAAACGCCTGCAATTTTTACTCGTGATGGGACGTGGCTAACCCAAGAACCACTAAGCCGTTTGTTCAAACAATGGAATTTACATTTGGAATTACCGTTGGTCATTTACGATTAGTTCAGTTGCATCAGAACCTTCCTCAGTATTTTCGCCGACACCATGTCGCCGACAGTATTTTTGATTTTCTTGATTATTTCGCCGAAGTCGCCGATGTATTTGGGGTATTTCATCAAAACCACGTCGCCGATTTATTTTTGATGACGATCTTGGCCATGGAAACCATTCAGGAGAACTTCTATTATTCGTAGGATGCATCGTTAATTTCTTTGTTTCATATCTAATCTTCATGTTTCAGGATTCAGTTCCTGCCGGATCATATAATGATCCATTCTTGTCTAGTGTGATTCCTATGGTGACTCCGACATGGTGCCATAGGGCCAATTGAGGCAACCCTTTTCAAGGTGAATGTCGACTGACTTGACTTCCGAATTTACACATTTTAATTTAGTAATTCAATTAAGTATAGTGCAACAGATGGCCTTACTGTTATCCACCGTTTTTGGAGATTCTCGCTGCTCCGGCTGTCCTTTGTGAACCCCGTGGAATGCATTTCTACAGAGTGAAGCTGTGCCGAACATTCAGAAACTTCTTTTTACGCTTGCAGCTTTTGTCATGTCAGTGGCATTACAACATACACAAGGATCCAGGCAGGCACACGTCTTGCAGGTATGGTATTCTTTCTTTTGATGGTTTTTTGGTGAGGTGAAACATTTTGTGCACCTAATTCGTTGGAATTTGACAGCTGTTTTATGCCATTGGGGCATGACTTGGCCACGGTCCCGGTGCAGGGAATAATCGCACGAACTTTAGGTTTCGGAACTGAATCCTGTCTGTGAAACCTGTTGCGCAACCTCCATTGTAGTTATTCTTTACCTGAGCGATGCATCCGTGGACTACTCCTCCGACGTCATGGCCAGCACCGCTGCAGCCTGCGAATCCATCTTCGACGTGGCCACCGCAATCAACCTCTATGGCATCTACACCCAGACCACCTATGACATGGCCAACGACAGCACCACCTCCGACTTCAACTCCTCAACCCGCCTTCACGATTGACCCACAACAGTTTGTGATCAATTCGCCTCACTCATCTGGAACCACACCAACGCCAGTTGAACATTTGTTTGGACAACCTTCGGCATTACATCCTACGTGGCCTTCTTCGACCTCGCCCCAACAGACAGCTTCCACTATGCCGCCACTGTCATTCGCTTCCCTTGCAACAGCCCCTCATGCAGTACCAGCTCCACACTTTGTACCTGCTACAACGTCACCTTTGAGCCCTGATTCCACTTCTTTGCACACCAACCTACCAGTTTTTGCAACTCCAATGGCACCCACGTTTCCGACAACCTGGCCCACTGCTCCACCTCCATCCAACGTTGCGACAACACCACCTACACCTCTACCAGGATCACCGTACCCACCTCGTGTCCTTCAATCACCACCATTGGCTACTACGACATCGACTATTCCTCCAGCCGCACCTCAATTCACGGAAGTCAAAGCAGCTCCAAAGGTTCCATCAGGAAAGAAACTTGACAAACTACGCCGCTCAGCTCCAAAGGCTTCTTCGGCTTCACCTCCCGCTGCACCTCCAGAGCCAGCGTCTACACCTCCATCGTCTATCTCAGCAGAAGTGGCAACGTTGGGCTCTACAACACAACAACTTGTCGAATCTGTCCGTCTCATTCAAGCTCAACAGCAGACGATCCTTGACTCCCAACGCCTTCACGAACAACGACAACAACTTCTTCACCAAGATACACCACCAATCGGTTCCACTCCTCCGACGCCATCACCTACCTTGACGCCACCTACACCGATACCTACCACAATGCCTCCACCAGCCGCGAAGGCCAGACCCACTGAACCTACAGCCCCGGATCACAATACTACTTCCTCGATCCCACCAGCACCCAATCCTCGGTCGTCGACACCACCATCACGAAGACCCCGATCCAGAACACGGAGATCGCGGTCCCTACGATCAACTACACATTCTCATCGCCGGCCACCTCCTCATCGACGTGCAGACCGACCTCGTTCCCCTCTGCCTCGACATCGATCCTCAACCAAACATCCCAAAGATCGCCGAACACCTTCCCCTTACCGACGACGGTCACCGCCAAGACGACGCTCACCAACAGGTCCTCGACGTCATCGCTCCAATCCCCCGCCGCGCTCCAGAACTCCTCTTCGGCATCCTCAAGGCCATGAGGTTATATACTACGACCAGCAGCACGTCCCTCGGATCCGAATTTCATTCCCACACCTGATGCTGATGACTCATGGGGCGATTGGAACCATAGCCACTACCCAACAGACCACCATCGCGACTCTACCAGACCCAGATCCCCGGTGGGACCACCGCCTCCTGAACCATCATCAACCCCACCTACACATGTAACAGCACCACTTGGTGCCGTGGCTTTCCGCCTACCTGATGGTGACAGTGAAAACTCAGATGCTGCAGAAGCATTTTCAATCTCCCAATTCGACAAAAATGACATCGAAGTCAGTGAACTTAATGCGGCCGCAGCAGATCCACACCGAGTACGATGCCTTACAGAACTGGACCCCAATCATACAGTACCCCTTCGGACTGTACTTGATCAGCCCACCAAAATTCTGTTCAACAACTTCGTGGATGAGATGTTCAGTCAGTTGGCCAAGCCATACCGTACCATGAACGACGACCTTGTGTTCATCAAAGCCAGTCAAGCCACTGTCATGAACATCGCCAGAGCTTTCGCACAGGCACGATTACTTGACTTAAATCTAGCAAGGAGAACACAGGCCTTCTATGTGGAGCCGGAGAATCTGCTGACCATCACGGTGCCAACGGGACTTCCCAAAAAACCTATTTATCGTGGTGAACATGCAGGCACATATATGAGCTACCACAAAACGAGTTGGGAATCAGTTGCTAAAATCCTAGCTGAAGACTGCATTCGCCCGGCAACTTGGACAAAAAACGAAGCTGGCATACCGACTCAATACCCGTGCTACGGATTCTTCGGCATGCCCTCGGAGATCGCCGACATCGATGAGCTACAAGTCTATGCAGTGAAGCTATGTGCATCCCAACTCTACAAAATTGGGAAAGGACAAAACCCATCAGGCCTTTTCCTTTGGCCATTTGTCGCTCCCCAAAATGTATGCGTGCCTTATCGGGAGGAAATGACCAAATTCAACGCTTGTGCAACCTACAAGGGATTGCCAAGGGCAAAGACGGTGCGACGGCAATGAACTCCAGTGCTGCATCAATATGCTACGTCGCCTCCACTCACTCGGTTTTCCAAGGGTTCATCACACGCACTCCACCAGCGGTACGCACTTCCACGGTCACAGCACCCAGTGAACTACCTGCCAACCCACCAGCTGATCCTGAACCACCTGCACCATCAACAACTGTCACTGATCTACCTGAACCTTCCGACCCACCATCACACACCCATTCTAGATCAGCAACTTCACACCGTGAGACCACAGACCGCGCCACTTCGGACTACAATCACCACCACTGGAGCAACAACTCATCATGGCGGAATCCGACGAATGAACATCGCGGCAACTACTCATCATATCGTGAAGGTCGTTCTCGAGACCAACATCGTGAAGGCTACTCTCGATCCCGCTCTTCAGCATACGACTATTCCAAATCACGCTGGTGAACACTACATCATTGTGGAGTACTTTGTAATTTGACGAGTAACCCAAGAAAGCGACCCAGTGAGCCTAGTGGCCCCGGCCGATTCTTTTGGAGTAACAATGCTTCTCCCGACATTCGGTACTCACTGCCACTTCTTCCGAGAAAACGTATATGAACTGCTGCCTGCATATCGTCTCCATCTCGGTTTCACCTGATGTTTCACACAAACCTGGTCGTGTTATACCATGTTTCACATATTTCAGGCCGGCATATCGTCTCCGTCTCGGTTTCACCTGATGTTTCACACAAACCTGGTCGTGTCGTATCATGTTTCACACATCTCAGGCCGTGTGGCCCTTCCGTATCACCTTTTCACCCCTACCGCAAGTTTCAAGTGGCTCATTGCTATTATCCTCGACCTAGTATCCCGTGGCTATTGTCTACATCACCCTAAGTCTCGAAAGCTAGTAATTTTACTAATTTAGTAATTTTACTAATCCAGAAGATTTTACGTAAATTTTTTGTTGATTTTTGCAAAATTAGTAAAATGTAAAAAAAGGAAAGGTGCATCAAAAGTGCATCAAAAATGCATCAAACATGCATCAAACATGTGCCAGAAGATGTGTGATAGGTTTTCGAATTTCCTTGAATTTGATATAAGAAGCAGAATGAATATGCAAATATTGTTGAGGAATGTGAAGAAATTAGCATGTGGAACCTGCATAAGGATATGTCCTTTGCCGCAAAACGAAAACATTCTGAAAGAAAGATAGACGGTCAATTCCTGATAGCTTGCATTTGGGTGTGAAAAAAGAAGTGCTGCTGCTGTTCGCTGAGGTTGGCTTTACATGAAAACAGATCCAGGAATTTTTTCTGCATAAAAACTTTACTTGAGAATGTTGACACTGCACTTTACTTGAGGCTGCATCCAATGAACTTTACTTGAGACTGCTGTAAGTGAACTTTACTTGAGACTGCATCCAATGAACTTTACTTGAGACTGCATCCAATGAACTTTACTTGAGACTGCATCCAATGAACTTTACTTGAGCCTGTTGTCAGTGAACTTTACTTGAGACTGCATCGAATGAACTTTACTTGGGCCTGCTGTCAGTGCACTTTACTTGAGACTGCATCCAATGAACTATTCTTGAGACTGTTGTCACCGCACTTTACTTGAGCCTGTTGTCAGTGAACTTTACTTGAGCCTGCTGTCAGTGAACTTTACTTGAGACTGCTGTAAGTGAACTTTACTTGAGACTGCATCCAATGAACTTTACCTGAGACTGCATCCAATGAACTTTACTTGAGACTGCATCCAATGAACTTTACTTGAGACTGCATCCGATGAACTTTACTTGAGCCTGCTGTCAGTGAACTTTACTTGAGACTGTTGTCGGCGCACTTTACTTGAGCCTGTTGTCAGTGAACTTTACTTGAGACTGCTGTCAGTGAACTTTACTTGAGACTGCATCCAATGAACTTTGCTTGAGGCTGCATCCAATGAACTTTACTTGAGGCTGCATCCAATGAACTTTACTCGGGCCTGTTGCCAGTGAACTTTACTGGAGACTGTTGTCAGTGAACTTGACTGAGTTTGCTATCATTGCACTTTGCACCTTACTTGAGACTGCACTGAATCAGGTTTACTTCAAACTCAATGCATGCAATCTCTTTTTGAGAGAGAACCTTATCATTTTTTATTTTTTCCACGAAAAATGTCATAAATTCTTGACGCACTTTTGACGCACGTTTGACGCACTTTTGATGCACTTTTCAAAAGTGCATCAAAAGTGCATCAAAAGGCGGTAAAAGTGCATCAAAAGTGCATCAAAAGTGCATCACTTTTGACAGTGCACCAAAAGTGCATCAAAAGTGCATCGAAAGTGCATCAAAAGTGCACCAAAAGTGCATCAAAAGTGCATCAAAAATGCATCAAAAGTGCACCAAAAGTGCATCAAAAGTGCACCAAAAGTGCATTAAAAGTGCACCAAAAGTGCATCAAAAGTGCATCAGAAGTGCATTACATTTTTGACCGTGTTCAAGCATTATTCTGAAAAATCTTTAGACACATGTGAAAATATATTCATATGGAATTGAAAGTGGAGTAAGGGTCTCACTAAGACTTCTTGGATGTATCTTTTCAAGCCAGCCAAAGGTTTACCAGGATTTCATCCAGACCTTCTCCAAATTGTATGAGAAAAAAAGCCCCACAAGAGTCTATGAGCTCCCTTTTAAATTTAGCTTTGAAAAAGACATGTCTTCAGCCCCCATGGACAATTGTTTTATGTAAGTTGATCAAGTTTTGTAGCAAGCAAACCTGATCCAATAAAGTTTGTTTCACTTTCCTTGCCTGGAAAATGATAAGATGTGGTTACTATTGCTTTGATATTTCACCTAGTCTCATTTACCCAAAAAAATATGTAGACTTTCTTTTTTCAAATGTAAATGCTTTGCAATGACTTCTTAAAGTCAAGATCCAATGTAAATTCCTTTTGTGGATTCACCTATACTTTTGTAAATCCAGTTTATATGTTTATATAGATATATAGATATAAAGATATAGATATAGGTAAACATGATTTCACAGAACATCTCAAAAGAACTCTCAGGTAAAGTCCCAAGAAAGTATCAAGAACTCCTCATATAAAATTCGCAAGTAAAGTCTCCAGTACAAACTCATTTAAAGTCATTCCTCAACACATAAGTGCAGATTCTTCTACAGAAACAACAACATATCGATTGAAATCCTCCACTGGAAACACCCCACTCATAACCAAATCACAAACCACAATCACACACATCACAAAAAATATCACAATTCCTAAGAAAAAACAATAGATAAAAAAACACAATTTTCACAATTTTTGAAAGCATGCAAAACTTTACTAACGTTAGTAAAATCATTTACTAACATTAGTAAAATTTTACTAACGTTACTAAATTTTACTAACGTTAGTAAAAATTTACGTAAAATAACGTTAGTAAACCAGTCGATTTTACGTAAAATTCAGGGCGAGTAAAATTACTAACTTTCGAGACTTAGGGCATGGCGTCTCAGGACCTGATCTCTCAATTTAGCCAAGACACGAATGCTATCCCTGCTTCCCAACCTGATCGTTCGCGCACACCTCGAAGACCTCAACATGGTTGGCACCAGACGGTACCCATGTTTCGTGGACCCATGCATTATGCAATGACGACCCCTCGTCCCTTTTGGCATCCTGCTGGCATACCTCCTCCACCGTCGACATCTCCATCGTTCTCAACCCGTCCAACATGGACTCAGACTACACCTCCTTTCCCACCTACACCGCCGACGTTTTCACAACAACCTCTTGACCACACCAATCTTACACCTCAACGACATACTCTTACCCCGAGATCGCCGAGACCTATGTCATCACCTGGAGGAAGCTCTGCCATTCATGAAGGCTACACCTGTCGCCCCATTGAAATCCCGCCAGTGGAACAATGGAAACCTGACGTCGATTTCCATGATTCCAACAAGATCAATGGGTTGGATTTTCCTTCCAGAATCCGCCAAAGCCGATTCTCCAGCTACAAAGACATTGAAGGTATGGATCCTTTACAAGTCCCACTCTGGAAGTTCTTGTACCAAGGATTACACAACACATGGCCCCGCCGTGTTGCCTACGGCAGAGAAACCTTCGTCCTCCCCTTCGACAACATAGGCACCACAGTATTTGTTGCTGAATTGGTCTCGCAACTACGTACCCGGAATGTGGATTTGGACAAGTTAGCCACTTTCAGGTCCCGTTCTGCGGGCCAATGTGTGAACCAAAAGGAGGCTACCCAGAACATGGCGAAAGAGGTTGCCCAGCTGCTCCAATCTTGGCTTCCAGCTCAACCATCCGCGGACGTTGCCAGTCAACAACGCATTCTTGAATTAGAAGCTGAACTGGCAAAAATGAAATCGGACAATGGCACGCCACCACCTACTGCACCGGAAGGTACTACACCAGCTACGACACCGATTGGACGCGCACTACAGGGACAACCAGCGGCTTCGACATCGTTTGATCCTTCGTCTTTATTGATCTCCCCGGGATCTGTCAACTCCTGGCTCGTGGACAACCAACCTTCGTCGCTGACCGAGACCCAGTACAAGAAATGGTTGAAAGACTTGAAACTTCCTCAACACAAACTGGACACGTTGGAAAAGCAGTTGGAGAAAGTCAATGAATGGTGGCAACACCAACCGGATGATGCATCCAAAACCATCCAGAGAGCCAGTGTAGCGATGGGCATTGATCCTTGCAAACACAAGGGTGCAACTACTGATGATACTGTCCTCAAGGTCATGACGGTGGCTTTGCTGATGCACTCCTGACTAGCCTCATATTTGAAATCACCAGGCTCAAAAGCAGCCGGAATCATGCGAACTTTGGCCGTGGCACATTCTTGTATTCTTGCTTTGGCTTTGTTGACTCCTTTCACCTTGTCCCCTTCTGTTGATGTCTTTTTTGCTTTTCGGATGATCCAAACCGCATTGATGGGCCAATATGTGTTATTACATCCACGAGCCAATTCGAAACTTCAGGCCTTGTTGAAAGGCACTCCGATGCGGCGCATTTTCTTTTGCACGTCGTGGGACGACTTACACGTCGCCCTCCAATGTTTCAAACACCCTCAAGCGGTGTACCTACGATTCAGCCATATTGCTAATTTCCAACCGAAGTTTTATGTGGGCTCCACTTCTTCTTTTGTTTTGGATCGTGAACACTCGCACTATCGGAAATTCTTGCAAGTGCAACAGAACAAATTCGTCCTGGGCGAAGTGGCCTTACGGTTTTGGTGCAGATTTGACAATTTCTGGATGTGGTCTGTCTTTCCGATCTACACCAATAAATCCAACTTTTGGGCTTTGGAACAAGCCTTAATTCAACTGTGGCAACCTCGATTGAATACTCCGTTTATTTATCAGTTTTTCAATTGCCGAAAGGGACTCATTTCGCGGACCAAGTTTGCCAATTCGCGCCAGTTTGGATTCTATTCGTTGTGGCGTAAACTCCGATGGAAGTCCACACCTATGCAAGTACAGCGAGCTCTACATAGTCCTCTTTTTGGTCGCCGAGTTCAACTTTGGCAAATTATTCAAGACCTAGGTAGCAATTCGGTCAAGAGATTCCACATGGAAAAACGCCTCCGATCCAACGAGATTGGGCAAAATGGATGCTACTTCATTCGACGCCTTGCCAACAACCTGGGAGAACCTCAACGTTCGTATGCGATCAATGCCATCGACCGACCCTTGACCTTCTGGAAAGCCAAAAAAGTACGAAAACCTGTTCCGCTTCGAGCACCCTGGCTGCTGGCCCCAAACTGGACTCGTGATCTCCGACACCTTCTCACCGCCCACGTCCACGGCACCAAACACTACAATACTACTTTACAGACTCCATCCACTGGTATTGTATTTACAAAGTTCCCCTCGGTCATGGACAGTTTATGCAATCACAAAGAAGCAGCTACAAAGTGGGCTGATGGCGAGAACCCAAAATGTGCCTGTTTGGCCCTCCGACAACATGCAACCTTTTCTCATCAACCTGATCAACACGTGGTTCTCGATGGAGACAGCCTACACTTCGCCGATGCACCCTCTACATCCATTGCTACGGGTTCACTTCAGAACAAAATCTTCCCACCTTCCAAGGAAATATATACATCCCTTCGCTCGGCTCTGCAGTCATGGACTACGGGGAACTCACTCCCTTCATTACCAAAAACACACCTTGATGAACTCTGGCAACGGTCCATCCACTCCCACTACACCGCGCTCCACAACCACATCACGCACGACATCACACGCTTCAAACAGCTCTTCCCGGAGGCCATCTTTCACAATGAAGACAAACGAGCTACGTCCTGGTGATCTATTTCCAGTGCCTCACCAAGACCTTCGCCGACCCATTAGTATTTCGCAAATTGGAAGACAACCCAAGTGACATCATCGAGAAGACCATCGCTGAGATCACCAAGCACTTTGGCAAGTCATACCCATGGTCTCTTGGTGCTGGCCGTGACCTAACGAATGCCTACGTCCTACCAAAACGCAAAAAACAGTTCCTGGCTGGACGACCAATCGTTAGCTTCTTTACAGCACCTTTCCGACCTATGCTGAACTGCATCGCCAAGATGATCTACAACCTACTGCCGCAA
Source organism: Cladocopium goreaui (assembly GCA_947184155.2). NCBI lineage: Eukaryota > Dinophyceae > Suessiales > Symbiodiniaceae > Cladocopium > Cladocopium goreaui. The sequence goes on along the minus strand of CAMXCT020000658.1, from coordinate 162,880 downwards.
GCGTTCCCCCACAACCTGGCAAAAGGAGATGTCTTCGACCCCATCCAGCTCCTGAAAAACACAGATTTTGACAATCTCCCTACACCACGTATACACAATCAAGACCTCGCTGGCTTCTTCACGAGTATCGACACAGATCGGTTCATCGACAGCTGGCGAATCACTTTGCAATTTCTCTCAACCATCATGAGTACAGACCCAGACGAAATCATTTCAGTGAAGGCAACTCCTGGAAACACCACAGGCGATGTAGTCAAAGGCCGCACATGTCGTACACTGAATGTGACCAGGAAGATCTTTATTCGTGACATCGAACGCATCATCCTGATGTCCTTGAAGATGACCCAATTCTCCATCGGCACCTCAGTCTACGAACAAATCCGAGGCTCCCCCATGGGCTCCCCTCTGAGCCCTGCTCTTTGTATGATGGTCGTAGCCCTCTCGGAGGTACCGCACCTACCGCACTACTCTGACCACCATGGACCTTTCAGCTCGCCTACTTCGTTATGTTGACAACAGACTGTGTCTTGCAGATCCTTCCTGGGACTACGAAATCTGCTTTGCCAATTTTTTGCACCCGGAGTTCTACGGCCAACCCATCATTTTGGAAACGGAACCAGATCAGGAGTTCCTGGGCTTTTGCATTGAGTTCGAACCTTTCGCACTACGCTACAGTCCCCCACGTGACTTCAACCAGGTTATGGCACCATTCTCCGCATCACCTTTGGCGGTGCAATTATCAGGCTTCGTATCACGACTCTTTTTGGTCGCCAAATGTGCGCACCCTGCCCAGGAACGGACTCGAGGTTTTGCCGCATTGCATCGTTTGTACAGAGCAGCAGGGTTTTGCGAATCCGATCTAACTGCCGCTGCCAAGCCTATTCGCCGATATTTACACACTTCTTCACTGTGGTAAAATCCGTTGCGGCCCCGATATTCTTGTGTCTCCTTTTCACGTTTCACCTCCACGTTGACGTATCACCTTAACCGGTCAAAACCATGTTTCACTACATGTTTTCGATGACTTTCAAGCTGGTTCAACCTCAATTTGCCCCCATTTACACTGTTGGACTTTTCCAGCCTCGCGCGATGGCTTCTTCATCTCCTACAACGTCAATTCCGATTCAAGAACCGGTCTTTCTTCAATTTCTTCACGATGTACATCATGCGTATCTTCTACTACACCGAGCAATGGCCTTACTGCCACCAACACTCATTCCCAACATTGAACCGACACCTTTACCCAGCACAGACGTATGGAACCAACCTGAAGGCCTCCGACCGATCTAATCTGACCAGACCAATGCCTTTATTGATGCTGTACACCTTCCAAACACATCACGGCATGGAACTGTACCTGCACGTCTGTACCCAATTGGTACTTCCAAAATGGGAGCCCCGAGGCACTGCAATGAACGTGCAGAGGGGGAAAAGAAAACTGACAGTTGCTATGGTAGCAAAGCCAGGAGTAAGAGGCAGAAGGCCAACCAGACACCACGACGTTTGACGAGGGGAAGCTGGCTGCCCTGCCAAAAAAGACCCGAGCTGAGGTGGAAGGGTTCTAATCACGAAGCTGAACGGGAAAAAATCACGCCAATGTGAAACCGGCAGGCCGCATCATCGTCATTGGTCTCTATGGCTCTCCGGGCTTTGGGGTGTGATGAGAAACCAAATGTCAAAGTCGAAAAGGTCAAGGCTCGGCCAAGGATGGCACACTGTCAGAGGACTCAGCGAGCCGTCGGAGGACGGCCCGCGCGTTCTCACGTTGCAGGGCAACAGACAAAGCTTGGAAAAGTTGTTCGGCCCCATCACTCGCAGACATCCCAAGTCGAGAAGCGTGCAAAGCGCCCAGTTTTCGGAAGGTGGCAACGGCGGTCGGGCCCCACCCGCCGCCGCAGGCTTCAACCACCAGCGGGATGAACTGTAAGCCTTGTCCAGCACACAGCTGGGCAGTATTGTGGTGGATCTTTTTTCGGATCTCGTAGTTTGCAGCTGCCGAAGCCCCGTCGCCAGCAGAGGTGGCCAACACTGAGCCCCGCATACCACTGGTGGCTGCAAGGTCCATGGCGGCAGGTCCACAGGCCCCCCAGTTGGGTAAGTACACATCTGCAGGTCTTCGCTGGGAAACGGAGGGCCGGCCGACCTCACTGGCTCCAAGTTCCTCGGGTCGTTCCGGCAAAAGCCTCATCTTTTCAACCTCTGGGCTGAGCCCAGCAGCAGTGGCTTTGGCAGCCAAAACTGTTCGAAGGCGGTTGTGACGTTTTGTACGGTCCCCACCGCACGGGCAAGCCCGTGCGTGATCTCCAAAGCGGTCCGCGATCCCGTCGCACAAGGGGCAATAGCCATCAGAACTTGCAACAGGAATACGGAGCCGCAAACGGAGCAGTACCCGAAAAAAGGCAGGGTCCAAGTCAAGGCCAAGGGCCGGAGATGGGCGGGCCAACAGCCATGCCCCCGCTGCCGGCTGCTGGAGTAGTTGAAGGTGGGCTCGGCCACTGGCGTCCTCTGCAGTCACCAGCAGCTGCGCCAGTTGCGCTTTGTCTAAAGCAGCTGAGAGGGCTTGCTGGCGATGGGCTTGGCCACCACGGAAGCGATCCGCTTCCAGGACAACTGCATTGTAGGTTGCAGCAGTCGCAGAGGAAGTTGGCCAGTCCGGGTTGTACCGCCCATCTAAACCTCGACATGCTTCTTGCGTGGTAGCCACAGAGGCAAGGTAAGCAGCTGTAGCATGAACGGCGCATTGTCGAAGGCCCAGCCCCCCGTGCTTAACGCCCAAAGTCGCTTGTTGCCAGATCCGGTCTGGAACTGGGAAGCAGCCAATGGATTCGAGGCAGGCGCGCACTTTTCCATCGAAGGCCACCAGTGCTGCACTGTGGAGCCCAGCGGGGGTGGTGCGCATGTTGTGCACAAGCTTGGTGAAGGACGCGCAGTGCCGCAGCAATTGCAAACTGACTTGTGGGTTGTCAAGCTCGCCCAACGCGTCCAAAACCTTCCCAGCTTTCTGCACCTTGTCGGAAAGAGTGGCTTGGGTGCAGTACTCACTGTCTCGAATAGGGGCCCCAAGGAGGTCGAAAGCTGCTCCTTTCACAGCAAACCCGGCCGGGAACAAGGAAAAGTCAACGGTCGACCTGTTTCCGGCAACAGCAACCAATTCACATTTGGTTGGTTCCAGCACCAGGCCCGCAGCCGCAGCTGTAGTTTGGAGGGCAGCCAGAGAGGAAGCGACCACATCGGCCCGTCCAGCGATCACAACGTCATCCAGATAGGAAAAACAAAGCTCGACCGGGCACTGGGCTGCTTGCCGGAGGGCAGGTTGCAAAGCGGCTGAGAACAGCAAGGGTCCGAGGGGGTCGCCTTGTTGAACACCTTGTGAAGATTGCAGGGTGTGCTCCCCAAAGAGCAAGGCAGAAGAGCTGGTATAGCACCAATCAGCCCAACAGGCTAAGCCGGGAAAAGCTGCTCGAGTCTCAGACAAGATGGCCAACCGGTCAACGGAGTTGAAGGCATTCTTGAAGTCCACTTTGAGCAGCACCTTATTCACATCGGCTTGGTTACGATCCACCCATTGGCGAGTGGCATGGACAGCGGCTTCCCCGCCCATGCGTGCCCCGACCCCAACCTGCAAGGGCCAAAAGTGGTTGACAGCGTCCTCCCGCACAGCTTGGCAAAGCGCCTTGCTCACCAAGCGACGCAGAGTCTCGCCAACTGCAATGGGGCGTACGCCGCCCTGTTTCTTGGGGAGGGCGTGAAGGCGTGCGCCGGCTAAGTGGGGGGCCACAAGCGCAGGCGCCTCTCCACGCGCTAGCAGCTGACACAAAGCAACCAGGTGGGAAGCCACCTCATCGCCGTGAGCGGTGGACAGCGTTTCCTTCAGATGGTCTGCCCGGAGGCCGGAGGGTCCAGGAGCCGAAGCTCGGGAAAAGCTGCGCACTGCCCGGACAACGTTCTCTTTGGTCACTTCAGGCACTGCGGCCGGACGGGCCGGCCCAAGCTGAGCCACGTCCGGAGGAGCAGCCTGGGGGTGTTGGGCGGCTAAAGCTTCCAATGTTGCCCGTGAAGGTGGCAGTGGAGGAGGCTCCGTCAAAGCAGCGCATGCTCGAGACAATTCGCCGAGAGCCTGTGCAGAGGTTTCTACAAAAGAGATCTTGGAGATCTTTTGAGACCTTGCCCAAAGGCCCCTTACAGAGATCTTGAAAGAGACCTCTTATAGAGATCTTGAACAGAGGTCTTGCCAGGGCACGTCTTACCGAGACCTGGTACAGCGACATTGTAGAGATCCTGTTGCAGAGATTTTGCCAAGAGGTCTCTGGCATAGATCTTGCCAAGAGAGGTTTTATAGAGAGCTTGTACAGCGATCTCATAAGGAGATCCTGCCATCTCATAGAGATGTTGTGTAGGAGGGCTTAACAAGACACCTCTTGCAGAGATCTGTGCAGAGATCTTGCCATGAGGTCTCTTACAGAGATCTTGCCAACAGAGCTCTTATAGAGATCTTGTACAGAGATCTTGCCAGGAGACCTCATGTGGAGATCTTGTACAGAGACCTGGTGAAGAGAGCAGAGGTCTTGCTTTTGAGATAAAATTTAGACAGTTTGAGCAGAGATCTTCCTGTTTGAGATTCCTTACAAAGATCTTCCGTGGAGATCTCCTATAGACACCTTGTACAGATACCTTACACAATCTTGCACAGCCGCTTCTACAGAGAACCTGTCCGGGAGATCTTGCGCACGATCTTCTACAGAGATCTTCACAAAAGGAACTTGCAGAGTCCTACCTGGCATCTCTTCTTTTCACTACTAGGGTCGCTCTTGTCCTGCTAGCTTGCAGCCAGTGATGCTTTTAGGTCCTTTCCGCCTTTCCTCCACCTTTTCATCCTCATCGTCATCATCGTCATCATCGTCATCATCGTCATCATCGTCATCATCGGCATCATCGTCATCGTCATCATCGTCATCATCATCATCATCAACATCATCATCGTCATCATCGTCATCGTCATCATCATCATCATCATCATGATGCATTATCCTTCCCCACCCCCCTACACTGCTTGGGGCCTCTTGCCGGGGTAATTTGTTATAGCATGCTGTTGCATGTTGTCGCGCCTGCTGCCTCTCCTTGCCACCAACGCACCGAGGTCAAAGCCTTAATGCAGCCTGCCCACTCTCATGTTGCGGCCGTTACGGAACCTCAGTCGCAACGTGTTGGGTAAATGTCGGCAAACCGCTGGCGTTTTCTGTGTCAAGAGAGCTTCCATGTTGTCTTGATATGCGCACCATCCTGATTTAATTGCAGGAACCCATCGTCTAGCAGGGCGGATTATTTCCAGCGAACTTTTGAAACTGTTGGTAGAAACTATAATAATCTGGTATCATGGAACGACATCACGTCGTTGCTCGCTCCCAAACCACGACACTTCGACTACCTCAGCAGATCCCTAACTCAGAAACTTGCAATGCTCTTGGTTGAAAGCGACTATTGTACAGGAAAGAAGGCACAACGAACGTTATTAGCGAATAAACCCCCCCATCCCACCACCACTTCCCGCCCCAGCTGTGAAAGGCGCTACCCGGCGCTACCCTGCGTTTGACCAAACATAGTGGAATTTCATTGTCCCGTTTCCTCATTGGAGTGCTGACCCTTAGTATATAGTAGCGTTGAGGTTGCAAAACAATCGACTTAATTAAAGGATTGGATCAAAACAAAATCCATCTTCGAAAAGGGTCGTGTTTCAAGCAGGTGCGCCGATTCTTCCTGAGGAGTTGCTTCGCGTCATTTTGGATCCTGAATGCCCCGGAGCCCACTAGCTTTGCTGCATGTTGGAGAGAAGGAATAAGGCATCAGGCTGCAATCAGGGGCTTCATCACGCTTCCACCGGGTGTCGTTGGTCTTGTGTCCTCATTGCCCACAGCTGACACCAAGGGCAGGCATGCCAAGCTGCTTGGCTACACAAAGAGACCACCGTGGTGAAGAAAAAAGGAAAACACAGTTGAGAAAATGTGTCCTATTGACATTGCCGTGGACCATGCCTATCTGACAGCAACGCAATGGCGAGATAAATTGAGGAGATGCCACATTGGCAGCATGTAAAGTGTCAGGTGGTTGAGTGGTGCGCTCTGTTTTTTCTGTAGCTGACCTGACAAGGTTATTTGATTGCAGTGGGGTCCTTGGAGACTTTCAGGCCACGCTGTTGCAGGTAATGTGTGGTTCTTTCCTTGGTCACCAGCACCGATACACTGAGATACCCTGCTAAAACTATAGCACAACGTGGCTTTTATTATTTTACATCTATCACCGTGATGTTTCCAGCCCACCAGTATCCTTTCCAGCCAAAAGAGCAACTCAAGTCGCACTGTCCTTGTGGCAATGGTTTTCATTGCCCAGCTGCTTGGCTGGTGCCGTTCGTCGCAGGGAGAACGGCCTTTTGGGTGGCTTCGATCTCTCGCGCTGTGACATCATAGCAGAGCTCTTGGAAGCCTTGGAGGAGCTGCAGTGACGAGACAAACCTGTCCGGGCTGTCCCCGGTAAGTCACTGCTACACAATACTACCCCAGCCTCACGCCATTTTCCAAACAGCATGTGGCCATCGTGTGGGATCCAAACTCTTCACCACCTTTGTTTTTGGCTCACAGCACCAATTCGATTAATCTTCCAGCTTTGGTAGAACCGTCCAACAATCGGCCTCTTGCTTGCATGATTGAAATTAGCTTGATGGAGTATTATTTTTGTTGCTGTCACTATGCAATGATTAAAGCAACTCACGCAATTCCCATCTGTGTGGGACAGATCAGTCTGCAGAGGTTCCCACAGGCGCCTTCAACGCTGCACCGGCAACCCTTTGGCAAGCCCATTTCCTGAGGTCATGGCTGAAGCGAACGAGGCTCCCGAGGCTCCCAGTGCCCCAGTGCCAGATGCCAAGCCGCAGAAGAAGCGCTCCCCGCCTCTTGGCTGGGGGGGTTTTATTTTGGGTGTACTAGATGTAATATATATGAAGTAATTCTTCGGTTTCCACACTAAAATTTTCAAATTGGGACCACTATGTACGGTCGCGTTGAGTCGTGGGCATGTCTATTCAGGCGTGTCGCGTTTTTCACAAAGTGGGGTGCGAGTGAGAGTCCAAGAGTCTTTGAAAAGATTTGTTTTTGCATCATAATATATTGCCATATTCCGAGGAACAGACTAGTCGTTGAAGAGGCCATGAACGATGACAATTCGGTGATCTCCCTTTCACAAGCAAAAATGGAAGAATTGAACCTCTTTCGCGGAGACAACGTCCTCATCAAGGGCAAAAAGCGAAAGGACATTTGCTTTCTCACTGGGGCTTTGCCAGGGCATGTAGAGGGGATAGTGTGCGGGAAGTCAGATGAACATCTCTTGCATTTTGTGAGCCGCTTTCTCGGGGGAAGAGCGACAAAGGATTTGAGTTGGATTTTGCTGTCAGGACACCGTGTGCATCGTTCTTGCAGATGAGAACTTGGACGACAGCAAGATTCGCATGAATAAAGCAGCTTTGGATCTCCAAGAGCGTAGGTCATGTTTGCAAGCTTCATGAACAGGAATGCGCGCGCGCACACACTTACGCGGTGCCCACGCAGAGAGAGAGAGAGATATATATAGTATGTGTATGTGCATAAATAAATACATAAATAAAAATACATAAATAAATATACCAACAAATAGATAGATAGATAGATAGATAGATAATAGATAGATAGATAGATAGATAGATAAAAATATATATAAATATATACATGCAGATATTTGCCCATAGGTGCGTATATACGTACGGTATACGGTTATAATACGATTATATGTATATATATATATATGTGTGTGTGTATGTGTGTGAAACATCCCAATAGATGTAAAACTTGTACCTTGATATATCTTAGTTCCAGGGGAGTGGTGGGCATTCTTGGAGTCAACCCTCAACGAAGACATTCCAAGTTTGCTGTGATATGCAATCTGGACGCAGATTGCACGTACCTGCGCTCGTTATTGCAACCGGCTAAGCTCAGAACCGGCAAGACGATTTGTTTTTCCACTTCATGTCTGGACTGTTGGCGCAATCTGAATTTCAACGAGGATCACGTTAGGATACTTTTGATGGGAAGCTTATGTACGGATGAGGGTGACAAATTTGGACTTCATTCTTCATTATTGGCGCAACTCAAGACTGTGGTTTTGGAGCTTCAGGTCTATTTGTTTATTTCCTCCTGGATACGTCGATGATGGCCTTCCACCTCTGGAGTTTCCAACTCTCTGGCCTGACAAGTGTAACGAAAACGTTTTTTTGCACACCCGATGCGTTCCACATCACAATTCGATAAAACAGTTCTGAGCAAATATGTGTGATGTCGGATTCGACAGGATGACATGAGCCCTTCGGGGAATATCTTTCTAGGTAGGAACTGGGAACCTACTCTGAAATTACAGTTTTCAACGTGGTAATTTGTCTATGTAGAGTGTAACAGTTGGCCTTTTTTCACTTTTCACCCTGTCGTTTGTCGTTGGTTGAACAACTGGCCGCGGTACCGGGTTTCGCCTTCTTTCGCTTTTCAACTTGTCGTTTGTCGCTGATTGAACAACTGGCCGGAGTACCGGGCTTCAATTCCTTTTGTCAGCCGTGCGAACCTCCTTCTTTTTTCAATGTTGCTTGAGAGACAGACTACTGTCATGGCAACATGTTGACGATCTCAGGCAGGTACATGCCTTCAGGTATGGTGACTTTTTCCTCTTTATGGTCGTTGGTGAGGTTCAATTGTGCACTTAATTCGGCTGGGGACTATTGACAGGCGTCTACAGGGTTGAGTTGATTACCGAGGGCCTTGAGCCTTATCTCGGCTCTTGCATGCGATTGTGGATGCATCATTTTCATTAACTAGTTCCCCATTGGTCCCGTATCTCATGCGTGCTCCCTCGCTAGGTCAGGTTTGGGTGCTTCGCGTCATTAGGTAGGTTGGGCTCTCGCCTTGTAGGTTGTGTCAGGCGCTTCCGTCCGCTTTCTTTTCCCTTGCCCTTTCAAGGCTTGCCCGCTCTGGGCTAGGTGTGTTGGTGTTGGTGTTCCCCCTTTTTTCCCTTTCCTCTTTTGCGTTCCCGTTCTCGTGTCCTGGTTAAGTAGTTTGTCATCTCATTCTTATCGTCATCTCATCTCCATTTCCCTTTCGTCATATTCACCTTCATCTCATGTGTCGGAGCCTTAAAAACCTCGCTGCTGCGGGGCGTGCGTGTGAAACATCTCAATAGATGTGTGCCTTGATATACTCTAGTTCCAGGGGAGTAATAGCCACTCAATGAAGACATTCCAAGTTTGCTGTGATATGCAATCTGGACGCAGATTGCACGTACCTGCGCTCGTTATTGCAACCGGCTAAGCTCAGAACCGGCAAGACGATTTGTTTTTCCACTTCATTTCTGGACTGTTGGCGCAATCTGAATTTCAACGAGGATCACGTTAGGATACTTTTGATGGGAAGCTTATGTACGGATGAGGGTGACAAATTTGGATTTCATTCTTCATTATTGGCGCAACTCAAGACTGTGGTTTTGGAGTTTCACGTCTATTTATTTATTTCCTCTTGGATACGTCGATGATGGCCTTCCACCTCTGGAGTTTCCAACTCTCTGGCCTGACAAGTGTACTGTAACGAAAACGTTTTTTTGCACACCCGATGCGTTCCACATCACAATTCGATAAAACAGTTTGAGCAAATATGTGTGTAGTGTAGTGTAGTGTAGGGTCGGGTAGGGTAGGGTAAGGTAATGAAATGAAACTAAATGAAATGAAATGAAATGAGTGTACACATTAAAGGGGATACCCACACACACATGTGCATACATAATACATACGTGTTTTGTTTACTGTATATTTTTTTGGCACCTGATTCTCCCACTTAGGGGAATGAATCCTTTGAGCATGTGAACGCAACCTCGGCTTTCACTTGAGGTGGTGCGAAAAAATCTCCGTGTGCGTTTGGGTGACATTGTTTCAGTCCATGCTTGTGGTGATGTGCCATACGGCAAACGTATCCATGTCCTTCCGTTGGATGACACCATCGAAGGGATTACGGGCAATCTTTTTGACGCTTGGCAATTGCATTTCCGGTATTTTCCAGTGTGCTGGAACCCAAACAGGTACCGAAGGACTTACTGTCAGAGATCTGGACCTCTGCCTTCAGTTGCATTCGGGACTTTCTCCGTCGTCCTACCCTCAAACCTGAAGCATCTGAAAACATCAGGACACCTACCTGAAACCTTACTACTTGGAAGCATATCGCCCAGCGAGACAGGGAGACCTCTTTCTGGTACGCGGTGGTTTTCGTCCAGTAGAATTCAAGGTCCGCATTGGACCGCATTGAGATTTACTGGCAGCTAGCAGAGAAAACCTACGAATGTCTACAATCTTTTCTGTGCCCCCAGAAAACGAAAGAATTAGAAACAGTATGAAACAGTGGAATGTCGCCATATTGTATTAGTTCTGTTGGGTTTTTCTCAGCTGCTGAAGATGCCCGGACGCCATGAATGCTGAAGCTTGCCAGATCTTGCCAGATCTTGCCAGGTGGTCGGTGTGGATCCAGGTGAGTTCGTGATCGTTGCACCGGATACAGTGATTCACTGCGAGGGAGAGCCTGTGAAGCGCGAGGATGAAGAGCGGCTGGACGATGTGGGTTACGATGACATTGGTGGTTGCAAGACGCTTGTTGGAATGTGGCGGTGGCGTTTGTTCAAGTCATGCAATATTGGAAGGTTTAGCTCCTTCATCATCCCCTGCGTCTCTGTGGTGGCTTGACAGCCAGGATTTGACTTGCCTCCCAGCTTGTTTCCCCGTCCATCTCCGATTTTTCCCAAAAGTATCTTCGATGCTGGGGGCAAAATGGAAAGGAAGGGAACGAAGGAGGGAATGGGAAGGGACGGGAAGGGAAATGGGAGAAATGGGTCGTGGAGTGGCTGCTGGGCATGAGGCAGCGTGCACGGACGGAGAGTGTGAGAGGGTGAAATGGGTGGGGACACTGGCTGTTGGGGAGAATGTGGACGAAGGGGAATGAATAGCTTGCTATCAGGCAGGACTTCATCACTTTTTGCGGAGTCATATTGGACATTGCCTTGCATGACGATGCTGAGTTGGCATTGCACAAGCATTAGGAGCAGTGAGAACGACAACGGGTTGTGCTACGGCGTTTTTGCCGTGTGGCAAGGCGTCTGAAACCGCTCAAGGGCAGACTGTTTACATCCTTGTGTGCCAAACCCTGCTGGAAGATGCTTTCATCACATTTCATCACAAGTTCCTGGATTTGCCTGTAAAAAACAGCTGGAAGGGAACATTTTGAAACGCTTCTGTGTTGTGAGCCAAAGTGACCTGGATGCTCTGCACAAACACCCCCCTCAGCGTTCCCGGAATGGAATGATTGACCATCCAGCAAAAACCGCCCTTCGCAAATGAAGAAATATTGCCGCAAATCTTGCAAGCGCAGGTAGTCTTCTAGAAGTTGGCGGCACATGAAACGACAACCAATGCTCTAGCTGCACTGATTGTTGACTCAACCTATGATGCTGTTTTCACCCCGAAGTTAGCATGCGGACAATGCTTTTGGGGAAATAACATGGGCGGTGTGGCGCGGTTTTCGTTGGAATCGAGCCGGTGGGATGTTTGATTTCGGTTTGATTGCTGTCGTTTTGCTTTTGCTTTTTTTCGCCCCCCCTGTTTCCAGGAAACATTAGGACTTGCCTTTCTGGATCTTGTGGATTGTGCTTTTTGGTTCCGGTTTGTGATGGCGTATCGAGATATTATATAATTATATAATTCGAATGTGGCTGGGCCATGCTGATGAGCTGCGAATGTAATTCCATTTGAAGCGGAGTGCCGTCGTTGAAGGAAAGCTATGGGCCAGATCCGAGAGATGATTGAACTGCCACTGCGACATCCAACATTGTCCCTGGGCTGGAATGATGCAACTAGTACATCGTAAAACTTCTTCACGCCGCAAGTGCCTGGGACAACAAGTACTTGAACTCTTGCAACTTTCAGTTGCTGTATCCTGCCACTAAATCGGAGAGCTATCGAGAGGTGGTGCGGTCTTGCTAGATTTTGCCATATTAAGCCCCTTTTCACGGAGACTTACACTTTTGAGAGTATCCAAGGTTCAAGACGCTGGGCGTGAAGCCTCCCCGAGGTGTTCTGCTCTACGGCCCTCCAGGTGGGGAGTCGCCCGGATGGGTCACAATGCGTAAAAAACAGTCTTTTTTCAACATATGTTAACTGTTAACTCATACTGACTCATACTCATTCCTTTACAATAACTCATTCCATTGCTTTGAGTTTCATCCAGCCAATGCGTTGGTGGGTTTGCCTTCTTGTTTGACAGGCAGCGGCAAGACTTTGATCGCAAGGGCCATTGCCAACGAAACAGGTTCTGCCATTGGATTCAGCTTTATTTATAGCGCTTCGTTTGCTTCAATCCTGTTTGGGAAGAGATGTGCACAGACACTTGCATTTTGAATTTCGGTCTTGCACTAGGTGCCTTCTTCTTCCTCATCAATGGACCTGAGATCATGTCCAAAATGGCGGGTGAAGCGGAATCCAATCTGCGTAAAGCATTCGAAGAAGCAGAGTCAGGGCCCAAGCTTTGTTTTGGTAGCAGTAGTTTAAGTGGCTTAACTTAACAACTGTTACGGTGGATCCGTAGTTTTAGCAAGCAAATCAAGGAACTTCATCACTCAAAGCTTATAGTTGAATTGCAAGATTTCAAGCCAGAGGAAGTGACAGCCGTTAGAATTCGACTGACTTTCACCAGATGTTCAGCACAGCTCCCACCAGACAGGGCCCATCACGGCCAGTTTGCATGAGGAAAAATTCGCCTGCGATCATTTTCATTGATGAAATTGACTCCATTGCCCCCAAGCGAGACAAAACATCCGGAGAAGTTGTTGCTTGTCATCGAGTCAAGGGGTGAAAGGGGCTGGCACAGAAACACTTGGGGTGATGACCTGTGGGTTTTGACCCCAAAGTACCTTCTTGAAAACACTGATGCCACATTTGACATGGTTTGTCGCTTGATGTTTAATGTCTGAGTGGTGCCAGCGGTGCCAAGGAAAAGCGCGTGGTTTCGCAGCTCTTGACGCTAATGGATGGAATCAAGGGCCGTGGTCAGGCCACCGCCTTGTCAGTGATCGGTTGTGACCTGAAGTTTGAAGATTTCATGAAACTAGGTATTGGATGGTATTGGCGTGAAGACACTTGATGAAATCTTGTATTCGGTATGGTTTCTCCCAGCAGCTTCCTAGTTGCAGCAATTCTTTGTGCAGGTGGTGGTCATTGCAGCTACGAACCGCCCCAATTCCATTGACGCTGCACTTCGGCGATTTGGGCGCTTTGACCGGGAACTTGACATTGGTGTCCCGGACGACAATGGCAGGCCGAAAGACATGGCATGAGACGTGTCATGTGCGTCCAATCAAAAATCAAACTCTTCATGTGTAATTTGTGCGTGTCACGCAGTGCCAGCGTGGTAGTACCAAAGGAGAAAGGCAATATTCACGCCCTTGCAAGTCACGGTATGAGAGTTCCCATTCTTAGTCTGTTGTCGGGTTCTCAATGCTGTGCCCAAGCTCTGGGCTTTCATCTCAGTAGTCGCAGTGTCCTCGCCATCTCCTTTCATTGTGTCTCTCCGCATGGTCTGGGTTGTGGTGCTTGCCATTACGCTTGTGAAACTGTGCGTTCTCCGCATTTTCAAACACCCAATGATCTCAGCTGAAGGTTTTGCTACAAGCGAACCAGGCCTCCTGGTCTGAGCTGAAACGTCTGGTTTGTGCTTTGTCCACCTTTGTCGCTGCAATGCACCTGCAAAATGTGTATTTGCGCAGGGAAAGGTGAACCTGACCGCTGAATCTTCCCCTGTACGTATGCTTATATAGCCCCGAATTTAGTTCAGTGACCATTTGCTTGGCGCTTTACAACAAATCACGAAAGCTAGCTTGTGCTAGCTGAAGTTGCTCTTGCTGTGGCAAGGAACAGGTAGGCAGCAGGACCTGCGAATGCCTTGAAACTTTATTTTATGTAATGTTATATCGCCGCCCCTCCTCCCAGGCCTGGGTTCAATCCCCCTGCGCTGTGGTTGGAGGGCAGGTACAGGCATCATGTTATGGGTCCATTTGATGTCAGCTCCATCAGCATCATCATCCTCATCGTCATCATTGTCCTCTCTCTTCCTCTCACTTTCTATCTCTTTCCTTTGTATGCATATTCCTTGTCTGCGCATCGAACCCAGAAAGCATTGATCTTCCGCTTCCGTTTTGGGGGCGAATTTCTCACCATATTCTCGTCTCTCTTCAACAGTCTTGATTCTCCAAAAACATTGATGTTCGGCCTTCAGCTTCCGTTTTTTGTTTTTCTACCCATGTTCTAGTTTCTCTTCAATTCACCTTGTGCTTCCAGAAGTATGCCTCCCTTCCAGAAACAAGCTTCATTCACCCCCTCCCACAGGACAGTTGACACTGGCAGCAGATGAATAAACACATTGTTTCGATTTCATATGTCCACTCACACCATTTCACACTTGCACTTTTCGGGCATCCACGGGCATATCCCAGCCAGCTAGCTTTCGTACCTTCACCCCTGGCCACAAGTTGTTGCACCTGTCTCAAGTTCTCGGATGTTGTGTAAATTCGAGGCTGCCGCTCGCAACCAGATCGTGTTTAAAACATATTCAAATTCCTTGCGCCTCCAACATGATTTTGGATTGTGGGACTCTGTTTGAGGGTCCTGTGCTGGCGACATGACAGTCCAAGCAGGTTGGAGATTCTGCGCATCCACTGCAAGAATATGAAGTTGGCGACTGATGTGAAACTGGAGGAATGGTTAGTGCTTTGATTCTACAATGCCGCACATGCTCAGTCTTGTAGAATGGTCTGCGCTTGGAAACGCTTCAGACTGAGAAGCACGATCTTCATTTTGAAATGAAACCATGCCTTCTCTGTGCCTGCTCCCGTCTCTTACTCAGTCTTAATCACTCTTTGCCGCAGGAGGTGGCATCCAACACTCACGGCTTTGTTGGAGCAGACCTGGCGCAACTTTGCACTGAAGCCGCCCTCACATGCATTCGTGACTGGGCAGTGCGTGTTTCGGGGAACAAATAAGGAACTAATGTTCAAAGATTTCCCAAGTAATTGCCAGGAAAGTCCATGACTTGCTTCAGTTGTCTTAGCAAACCAGCACTCCAATCACAACCAAATAAGTGAGAAGCTGGTGGCTTTGATGCTGGGTGAGACGCAGCACAGGGACATGGGTTCAGAAACAAAACTGCTGGTGTGATGTACTTGCCAATGGCATTCGTCAAGGCAGGGCATTGGATACATAGGTCACCTAGGTCATCTGCAGGTTTCACATTGTTTCATCGGTCCAGGTGAGAAGATGGATTTGATCGACCTGGAGGAAGAAACCATTGATGCGGAGATTTTGGATTCAATGGCAGTCTCGCAGGAGATCAAGTCTTATCAAGTCCATTGCTATCCATTGCTAGTTGGGAGCTAGTCGGCTAGTCACGAACTGTAACTGCCATATTGAGGGAAGACGTGGATGCCCGCAGTTGTGAAGTATGTGGCACCTGTTTTCACCCACACTAAGTATGCGATTCCCAAGCGACATGTCTGTTGTTGTGCCTCCATTCCTTGGAGAAATGCGGTTGGTTTGCTTGGATAGATCGATGATGATCGATGTATCTGTCACTTTCGTGCAGCATGTGCGCGATCACCTCCCAGAGATCAATGGATGCCTTTCCCTATCCGAGAAACATCTAGAACCCGCTAGAACCTGTATGTCTAATTTGTGTCGTATTTGTTGCCTCTTTTGCGGTTTCAGCTTGTCATTAAAAGCGTGTCAGTGAGGAGCACTTCAAGTCTGCAATGGGAACCGTCAACCCCTCTTCCTTGCGAGAGACAGCAACTCGGTGTTGCAAAGGAGGCACTTGAATCGTAACGTGTCCACATGTGTCCACAACAATGGCTTGTGAGTGAATTCAATCTGCACTCCTGAGGTGGTGGAAGTGCCAAACATCAAGTGGGACGACATTGGTGGTTTGGAAGACACCAAGCGATCCTTGCAGGAGACCATTTTGTATCCCATCGACCACCCTGAGAAGTTTGAGAAGTTTGGCATGCAACCCTCCAGGGGTGTTTTGTTCTATGGCCCTCCTGGATGTGGAAAGACGCTGCTGGCCAAGGCCGTGGCCTCCGAATGCTCTGCGAACTTTGTGAGCATCAAGGGCCCTGAGCTTTTGACCATGTGGTTTGGAGAGTCTGAGGCGAATGTCCGTGAAGTCTTTGACAAAGCCAGGGCGGCAGCTCCCTGTGTTCTCTTCTTTGATGAGTTGGATTCTGTGGGTGTGGCGCGTGGTTCCTCTCAAGGTGATGCTGGAGGTGCTGGAGACCGTGTCATGAATCAGCTACTGACGGAGATTGATGGAGTGGGTGCCAAGAAAAATGTCTTCTTCATCGGCGCCACGAACCGCCCAGAACTGTTGGATGAAGCTTTGCTCCGTCCCGGACGCTTGGATCAACTCATTTACATTCCACTTCCTGATTTGCCCGCAAGGCAAGGCATCTTGGAGGCAACGTTGAAAAAGTCTCCTGTCGCTCCCAATGTGCCGTTACCCTTCATTGCCCAAAAGACAGAGGGATTCAGTGGAGCTGACTTGGCGGAGCTTTGTCAACGAGCAGCCAAAGCAGCAGTACGTGATGCCATTGCAGCAGATGAACTGCGTGCAGGCGGGAGAGCTTCAAATAACATACAAACAGGACACGTTGCTCCCAGCGATTGTCCAAACAAAGTGTTTGAGCCGTATGCCGTATGCCTGTAAATGGAGTTCGGTGCACCTCAATCCAGTGGAACTGCTTCTGGTGCAAACCTTGTTTCGCAAACCGCTTCTTTCTTAGCCTCCACTTTGTTGTGAATGCTAGTGACTGCTAGTATTGTTACACGCTATTTGGCGTGGAAAGGGTGTTTGCTGCCCGGGGAATCATGTTGCATGAAACAACTTTGAAGTATCTATCCCCTAAAAGCAATGTTTTGTCCCCAAACAGTGTGGCCACACCGAGGGGTTCTTACGGTAACAGTTAAGGCACGGTGTTCAATCGAGGTGGTATCATCCGTGTCCGGCCAATTCCCCGTAAATTTCCATACAGAATTTCCACGCAAAATGGTTCTTGTGAAATGTTCATGTGTATTTCGACCGCGCAGGCCCCCGCAAAACAAGACATCCTTGCCAAAGGACCTCTTAGAGGGAGCTTATACAGAGATCTTGCTGAGAGACCTCTTATGGAGATCTTGTTAAGAGATCTCTTACATAAATCTTGCCAAGAAAGCTTTTATAGAGAGCTTGTACTGTACAGAGATCTCATAAAGAGATCTAGCCGAAATATCTCTTATAGACCTCTTGTCCAGAGGTCTTGCCAAGAGACCTCTTTAAAGAGATCTCAGAGAGAGCCTTGATAGAGATCTTGTACGGAGATCTTGCCAGGAGGGCTCTTAGAGAGATCTTGTACAAGGAGACCTGGTGAAGAGAGCGGCGATCTTGCTGAGAGATCTTTTATAGGGAGCTTGAACAGAGACCTTACTTTGAGGTCTCTGACAGAGATCTTGTGTGGAGATTTCTTATAGAGAGATCTCTTCAAGTGTCTTGCCAAGAGACCTCTTATAGAGATCCTATACAGAGACGTTGCATAGAGAGAGATGTTGCAGAGATCTTGCCAAGAGGTCTCTTACATAGATCTTGCCAAGAGAACTCTTCTAGAGAGATTGCGCAGGAGATTTCATAAAGAGATCTTGTACAGAGACATTGCATAGAGATCTGTTCCGGAGATCTTGCCAAGCGGTCTCTTACATAAATCTTGCCTAGAAAACTTTTCTAGAGAGCTTGTACAGAGATCTCATGAAGAGATCTTGCCGAGATATCTCTTATAGATATCTTGTCCAGAGGTCTTGCCAAGAGACCTCAAAGAGACCTGGGCAGAGAGAGCTCTTGTAGAGATCTTGTGCGGAGATCTTGCCAGGAGACCTCTTATGGAGATCTTGTGTGGAGACCTAGTGACGAGAGCATAGGTCTTCCTCGGAGATCATTTCTAGATAGCTTGGGCAGAGATCTTCCTTTGAGATCCCTTACAAAGATCTTCTGTGGAGATCTCCTATAGGCACCTTGTGCAGATAGCCTCACACAGGGATCTTGCACAGCAGCTTCTACAGAGAACCTCTTCTACAGAGATCTTCACAAAGGGAGCTTGCAGAATCTGACCTGGTATCTTTTTTTCTCACTCTTCGGGTCGCTCTTGTCCTGCTAGCTTGCGCCACTGATGATTATAGGTCCTTTCCACCTTTCCCTTAGAATCCTACACGCACACTGTTTTATTCGATGCTTCTCGAATGACACTCTGCTGGGCTGTTGTTGCTCCTCCTCGCTTGCAGGCGTGAGGCTCATTTGAACTGGGTTCGCGCAGACACAGTCACAGAGTTGCACGCGCGGCATTACATGACCAGCACATGACAAGATTGTAGGTGAACAGTCGTGGCACTGGTTGCATTGCAGCATTGCCATTCTCATACCGGGCGTGCTGACCACATGGCGCAGTACACGTTGGGCGATTTGCTGCCTGGACATCCTGATGAGCATACTGCCTTTTTACGGTTTTTGACTTCCTGCGCTTTGCAGGAACATGTTGCAGTATCAGTTCGATCCTTGCTGCACAGTTTGTCCGCTGGTGCAGTGCAGTTGCGGAGTGATTGCCACCGCTGGGGAATTCGCACAAGGGTCGGGCAGCAGTGGCTGTCAATAGAACAGCTACAGGACGGTGTGTAGATCCTGACCCTGCTCCCGCCCTTTACTGTTGATTCGTTGCTGGAATGCGCACCTTCCACTGTGAAAGACAAGCTGGCTGAACACAGCTCCGTCTGCGTGCCGGCACCAGACGCGACGCGAGTTGTGGAGCTTCTGCTTGCTTTAGGGCAGGTGCCGCAGGATAGACCTGCAGGCCGAGCTCCGAAGTGCTTGCATCAGGCTTTTGCAAAACAGTTCTGGTGGTAGCGCGGCGTCGTTTCCTGGAGCGTCGGCAGGTAGCGCGGTATCGCCTCCGGCGACAGTCACAGGCAGCGTGGCTTTGCCCCCTGCAGCTTTTGCCTGCATTCATTGCTGCTTGCGATGGCCGGTCAGCGCATCAAGCCCCTATCTGGAACGCTGTGCGCGCCCGCTTCGCAGAAGCCCATGCTGCGAACACAACCTGACCCATGTCCGCGGCATCGCGACAAGCCAGCCACCGTTTGACCTTCTGCTGCCGCCGCCAGCCTGCTGACCAGCTGCTGCCGCGACATCGCGCACTGCCACTCACACTGATGTGCCTCTTTGGGAATAAAAAACTGCGGCTGCATAGCTCCGTTCCGTACCCGGGCCTGAAGACCCCACTGGATTCATGTCTCCTCTTCTGTTTTCCTCCCTTGACTTTACCTTGCATGTCCTTAAGCACACTGTTTGGGGTCTCTTGCCGGGACAATATTTTTTTTAACATCTAGAACTCGTCTATAGACTTCGGTAGCGATGACAGGCCCATATACTGACTGTGTGTTCTGAGGATCGCTTAGCGTTTGGGTGTTTAGGGGACGAAAACTTCTGTGAGCGCAGCAAGGTTTCCCAAAGCGCCCAACGTAGCGAACAGAAGCTAAAACTGGGCTCAACATTTCCCCGAATGGGACAGGGTAAACTCAACATCGGATCAACATGCTCAATCAAATGGGTTTCATGTTGGTTCAAACTACAGCCAAAGCAAGTGGAACATCCCGCTGGTTGGAGAAATGTTTCAGGCGATGATGATGCAATGGACACCACCATGGGCTCTGAGATTGGCCGCAAACACTTTGAAGAGGCCTTTGGTGGAGCAAGGCGCTCTGTGGCAGCATCTGACCTCGCCAAGTACGACCAGTTCCGCAAGAAATTTGATCCTATCTACATGAACTCCAGTGCTGGTGGCAGTGGAGTTGTAATCAACTGGCCGGATGATGTGGGTATCGGAAGCGCGGCTGCAGCTGCAGATGACGATGACGACCTTTATGGCTAAACCTGGCTGTGTGAGGTGTTTGTTTCTGTGAAGAAAGGCCCAACCAAAGGTTGACCTCAAGTCATGAGAGATTTGCCTAAAGTGAAGGCGCCATAGCCTCGCACTAGAGGCCTATCCCCGGCATGTATTCTAGTCCGGGGGGAATCGTATGACCCGCAAGTCTGGGACAGGCGAAAAAAAACAGCTCATTGCATAAAATTTCCACTAGCAAATTCAGATGGCTGATTGTGAGCCTGTGTTTGTCCAGTTCGATGGAATGTTGCATACCTTTGTCAGTAAGACAGCCAGTTTCGCACTTGTTGTTTGCTTCCCGAAAGGCTTCGCCGTCAAATTGCAAGATGGTTCCCGTGCAAATCTTGACATTGGGTGCCATTGACATTGCAGGATTCCTCGTGGACGGCGCGCTTGGCATCAGAAGAGGCTTTGGCCACACTGAGTTGTCACATTAGACCTTTCTTGCAATGTGCGGAGCCTCATGGAACAAACTTTTGGAAATGGTGCTTTGATGTGCTTTGTGTATCTTTGTGTAACTAAGAGGAGTTTGGCAGCTCGGCATGTTTCTCTATTCGCTGAGGCCTGAGACAGCATCGAAAATCGGACAACAACGAGCTCAAGGCCCCGGCACAAAGGGCACCCCTCTTGAAAAACCCTGGTCAGGGACTTTGTGAATATTGAAAGTAAAGCCAACAAAATCTTGGCCATGCATGGAACATTGATGATTGTGGAATCTTTGAAGGAATATTGAGAAGACATTAGCTTGTACCGTGTACCTGTTATTGCACTTTTGTGTGGATTGAATCAAAATTTGTTGCACAGGTTGCTGCACAAAAGCTGTGGCAAAGTATCGATGCTGGGAAGGCAGGTCATTTTTTTGATCGGGAAGAATGATGAAGTTGGCACATGTTCCAACATGTTTTGGTGCTGTGGTTGCTGGGCAACAAGTTACAGGTGTGCGGACTTGCTCACTCTGTCCCAAACAAGTGATTGATTGGCCTTTTGTGTGAGACGGTTTGACCAAGAACTGGAGTTCAGTTCTTGGATTCCTTTCCGGTGTGTGACACATGCGTTCTGTTTCTTCGACTTGATTTGATTCGACCCACTCTCTGATCTTTTAAAGGACCCTGACCTTTTGCCCTGGCTTAGCCTTTGCACTCTTTCCCTGGCTCAGCTGCGTGCGAGCCAACGGATCATCTCGGTGTAGAAATAGTTTACGCATGGCGTGGGCTGAACAGTGCCAAGTTGACTAATCATCGTGTTTGGTGTTTGGAAAGTTGGTTTCCTGTATCCCCTTTCCACTTAGTGTCGAGCGCAAGGTGTGGACTCACGCAAGGGTGATGTCTGAGAGTGCAGTCAAAGTGATGCGCGTCTCTTCCTCAGCGGTGGGAATTTTATATAGAGTTTTCTGCAAGGAATCCAGGAAGCCTGCAGGCAGTGACAGGGATGGGAGTCCAAACTTTCATTGGCATCCTAACAGGTGTGATGCAGATTGGGAATACTGATGCAATCTGATACAGTGATGCTATGTGATAATTATGTGATACAGTATTCTTCGTATTCCTTTTTGATGTCGCAAACTCCCAGACCTTGTCCATTTTTGCCGTTGAACTGGGTGCCAAGGGGATGATCAACACCACAAAGTCAGGTGGGGCAATCGCAGCTGAGGTATAGGCAGTGTAGGGCTGACTAGGTCAGTGCCAGGTTGTCATGTGAGTCAGTTATGCCAGATATGTATTGCAATTTCTGCGGGTGAGTTTGACCGTTCCTTGTCGCATTCCGGAACCATCCGGAACCGTGAGGGTAAAGCATTGTGAGCACATTTAAACAATTTTAAACAGTTTATTTTAAACATTATTTGGTCTGGAGGCTGCTGTTGTGCTCAGAGTCTCCGCAAGCGCACCACATTTGGTGTTTTGTGGGCGATCAGCGCCATGGGCCGAGTTGTGCCATCGCGCACAACTTTGGGCTGCGTGCAGATCCCCAGTGATGTGACGTTGGAAGACGAAGGGCCACCTTTCGCAGAGCAGATGGGCATAGACATCCAGATGACCAAGGCAGCTCCGTAGCACACACACGCACACAGAGTTGCAGAGTTGCATGCAGATACCGATCATCATTCTGTATTAGGTGTGGCCCCCTTTTCCCCCTTTTGGATCCTGGATATGCTTCCGTGTTGTTTGACACGTGTGAGGTCCTAGTAGAGGTGTCAGAGCTCTGCAAGGCTACGCTACACTTGTTTTTGTTTCGGCATCTTGCCACGAAGGTCTCTTTCGATTCGGAGGACATTTGTGCCGGGACCTACCTGCGTGCGATGCAGCGTGAAGAACTCACGAAAGGAGCTAAAACCCTGGCAGCCCTTGCTGCATCTTTGATGCAAAGGGCATTAGGTCTGAAACAAACCTCTTGCTACAGTTGCATCCATTTCATACCCCGTCTTCACCTACAAGATGCAACAAGAATCATGCTGGCCTCGCGGACGTAACCAGAAGTCAGAAGTCCTTGACAGTCCTGTTTTGGAAAGTTTATAGGGAAAGCAGGGAAAGCTATTTCTTACAATTCCTGATTCCTGAGTTTCCTTTCAGGCGTGGCCACGCCTTGAGGTATCCTCTGGACAGAAGTGCGACGTCCTTGGATTGTCATGCACATCCTTTTCCTTCACCCTAGGCAAGGCTGAGCGGGTTAACCTTTTGTAAGCATCAACCTTGGCTGGGCACAAGCTTTGAAAATCATTGTGCAGTTGAGTGCGCCAAACCATTTGCGGACAATGTTGAAACTCCCAACACATTTTGCATCAGCAATCACTTCCTGCAACAGGCTCGGCCAAAGTGCGTGAGCAGATCAGTGCAGGCAGGAATGGCTAGGGCAGAAGAGAGACTCCATTGCCAGGTCTTGTGAATAGAGTCGAGTAGCCAGCTGTGGTGGCTTCCTGGGATCTCCATGACTTCCATTGACCTTCGTTTACCGTCCAAATTTGAATCAGCTGGAAGTCTTGTCTTGCAAATTTGGGGGACTGAAACCGGCGGTCTTTGATTGAAATCCTGATCTGTTATCTTGGATCTCGCAAAATCATGGCAACTGGCAACCACTTTGTTGCTTTGGGTAATCGAAGATGAGAAAAATGTATAAACATGTGTCAAACCGGGCCGATTGTGTGCAGCTTTAGT
This sequence comes from Cladocopium goreaui, assembly GCA_947184155.2. Classification (NCBI taxonomy): domain Eukaryota; class Dinophyceae; order Suessiales; family Symbiodiniaceae; genus Cladocopium; species Cladocopium goreaui. The sequence continues at coordinate 139,628 of CAMXCT020000658.1, read as the reverse complement.
AAGATTGCTACTGTGGTATGGTATAGTTTGTCAAGTCTTTCCCATCTATTATCTGAAAATAGCCTTGGGGTTTTGCACTGAGAAAGATTTGCAACATCCTGCTATTAATGTTTGCAGATTCCACCTTTCCAATATTAGTGTAAGATTGTAAGATGGTATGTTGTGAGACCTGCTCCCATCGGAGGAAGATTGGACCAACTTGATTTGTTTGAACAGCACCGAACACGAACAACCAGCCCTTCCAAGCATTCAAGCTGGGGCACCCCACAGGAAGGTAATGGCACATTTGATGGAGAACATTCTAGGCGGCATGTCAAATCCCCATTCAGCCCAAACAGTATCAGATTCAGTATCATATGTCAATATCTCTCTTTTCCCATCTTTTCCCTGATATGATGTGATGAAGCAGGTGATGACTATGGGGGGGCATACCCATAGGGCAAGATGGTCCATTACAAGCTTCAACGCGTTCATCCCCTGGGAAAAGGACAACTCCAACCCGCAGAGCCTTGCCAGTCACGGATATGGCACAAGCACAGCTAGAAGCTTTGAAAGCCTTACAGGCAACCAATGCAGGGGCGGGGAAGGGCAAGGTGTGGCGTAGAATCAAAGAGCCAAGGGGTGCGGAGCAAGGTGTGTTGGATGTGCTTCAGGGTCCTTTCACATTGTGACAGCCCCGTCAAGATCCGTCAAGTTGAGTTGGGTGAGTTATGGTGAGTGCATGGTTCTCCGTTTCTCTGGAGCTGGCTCTTACACATCTATGATTCATCTATTGTCACGTGTCGGTGTTGGGAGTTGTAGCAGACATGCCGTGATTTGTTCAGTTGTCAGAACGTCAGCGACGCAAACAGTTTTTGGATGTCATCCTATGTCACACTTCAATTTTCCAGCACCTCATCCTTCAGAAGTATCATAAGTAGAACGGGCAGATAGATGATGATAGATGTATAAATGTGAAATGGGGCCTGGCAGAAGCGAACTGGCAACAAAGAAGTTCTCTCATTCCATTGTTTTTCACTTCAAGTGGAAGTCAAATGTCAAATTGTCCCATAATTTGTCCCATATGGCCCATGAGCCCATCCAAAGCCAACCTATTCTGCATTTGCCTGGCCCTGAGCAGGCAAAACAAGTAGCTTTGCTGACACCCTACATAGAGGAGTTGAGTCAAGCCAATGCGGAGATGTTGGAGTCCATGGGTGGCTTTCGAGTGGTGAGCAGGTGACCCGAAAGTCTTGTCCATCTTGTCCTGTGTTGTGGCAAGTGGCAAACGCAACAGAGCACGATGATGCAGCCGAGAAACACGCCAGCTATGGCAAACTCAGCGCCCTGTTTACCCTGAAAGACCCCTGCAGGTTGACAATGAATCTGCCCACCGATGACCTAACCTCAGCGGTGCCGCCAGCTGAAATCGTATCTTGACAAGTGCTTGCCTGATTGCTTACCGGCTTACCGCACCTTTCTGCATGAAAGGATACCCCCCAAAAAAAAGTGATTTGAAGTTCCGTGTTTTTGTGACCAATGCGAATCCTGGTCTGCTGAACCTGTCCCTAGATTACAATTCCCCTTGGCTTGCCGTCATCTCTTTGGGAGCATGAAGTGTTCACTTTCCAAGGCAGATTGGGCAGTTCGTACTGATTCTCCACAAGCGGATGTGTCTTTCTGTTTGTTTAAGGGCGCTTTTGCCCTAAATTTTTTGTTACTTTATTTGGTTTTGGATGCACAATCTTTGGCACATGACCGTCTCCAAGGCCTTCAACTTTTGCCGCCAAGGTCGTTGTCATCGGCTGCAGTGGTTTTCGTGCGTGCCAGCCGGACTTTCTCGATGCACTGGAGCAGAGACTCGGAAAACCGGTGGTGACTTCAACGCAGGCTTTCTTGTGGCACATGGACACTTGACTGAGCTACTATACGTGGCAGTGGCTTGTGTCAAACGCTTGGTATTGTTAGTGGTAATTTTTTGCCTTGTTGGTTGAGAGCCATGAGCATATTGCAAGTTTGTTGGATTGTGGCCATGGAGAGTTGTGAGGCACGCAGTGCTGGTGTCCAGAAGAAGATCAAAGGCTATGGTACCCTCCTGTCAAGCCATTGAGCATCATGGAACCATATGTGGAAATACGTGGAACAAAAA
>CAMXCT020000658.1:37500-132500 GCA_947184155.2 Cladocopium goreaui | reverse complement strand
CACTTTTTCATCTCTCATCTGGCCAGCTGGCTCCGCACCCCGCACCCGCCGCTTTAGCGAGCCTACTTTTCGACCCTCCGGAGCCCCAAATCATTGGAAAAACACAGTGTTTCGCGATTTTCCTACCTTTTCGCGCATCTCCATCTTCTTTCCTTCTGATCTTTTTCTTCTCTCTGCCTCTTCCCTGCTCTGCTTTTCATCTGTCCATATTGTCGGAAGTTTGACTTCTAAACTTCCTTCGATGACCTTCCACCGAGATCATGTATTTTCTTGTGATGAAAATGGTGCATGTGCTTTAATCGTTATGAAGCCACCCCGGCTTTGCCAGAGATTCTCCTTCCAAGCCTTTGATCGTGCTATGCCAAGCTTATTGCCAGGTAGTTGATCATTTGAACTTCAGATTGAAGACAGCTGAAGCGACATCTGGTGATTTTGCAGGTTTTCCAGATTTTGGGCAAATTGTTCTCAGACCGCCCCTACATCCTTGAACGTGTTCAGGTGCCTTGGCTGGCAAGTCGGTTTCAAGGGAAACTTTGATTTCGAGCAGCTTAAAATGATAGCTTGGCATTTGGATTTGTAGTTTGACAAGCTCACTAGCCAGATTGGGGTAGGGGAAGATGTGTTTTTTTTTCCGCAGGAGGCTCCGAAACAGCATCGGCTTGGAGTGGACTTGAAGCATCTGAGGAATATGAGAAAAACATGCGAGAAAAACCGGCTGTGACTTCCAATGTGAATGCGCAACACATGGAAAAGCTCGCAGCTCAGTCCAGTCCAATCGACTCCTCAAGATGAAAGTGTACAAAGAGAGAACCACCGCGACAGCCGTGAGGCAAAACAATTTTCTCCACAGTGGCTGAAGCCATCTCCGACGCTACCCGCCACTACGCTTGCCGAGGTCTCCAACTGGCAGCCGGCCAAGCCCATCCGGAGACTGGCCAGTCCTGTCTCCCACAGATGAGACGAACGCTGCAGAGGAAGCACCTGTCAAAATCTCCGCACCCACGGTGCAGCAACCTGGCGATGGGAGCGATGGGGAGCAGTGGGATGGTCGCTGATGATCTGTAGCCATGGTCGATGGCTATGGTCGATGGCCATGGTCAATGATGGTTGGTTTGTGATGTTTGCCCCGAGGGTTGTCAGCGAATTCGGGTCCCGGACTCTACCCCAACCCACTCCTAAAGATGAAGATGCAGACTTTCTGTCACAAGACTTGAGTCTTCGAATGGGCCTTTCGTTCAGAGATGGTGTAAATTCCCAGCAGCGAATCTGTTGGGTTTCAATCTCTGGGGCCGGGGAGTGGTGACACGAAAATGCACGCCCCGAAAAATTGGAACAGTCCTGGAACCTTGCTGGAACCCTTGAAACCTTGCCCTATAACATTGCAACCTTGGAACCCTGGAACCTGCTGTTGGGTTGCAAAGCTGGGTTAATGCTGTTCCAACTGACACCCTCTGTGTCGACACAAATCCCTCAGCTGGCAAAATATGAGATTGCATGTGTTTGTGAGTTTTTACATTGTTCCGCGTAGACCCATGCATAGACTCGTAATTAGTACTTCTTGCCTCAGCATGATTTGGGTTCGGGATTTAGCCCTGTATCCCAGCAAAGGGCTTTGGCCCATTTTGGTCCCTTGTATTCGGCGAGTAATTGTGTAGTTGCCGTCGATTCTGAGTCAGGCTAGCGATGGTTTTGCAACTGCAGGTGTAAGATGTTGTCAAAGGAAGTTTGAAGGTCTAACTTCCGTGGTGCGGATCTTTAGAATGTCACAGAACAGGGATGTCAGAGCAAACAGAGCAAAGAGATGTCAAAGCAAAGGGATGTCAAAGCAAAGGGGCGTCAATGTAGAGGGATGTCAGAGCAAAGAGATGTCAAAGCCAAGGGATGTCAGAGCAAAGGAATGTCAGAGCAAAGGGTTGTCCGAGCAAAGAGATGTCAAAGCAAAAGCTTCGTTTTCACATCTGCAGCTTTCAGTTTTGAGGGAGGTCTCGCACAAAAGCCTCGTTTTCACATCTTCCACTTTCAGATTTGGAGGGAGGTCTCGCGCGAAAGCCTCGTTTTCACATCTTCCACTTTCAGATTTTGAGGGGGTCTCGCGCGAAAGCCTCGTCTTCACATCTTCCCCTTTCAGATTTTGAGGGAGGTCTCGCGCGAAAGCTTCGTTTTCACATCTGCAGCTTTCAGTTTTGAGGGAGGTCTCGCACGAAAGCCTCGTTTTCACATCTTCCACTTTCAGATTTGGAGGCAGGTCTCGCGCGAAAGCCTCGTTTTCACATCTTCCACTTTCAGATTTTGAGGGGGGTCTCGCGCGAAAGCCTCGTCTTCACATCTTCCCCTTTCAGATTTTGAGGGAGGTCTCGCACGAAAGCCTCGTTTTCACATCTTCCACTTTCAGATTTTGAAGGAGGTCTCGCGCGAAAGCCTCGTTTTCACATCTTCCACTTTCAGATTTTGAGGGGGGTCTCGCGCGAAAGCCTCGTCTTCACATCTTCCGCTTTCAGATTTTGAGGGAGGTCTCGCGCGAAAGCTTCGTTTTCACATCTGCAGCTTTCAGTTTTGAGGGAGGTCCTTCACGAAAGCCTCGTTTTCACATCTTCCACTTTCAGATTTTGAGGGAGTTTTTGCACGAAAGCCTCGTTTTCACATCTTCCACTTTCAGTTTTGAGGGAGGTCTCGCACGAAAGCCTTGCTTTCACATCTTCCACTTTCAGATTTTGAGGGAGGTCTCGTGCGAAAGCTTTGTTTTCACATCTTCCACTTTCACTTTTTGGAGGGAGGTCTCGCACGAAGGCTTCGTTTTTACATCTTCCACTTTCGGATTTTGAGGGAGGTCTCGCGCGAAAGCTTCGTTTTCACATCTTCCACTTGCACTTTTTTTGGAGGGAGGTCTCGCGCGAAAGCTTCGTTTTCACATCTTCAGCTTTCAGTTTTAGAGGAAGGTCTCGCACGAAAGCTTCGTTTTCACATCTTCCACTTTCAGATTTTGAGGGAGGTATTGCGCGAAAGCTTCGTTTTCACATCTGCCACTTTCACTTTTTGGAGGGAGGTCTCGCACGAAGGCTTCGTTTTCACATCTTCCACTTTCAGATTTAGCTGCGTTTTCACATCTTCAGCTTTGAGTTTTTGAGGGAGGTCTCGCGCGAAAGCTTCGTTTTCACATCTTCCACTTTCAGATTTTGAGGGAGATCTTGCGCGAAAGCTTCGTTTTCACATCTTCAGCTTTCAGTTTTAGAGGAAGGTCTCGCACGAAAGCTTCGTTTTCACATCTTCCACTTTCAGATTTTGAGTGAGGTCTCACACGAAAGCCTCGTTTTCACATCTTCAGCTTTCAGTTTTTGAGGTCTCGCACATCGCGCCATCGAGAGCATTTTCGACATGGTAAGAGCAAGTTAAGACCCTAGCACCAAGATCGTTCTGAAATAAGCCGAGAAAAAGTTAGTAGTGTAGAATCAATGAGTGTTGGGGTTAAGAGCTTAGCAGCAAGAGAGCACCGGACTGCCCCAGGAGAAAATTCGGAGAGCATTTAAAGTGTGTTGGAAGCAAGAGCGCGCCGGAATGTTCCAAGAGAAAGCAAGAGCGTAGCATCTTGAGCTTCTTCGGCTGTTCCAAGACAAAATTCAAAGAGAAATATCAAGAGCGTCTTGGAAGTTCCAGGAGCGGGCGCGGAGCTTAGCATCAAAAGGTTTTCGGACTGTTCCAAGCAACAAAAAGAAGTAACATGAAGAGCGCGCTGGAAGTTCTAAGAGATAGTCAAGCGTGTAGCATTACATTCCAAGAGAAAGTTGCCAGAGCAACATTACGACAGTGGTGGAAGTTGAGAAAGGAACTGATCATGAAGAGCTTAGCACTCAGAGCGTGGTGCAAGCGGAAGCCCCGATAAAAGTTGGGAGCGCAGCACCACAAGAGTTCGATGAGTTGAATAGATATCAGCTCATCTGCTGACCCGCTGCCCAGGCTCCGCTGATCTGCTGGTCCGCTGATCCGCTAGTCCGCTGATCCGCTGATCCGCTGGTCCGCTGACCCGCTTATCCGCTGATCCGCTGATCCGTTGGTCCGCTGATCCGCTGATCCGCTGGTTTGCTGATCCGCTGATCCGCTGGGCAGGCCGGGCGGCAGGAGGATCATGAGCGAGTTTTTGACACTCGAACCTCGTTTCGTGCGAAAGGGTCGCCGCGGAGGATGTAAAATCGCAAAAAAGACACTCGAACCTTTTTTCGTGCGAAAGGGTTGCCGCGGAGGATGTAAAATCGCAAAAACCATCAGTTTTTGACACTCGAACTTCATTTCCTGCGAAAGGCTGGCCATATCGTGGCGCCTTGTCGGCACTGCCTGCGGCATTGAGAGAGAGAAGAAAAAGAAGGAGAGAGACCGTGACAGAGGGCAAGAGAGAGAGAGAGAGAGAGAGGAGATGTGAAAATATGAAGATGTGAGTATGTGAAGGTAAGAAGATGATGAACATGTGAAGATGTGAAGACGTGAAGACGTGAAGATGTGAAGATGTGAGTTTGCAAAGAAGTGAAGATGTGAGTATGTGAACATGTAGGGATGTGAAGATGTGAGCATGTGAGGATGTATAGCAGACCTCCACTTTTAGAAGAACCCTTCGCTCAGACGCTCTCGGGAAAAAAGCATCATAGAAGAGTCATCTGTGTTTGAAGTTAGGATTCCACTGTCACGGTTGCGTGCGGCGTTGCAGCCCGCGTAACTGTTGGCAGGCTACTACCTTCCGCGGGTTAGCCATGGCTGCAGAAGTTGCGCATCGCCAGCTCCTCGCTGACCAATTCGAAAAACGACTGCCGTACTGCACGCTGGCACAGCAAGAAGTTGTGCGCCAGGCAGCCGAGAGCGTTCGATCTGACGTCATGGATGTTGCCATCGGTGCACTCCAGCTCGATAACATGTATGCAAGCATCATCGGAGATGGATCCACCCCAGCAGCGTCCTCCGCGGCTGCAAGCAATCCTACGCACGGTCATCAGTTTTACCTTTCGATCCCAAGGCATCCACGGATCAGAGACCCGGCATTCGCGAGGCGCAATGCCATGTAGGACAGGCCGCAAGACGCGTCGGCGAGATCCAATTGGGTGCCATTGACGCATGGTTTTGCTCGGCAGAAGAGTGATTGCGTGCGTCGTTGCGAACCGCGCAATGAACCGCCTGACTGCGTACGTCGTTGCGGACCGCGCTTACGCCTACTCTGAACTTTTCTTGCCGTCCGCATGGAAAAGCTGCTGCGGTGTCTCGTTGGGACGGGAAAGAGATTGAATGGCAAGTGGAGGAAAAAGTCAGATGAGAGATCAGGTGCTTTGACATGAGATGAACAAGCATGAAATACCACAAGAGAGCAGGTTGATTCCGAGGAGGATGAAATGACATCGAATGAGCTGAGATGGGATTGGCTCAGACAAGACAAAGCATGAAAAAAGATTGTCACAAGACAAGATGGCAAATGGCATGAGACGACAAACCATGAGGAAGTGAAATGACATGAAGTGAGCTGCATGCATCGACCGAGCTGCAGTTACAGCAGATGCAATGAGATGCAATGAGATCCTGGGTTTCTACGATTTCTTTCTGGTGAATGAGATGACATGAGGTGATGTTGAAATGAGACAACTAGATGAAATTGACATGAGGCGACATTGAATAAGATGAGGTGAGATGAGAATGGATGAGATGAGATGAGCTGAAAAAAAGCAGAGAAGACATGAGATGAGATGAGATGGGATGACACAGACTGCGGTGACAGCCGGATGCAAGGAGCAATTTCCAGGAGAACGTGCGATGCAATGAGATCAGATGAAATGATAAAAGATTCAGCGTTCAAAAGGCATGGCATCAGATTGACAAGTCGAGAGCTTGTTGCTGCGAAGCACAGGAGTCTTGTCAGTCACCTATAGGCACAGACTTTGCTCCGCTCTATAGGCTATAAGCGTTTCAAAAACCGGGAACTACTTGTAAGCCTATACTGAGACATACTGTCCAAAGTGTTAACCGTTGCAAAGTGGTGGTGTTTTTGTGGGCTTTATGTTTTGTGGCTGGACTATAGCGACATTCCACTTCCCACCTAAAGATCCTTTCTTTCCTCTCTGCTTTTGACCGGGCGCTGGCTGTTTGGCATCCCATCCTCCGGCGGGATCATCATATCCTTAAGATCCTTAAGCAATTTTTAGCCCGTTGTTTTGCAGCATTGTTTTGGCATAGCCTAGCGGCCTAGCGAAGGGGTCCAAAGCGCTTACAGTTTTCACGATGATTCAGCACTTGACAGCGGAGGTTTTCTGCATACGTTTATGTAGCTGACGAAGAGGAGGGCATTGCTCATTTGGACATCATCCGACTAGGAGCGCTGTAGGGCGATTCAGAGTTTGGGTGCCGAGATGTTTTTGTCCTTTTGCCGGGTCAATGTGTCATGGTGTGGTCCTGTTTGTTTTTTTTTGGTTGTTGAACTGTTGTTGCTATGCCACTTCAGCCTCGACAGCTTCAGGAGACCAGTCCCGGCCCTCACAGGTGAGCTGGAGAACCAAGGCCTGCAAGATCAAAAAACTGGGCAGCAAGATATGACAAGGGAACAGAAGGTGTAAACACAAGGTGTAACGCACGATAAGTGATATGTGTTGTCAATAGTGAGTGGAATGGTTGGGTTTGGGGATTGGTTTCCTGGAAAGCACGCAGGATGGAGCTGGAAAGGTTTGGGCCTCAGCGCGCAGAACACGATAGCCGAAGTTGGCTTGGCCTTGGAAGATGCCAAGAGGAAACCACGTGAACAGGAGCAACGAATTGCAACCTTCAACGTCGGTACGTTTCCCTCCTACAGACTGCGAATGCCAGGATAGTTTGTGGGATATTTTTAAGGACTTTGAATAGATTTCTCATATTCACCAAGAGATTTGCAGTGTTTTGAAGGCGGGCTGGTTGAAATCTTTGATCAAATACTGATGGGGACTTCTCCTGCAATCAGATCTAGGAATCTAGGAAACCAAGAAACGAATTACCTTGACCACAAAGCCATCATTACACTTGCAAATCTTCAAGCCTTGGCATAAGACGACTAGAAAGGGTAAAGCGAAATTTGTGTTGGACCACGACCATAACTTTCAAATCCGTTGTTGGCAATGTACCACTATGTATGATACAATGTATGCTACTTCTCTGCCGGGAAAGAGTGGTTCATAAGCCTGAAATTAAATGGTAGGAAAAGCAGATGCCGCCCCCATGCTGACAAGGCAGGCGAGACATACGAGCAGGCCAGTGGCACTGTGTACTTTGGTGTTGGAGATGGAGTGGAGCCGATCTCAGCATCTCAGACAGCAACAAGCTTGTTCAATAGGTGAGTGGCCGATATGTGAACTGCAATAAACCACCTTAGTTTTGCATTGGCCTAACTCCCCCAAGAAGTTGGGCTTCGACTCCGGTCCGTCGCGGGGGGTGGGCATGCTTCGGGGTGAAATTGCCCTGTTGTTTTCGAACATGCCATCAGTGCAGTTCTATTGTGGCTTACATTGAATTACACCTGTCCCTGAGGGATTGCAGAAAGTGTGCACAAGGGAAGTGCGAAGCAGACTAGGTAGCGAGTGTATCTCCTTGCCCACTAGTTTGCAGGTCTATGATGTCTATGATAGATAGATAGAGAGATAGAAAGATTAGATTAGATTAGACGAGATGAGATGAGATTAGATTAGATTAGGATAATTAGATAGATAGATAGATAGATAGATCGATAGATCGATAGATAGATAGATAGATAGATGAATTAGATAGATAGATAGATGAATTAGATAGACAGATAGATTAATTAGATAGATAAATAGATTAGTTAGATAGATAGATAGACAGATAGATAGATAGATAGAAAGATCGATAGATGATAGGTAGGTAGATAGATAGATAGATAGATCGATAGATAGATAGATGAATTAGATAGATAGATAGATGAATTAGATAGACAGATAGATTAATTAGATAGATAAATAGATTAGTTAGATAGATAGATAGACAGATAGATAGATAGATAGATTAATTAGATAGATAGATAGATAGATAGATCGACAGACAGATAGACAGACAGATAGATAGATAGGTAGATAGGTAGATAGATAGATAGTGATATTATAGATGGATATATTTTAGATAGATATATTTTAGATAGATAGATAGATAGATAAATAGATAGATAGATAAATAGATAGATACATAGATAGATGGAAAAGAAAGAAAGAAAGAAAGAAAGAACGAAAGAAAGAAATAAAGAAAGACAGAAAGAAAGAAAGAAAGAAAGAAAAAGAGATAGAACGATAGAGAGATAGAGAGATAGAGAGGTAGTGAGATAGAAAGATCAGATTAGATTAGATTAGAGTAGGTTAGATTGGGTGAGATTAGGTTAGATTAGGAAAAATAGATGGATACATAGATAGATAGTTAGTTAGTTAGTTTGTTAGATAGATGGAGAGATAGAGAGATGAGATCAGATCAGATTAGATTAGAGTAGGTTAGATGAGGCGAGATTAGATTAGATAAATAGATGAGGATAGATAGATAAATAGATAGATAGATAGATAGATAGCTGCATAGATAGATAGAAAGATAGATAGATAGATAAATAGATATATTTTAGATAGATTAGATTAGATAGATAGATATATCGAAAGATAGATAGATAGATTAATTAGATAGGTAGAGAGATAGATAGATTAGATAGATTAGATAGATAGATAGATCGATAGATTAGATTAGATTAGAATAGATTAGATTAGATTAGGTTAGATTAGATTAGATAGATAGATAGATAGGTAGATAGATAGATTAGATAGATACATAGATAGATAGATAGATAGATAGATAGATCGACAGACAGATAGACAGATAGATAGATAGATAGGTAGATAGATAGATTAGATAGATAGATACATAGATAGATAGATAGATACATTTTAGATAGATAGATTAGATAGATAGATAAACAGATAGATATATCGAAAGATAGATAGATAGATTAATTAGATAGGTAGATAGATAGACAGATAGATAGAAAGATCGATAGATGATAGGTAGATAGATAGATAGGTAGATAGATAGATAGGTAGATAGACAGATAGATAGATCGATAGATAGATGAATTAGATAGATAGATATTTTCATTCGATAGACAGATAGATTAATTAGATAGATAGATGGATTAGTTAGACAGATAGATAGATAGATTAATTAGATAGATAGATAGATAGATAGATAGATTAGATAGATAGATAGATAGATAGATAGATAGATAGATAGATAGATAGATAGATAGATAGATAGATCGACAGACAGATAGACAGATAGATAGATAGATAGGTAGATAGATAGGTAGATAGATAGATAGATTAGATAGATAGATAGGTTAGATTAGATTAGATTAGATTAGTTAGATCGAGCGATCGATCGATAGATAAATAGGTAGATAGGTAGATAGATGAATAGATACGTCCATCATATGATCAAGGATCTGGGTTAGCCAAAATTTAGACGGCCAAATGTTCGACAGGACCAAGGATATGTTCATGTGTCAACAAACGGACTTCGCGCGGCTAAGGTAAAACTGCTGGGCAACGATGACTGGAGTGCGATCCTAGATTTTCAAGTGGAACTTGTCGCAGACTCTGCAGTGTGGCCCGCCAGCATTAGCGAAGTTACACCGTCTTTTTTGGCGCATAAAGATTAAAAACAAGCAAGGAAAGACACATATCAATCAATAGAATATGCGCGCGCACACACACACTTGCTCAGAACTATCATTGCGATTTTTGTTGTGGAATGCATCTTACGTGCAAAAACACTTCCATGACACCTGACAGGAATGGATCGGTGAAGAGACCCGACAAAGTATCAAGAAGCTACCATCGCCATAGCCAGTGCTGGAGTTGATAGAATTGGAAGCTGACCATTCCCTTGTCAAGAAATTTGCAGATTGCGACGACAGTGCAGACATGAAGTGAAAAACAAATCGTCTTGCCCGTTCTGGGCTTAGCCGGTTGCCATTCACACGCACTGATTGCAAAATAAAAATTGAATGGAAGCAAGCCCTGAACAACAGGTAATCACAACAGTGCAGGTACGCCAGACTGGCCAAGTCTGGTATCACCGCCGATGGTAAGTGTCTTCGTTGGCAGGAGGCTTGCCATGACGCTCCTGCCCCCTGCAAATTTATGGAAAGCATTGAAAGGAATCCCAAATTAGACGTTTTACGTCTCTTCAGATGGTTCACACACACACACACACGCCCCGCTGCTGCGGGGCTTTTTAAGGCTCCGACAAATGAAATGAAGGTGAAGATGAAAGGGAAATGGAAGTGAGGTGACAGTTACAGTTTTTCAACCAGGACACGAGGAGGGGAACGCAGAAGAAGAGGGAAGGAGAAAACACCAACACAAACACACCTGGCCCAGAGCGGGCAAACCCTGCAAGGGCAAGAAAAGAAAAAACGGAGGCCGACGGAAACGGAACAAGACCGGCGGAGGTGGGGGAAGACGGAAGCGCCTAAACCAACCTACCACAGCGAAACCTAAGCCTACCTAAGCACGCAGAACCCAACCTACCTAAAGAGAGGAGCACGCATCAAGTCACAACCGTCTGGACGGCTTAAGTGGTCAACCCCGCGACTTGGTGCACAATTGAACTCACCAGAGACCATGAAGAGAAAGAAAACCACACCTAAAGTCAACCTGCCTGGGCATTCCATCATTTTGCACTTGCCGGGACAAGCTGATCACTTTCTCGAGCAACGTTGAAAAAAGGAAGGTGGGCGCAGCTGACAACTACTGACCTTTGAAATTCAAAAGGTGGGTCCCCAAACAGCGGGCCTCACGACATCTTGTCGAACCGACGTGAGTAGCACACTTGCTCAGAACTGTTATCCACGAATTTTGTCGTGGAACGCATCTTCCGTGCAAAAACACATCCATGACGCCTGACAGGAATGGATCGGTGAAGAGACCCGACAAAGCATCAAGAAGCTACCGCCGCCATAGCCAGTGCTGGAGTTGATAGAATTGGAAGCTGACCGTTCCCCTGTCAAGAAATTTGCAGATTGCGACGACAGTGCAGACGTGAAGTGAAAAACAAATCGTCTTGCCCGTTCTGGGCTTAGCCGGTTGCCATTCACACGCACTGATTGCAAAATAAAAATTGAATGGAAGCAAGCCCTGAACAACAGGTAATCACAACAGTGCAGGTACGCCAGACTGGCCAAGCCTGGTATCACCGCCGATGGTAAGTGTCTTTGTTGGCAGGAGGCTTGCCATGACGCTCCTGCCCCCTGCAAATTTATAAAAAGCACGGAAAAGGAATCCCAAATTAGAAGTTTTATATCTCTTCAGATGGTTCACACACACACGGATATATTTTTGCATATATATATATAACAGGTCTCTCTGAAAACGCCCTTTGTGATTTAACGGGTTTAAAAGCCGAACATGGAACGTTTTTCTTCTGGATTTGCTTGGCCGAAGAGAGGAGGGATCAGAAACATGTGCGTGGCATGTTTCAGCCATTCCTCCATGCCAGGAACGCCAGACTCGGACACTACGGAAGCAAAACAAGAGTGAAGGCACAGCAGAACTAAGAAACATTCAGCTAGAACCCAAACTCGTCATTTTCTTGATTGATAGTGGTTTCTAGTTTTGTGCCCAAACATGCTGAAGCATTTCGCTTCTCTGGGCGCAGGTTGTTGACAGAGATCAATTTCCTTCAAACAACCTTCCGATTTCGAATCCGCTCGAACTGACCACCAGTGAGGCGCTGTGTTTCATCAGCTTTCCTGCGCGGGAGTTGCAACACCGATGTAAAAAACTGTTGGGGCACAATTCCGGTCGCTTTATCATCAAGGATCATCCAGCTGGTTCATACAGCAGTCTTTGGCATGAGTTGCATGTGATTGCGACTGAATCCACGACTCCTAGGGAGGGTCGCCCGCATGAGTTACTGAATGACTTGTAGACTTTTTGAAGATATCAGATATCCAATTTCTGACCCCTCTAGCTTCAGAAGTGTTCCCAAGCCCAGGCCCCTGATCAACTGCACACAAGTTTCAATGTGTTTCAGTCGTTTTGGTCCTGGTTACTAGGAGCATCTGCAAAAAGCAGCTGGCATGCTTTGTTAAAGTTTGGCACCAGCGAAACCTTGCACGAGGTTGTATTTAAGAGTCTAGGGCTAAGGCCGTAAGTTTCATGGCAGACCACGCATGTGTAGCAATTTCAACCGTTGCCCTTGCAATCAAACGGGGGGTCCAGACCCGTAAGACTTCCTGGACTTCTTGGGTTGGGCTGATTGCTTGTCATGAAGCAGCCCGCAGTCTGGGATGCTTGGGATGTGAGAGGTGTTCCCTCACAGTAGCCTGCTGCATCGGCCAGGCAAAAATGAGCCTTCCAATTTTCACACTTGTCCCTTGGACCAATCGTTAGCAGAATGTCGGAAGGTATCCAGCAGAATGCCAGAAGTTTTGTTGAGCAGGTCTTGGCAGAATTGTTGGATAAATCTTGAAAAGTCGCAGGCATCAACATGTTTCCAAAGCATAGACATAGGATACAAAACACATGTGTTCCATGCCCAAGACTAGATGGACTGGGTTGCCAATGCAATTAGCTTGGTTGTAACTGCAGTTCAAACCAATTGGTGGGGTGCTCTCTGCTTTGGCACTGGGATCCCAAGCCTCCTTGCTGCCTTCACCGTTGGATTGCTGCTGGCTGTGCTCCTTGGATTTCTATTTTGCCTCTGGCTTTTTCGATTTCTCCCACCTCCACATCAATCTTCAGAGGCTCCTGGGGGTCACTTCTCATCAAGGGTGAGGGCATACTTGACCATACAGATGACGACAAGATTTGCCTCGACAATTGTGTTTTTGCAGCCGCGACCATCTTTGGCTGCTGTTTCACTAGGGCAACCTCCAGCAGATACGGAAAGAAATGGGAGCGTGATGTCTTTTTTAATCATATGTATGTAGTCAAGTACGAGGACCGGGAATTTATTTATTCACCCCGCTTCGCGTGGGGTGGCCGCCCACACCGCAGGTTTATTTCGGTCCGTGAGAGGGGCTAAGGGTGGTTTTCCCCCGTGGGGGCTCCCCAAGCTAAGAATTTTCACTTTCCCCCCCCGTGGGGGCTCCCCAAGCTAGGGAATTTTCACTTTTCCCCCCCGTGGGGGCTCCCCAAGCTAGGGAATTTTCACTTTCCCCCCCGTGGGGGCTCCCCAAGCTAGGGAATTTTCACTTTTTCCCCCCTGTGGGGGCTCCCCAAGCTAGGGAATTTTCACTTTTTCCCCCCCGTGGGGGCTCCCCAAGCTAGGGAATTTTCACTTTTCTCCCCCGTGGGGGCTTCCAAGCTAGGGAATTTTCACTTTTCCCTTAGGGGGTGCTGCGGCCTGTTTATTTGATGGCTTGTGTTGAGGGGGGTAAGAGCTTGGAACTATATATAAAACCTTTGGAACTATATATAAAACCTATATTTCATAACTTAACATAACTAAACTAACTTTCAAAATCAAGAAAATATTGGCTAAAACAAAAATCTGACAAAGATAGTTCAGAACGGTTCCGAACGGTTCCGAACTATACATAAAAAAATACGGTGTAATATAGCTCAGAACGGTTCCGAACGGTTCCGAACTATATATAAAAACATGCAGTGTAATAAAGCTCAGAACGGTTCCGAACGGTTCCGAACTATGTATAAAAAATAAATCAAAGATATAGTTCAGAACGGTTCCGAACGGTTCAGAACTACTTATTAACATATCTTATATATAGTTCAGAACGGTTCGGAACGGTTCCGAACTATATTTGCTGCATGTTTTATATATAGTTCAGAACGGTTCCGAACGGTTCCGAACTATTTTTACATCGGAACTATTTGGAACTATTTGGAACTAATCGGAACTAATTGGAACTAAAAAGGTTTTGGACGCATATATAGTTCAGAACGGTTCCGAACGGTTCCGCACTATATATAAACAGAGTTTATGTATAGTTCAGAACGGTTCCGAACGGTTCCGAACTATATTTAAAGCATATCTTTTATATAGTTCAGAACGGTTCCGAACGGTTCTGAACTATATTTGCTGCATGTTTTATATATAGTTCAGAACGGTTCCGAACGGTTCTGAACTACTTCTGCAACTTGTTTTTATATATAGTTCAGAACGGTTCCGAACGGTTCCGAACTACTCTTCGCCAAAAATATATATATATAGTTCAGAACGGTTCCGAACGGTTCCGAACCAATACTGAGATGGTCTGTGTTTTTTCATTTGTTTTCCTCATTTTTTGTTTTTTTCTGTCTTTTTTCCAACCACCATGACAAAGTCAATCAAGAAACCGTTACAAACTTAGAAGTTATAAGTCGTTTCCCCTTGGTCAAAATCTTAAGATGACATGGTTAGAATGTGGCTTGGCAAAAAGGGATCTTGGAAAGAGCAGACGGAAGTATCATCCCATCCCACCACTGTCGAAGCAAAGCTGAGTAACAACCAAAGAGGCAAACTGGATATTCAGGCTCTCTGCTTCTCGGGTGTTAAGCATGGCCTTCTGGTGTGGCTCCAGATGGGACTCAGTGTAGAACTCCATCCCGCTTCCCAGCCCCAGCTTCTTCTGGCAATCCTTGACAAATTGCTGGCGTCGTTTGGATGCACTGATCACACCATCCTGGGAGCACAGGCTGACGAAACGCAGGGAATTTGTGGGCGTTTGACCTGGGGTCTGCCTAAGGTCTGTGGCGGACCTGTTGGCCAGTCCTCGAGAGGATATACCGAGATCGGTTTTATATATAGTTCCGAAGATTTTATATATAGTTCCAAAGGATTTAAATATAGTTCCGGTATATAGTTTAGTAAGGGACATTTTTTGACAATCCAGGACAGCAGTGGTTTTGGTGTTCCGGAAAACTGCCGGGAAAAAAGTCCACACTTAGAGGTCGTCTCACTTAGGAGGACCGGCGTCAGGCTGAGGTATAAACCAGGGCCCGGGACTGTTAAAAGATGATGTGTCTAGGCCACGCGCGCTTTTTGCTGCTCAGGGTCCTTGGCTGCAGGAGGGAAATGCAACTTGTAGCCCGTCTTGTACTCGGACGTGATCTCCACATGGCCCCGCACATCGGCCAAACCTGTCCTGACAGGAAAAACTTGGGTCAAAACATCCTCAATGGACTTCACCACGTCATTGAAAACTTGGTAGGAAACCAAATCTTTGCGAGCCATCAAAATGTAGACCCGACGGCGGCTCTGTGGCAGCCCGAAATCGGCAGAACTCAGTGGCTGCCCGGGCTTGGACCGCTGAACTAGACTAGACTAGGTTGATGTTCTCAAAAACTAGATACAATGTGTGGATGTACAAGTGGACTTTGGTTTCGTTTTCAGATTGAGCTCTTGTAAGCCACCAAGAAAGTAAGTCATCGCAATTGACAATTGTGCAACTTTCTGAGCTACGAATACCTCTCTTTTTACTGTACGAATGAAATTTTACAGGGTCCGTCCATAGCATACGACGCAAGAGTAAATCAACTTACTCAGACGACGCCTAAACTTTAACCTTTGTCCGGGAGATCACCCACTGAATAAGTCAATGTCAATATGGAATAGGAAGAGAAAATCTGAAAATGATTCTGGTGATAGCACGGTAAGGTTTAGTCATGAATCACAAGCATCCAAGTGTCTGGTGAGCGAGGTTTACACTTCTCGAATCTCCCAATTCATACAGTATGAGTGAACGTAACAATGATACTGTCAGTATGCTATGGCACCCTGCATCTGATGGTCAAGGAACTCAAGGTGGATTTCCTTCAAGAAATAGCCATCGATCAAAGCCAGTCCCACAGGCTCGTCTCCAAGGAAACCGCGCAAGATGAAGTCGATCGGGGCCTGCAGGAATGTCACAACCAAACCAGAAGATAGGAACGCAAAATGATACCACCTACTTAGTTGTTACAAGTTGAAGATATTTTGCTACAAAGGATCTGTCACATCAACCATTTATAAATGTGGAGCCTTAGGGCAATTTTCAGCAGAAGGCTTGGAGCAACACATGGGGGAAAAAAACTTTGGCCGGCCAGTTTTGCGAGAACTTTGCTTGAGAAATTGATATTTCCCAGTTTTCGCCGCAACAGAGTCGCACTGAGATCGACAAGATTCGTGAAATCATCAGAAATCATACAACATACATGTTGATATCGTATACATAGCCCCTGAAATTCCTGAGATTCTAAATAAATTTCCTGAGAATTTATATATAGTTCCTGAGAATTTATATATAGTTCCTGAGAATATGTATATAGTTCCTGAGAATTGAAATATAGTTCCTGAAAATTTATATATAGTTCCAGATAGGGGGGGCTGTGGAACAGATAAACAGGCCACAGCACCCCCCAACTTTTCCCTCCCTTGGAGGCTCTCCAAGCTGCGGAATTTCAAATAGCTAGACAACGACGCCTAGATAGTCCCCCAAATCCCGTGTTCTTTGAATGTGTTTCCATGTTTTTGCAATGGTTTCCTTCAAAGCACGGTACTTTACACTTTTGTCGCCATAAAACCGGTCGAAAACATCATGTTATATCATGTTCGACAATGCTTCCAATTCCCTTATCTCCCCAACCGTTGAAAATACCGCTATTTACAGTGTTTTCTTCAATTTTTCCATGTGCCAATGCCGGTAGCCAACTCCAACATATATATAAGAAATCCTTCCAAAACATTGTTTTTGACAGTGTTTTTCCAATGTTTCCAGTCAAACAGACGGTAATTTACACGTTTTTTGCCATAAGACAGTAAATCCTTCCAAAACATTGCTTTTGACAGTGTTTTTGTATCCTGGTTGCAATTTCCTCTACAGAATCGAGGGTGTTGACACCCCAAAAACCTTCGATTCTGGAGAGCCAGTCTGAAACCCTACCGTGCTACAAAATCAAGGACCATGGGCTGGCAACCACCCAAGAACCACCAATTTTGGACATTTTTGGACTGTATCTTGGTAGGTCCCTGATTCTGTAGACAGGGGCCCCAACACTCAGCTGAGAGTGTACAAAACTTACATTTTGGGTAGGGAACTGATTTTGGAGAAATAAGGCTGGTGATGTCCTAAGGTCTTTGATTTTGTAGTCAGAGCATGCTCATCAATGTCATATCTTCAGATCTTGATTCTGTAGTGGTGAGAGATGGTGAGAGGGAATGACCTTGATTCTGCAAAGGATAGTTCCCCTGAAACCCCTTTTTCCCAACATGTATGGGTTTTTGATTTTGTAGAGAGATGTCAGATGTAGAATTCAGGTTCTTGATTTTGTAGTAATATCAGTTCCATAAGACCATTTTTCTTTAGATATCAGATCTTGATTCTGTAGTGGTGAGAGATAGTTAGAGGGAACGACCTTGATTCTGTAAAGGATGGGTCCCCTGAAACACCTGTTGCTCCATCATGTATGGGCTTTTGATTTTGTAGAGAGATCTGGCCATTTTGGACATCTTGGACTGACTTGTAAAATCTTGTAAAGGAACTCATGCTACAAAATCAAAGACTGGCCATTTTGGACATCTTGGACTGACTACAAAATCAAAGACTAGCCATTTTGGACATCTTGGACTGACTTGTAAAATCTTGTAAAGGAACTCATGCTACAAAATCAAAGACTGGCCATTTTGGACATCTTGGACTGACTTGTAAAATCTTGTAAAGGAACTCATGCTACAAAATCAAAGACAGGCACTTTGGGACTTTGGATGGGACTTGTAAAACTTGTAAAACTTCATGCTACAAAATCAAAGACCAACAAAGCATCTCTACAGAATCGACCCTAACACAAATCTCTACAGAATCATCCTTGGAGGTTTTAACTCAACAAGTGATATTTTTTGATTTGTTTTGATGCCTTCACATGTGAGGTTCTTGATTTTGTAGAAAACATGAATTTTCCTTGTCAGATATGAGGGCTGCGGAAGGTTCTTGATTTTGTAGAAGGTAACTCCCTACCCTGGAGAGCAGAGATTGATTTAGTAAAGTGGCCACAGGGTACCTGACGTTGGGGCCCTCTACAGAATCAGGGGTCCCAGCACCCCCCCCAAATTGCAAGGGGGATGTTTTTGTAATGTTTCCAGTCAAGCATACGGTAATTTACACGTTTTTTGCTATAACGTCAGTCCAAAACACTTGTTTTTGCAGTGTTTTCAATGCTCTGGCATCCAAAAACCCTGCAAAATCTTGCTATGTACAATGTTTTTTTCATTTTTGGCCGTTTTTCCATTGCCGGAAAGCTACCAAAATGATCCAAAATTCCATTTCAATACCCTCTTGCGCTCAGACACCCAAAAATCTTCGAAAAATGTCGAAAACACCACCGTATTCTGGTCTCGGTGCGAAACCGTTTTTGGCCCCCCCCCCAGCTAAAGCTGATATAGCGACTGCTATATTAACAAATGTCATTGAGCATTTAGTGTTGCTGTTGCCCCCCAATAAGCACGCCTTCACCGCCAAAGCGGTGTGGGCGGATTTCTTGATTGTTTGATTGATTGACTGATTGAAAGATTGATAGGTTTGTTTATTCACCAACAGCCTACGCTAATGGGGTCTTCAGCCCAGAATAGCTCTGGTGTGCACTGGTGCAGGCGCCGGGTCAAGTTCAACGAGGTTCTGGAGAAGGTTCCGGAGAAGGTTCCGGGAAACTTTGGTGCAGAGCCGGGTCAGGTTCAACAGGGTTCTGGAGAAGGTTCTAAGAAGGTCTGGGAGGCTTTGGTGCAGAGCCAGGTCAGGTTCAACAGGGTTCCGAAGTGTTCCGAAGAAGGTTTCGGAGAAGGTTCCGGGAGGCTTTGGTGTAGAGCCAGGTCAGGTTCAACGGGGTTCCGGAGAAGGTTCCGGAAGAAGGTTCTGGCGAAGGTCTGGGAGGCTTGGGTGCAGAGCCAGGTCAGGTTCAACAGGGTTCCGGAGAAGGTTCCGGTGAAGGTCTGGGAGGCTTGGGCGCAGAGCCAGGTCAGGTTCAACGGGGTTCCGGAGAAGGTTCCGGAGAAGGCCTGGGAGGCTTTGGTGCAGAGCCAGGTCAGGTTTAAGAGGTTCTGGAGAAGGTTCCGGAGAAGGTGTGGGAGGCTTTTGTTCAGAGCCAGGTCAGGTTCAACAGGGCTCCACAGAAGGTTCCGGAGATGGTCTGAAAAGGAGAAGGTTCCGGAGAAGGTTCTGGGAGGCTTTGGTGCAGAGCCAGGTCAGGTTAGGCCTTGGTGCAGAGCCAGGTCAAGTCCAACATGGTGCAAAGCCAAATTAGGTTCAACAGGGTTCCGGAGAAGGCTGCGGAGAAGGTTCTGGACAACGTTCCGGAGAAGGTCGGGACGCTTTGGTGCAGCGCTAGGTTCAACGGGGTTACGGACAGAAGGTTCCGGGGAAGGTTCTGGAGAAGGTCTGGGAGGTTTTGGTGCAGAGCCAGGTCAGGTTCAACAGGGTTCCGAAGAAGGTTCCGGTCAAGGTCCGGAAGGCTTTGGTGCAGTGCAGGTCAGGTTCAACAGGGTTCCGGAGAAGGTTCCGGATGGAGAGCTTTGGTGCAGAGTCAGGTCAAGTTCAACAGGGTTCCAGAGAAGGAAAGCCAGGTCAGGTTCAAGAGGGTTCCGAAGAAGGTTCTGGGAGGCTTGGGTGCAGAGCCAGGTCAGGTTCAACAGGGTTCCGGAGAAGGTTCCGGTGAAGGTCTGGGAGGCTTGGGCGCAGAGCCAGGTCAGGTTCAACAGGGTTCCGGAGAAGGTTCCGGAGAAGGCCTGGGAGGCTTTGGTGCAGAGCCAGGTCAAGTTCAACAGGTTCTGGAGAAGGTTCCGGAGAAGGTCTGGGAGGCTTTGGTGCAGAGCCAGGTCAGGTTCAACAGGGTTCCGAAGTGTTCCGAAGAAGGTTTCGGAGAAGGTTCCGGGAGGCTTTGGTGTAGAGCCAGGTCAGGTTCAACGGGGTTCCGGAGAAGGTTCCGGAAGAAGGTTCTGGCGAAGGTCTGGGAGGCTTGGGTGCAGAGCCAGGTCAGGTTCAACAGGGTTCCGGAGAAGGTTCCGGTGAAGGTCTGGGAGGCTTGGGCGCAGAGCCAGGTCAGGTTCAACGGGGTTCCGGAGAAGGTTCTGGAGAAGGTCTGGGAGGCTTTGGTGCAGAGGCAAGTCAGGTTCGACAGGGTTTCGGAGAAGGTTCTGGAGAAGGTGCGGGATTTGGTGCAGAGCCAAATGAAGTTCAACAGGGTTCCGGGGAAGGTTCCGGAGAAGGTGTGAGGCTTTGGTGGAGAGCCAGGTTAAGTTTATCAGGGTTCCGGAGAAGGTTCCTGAGAAGGTTCAGCTGAGTGTTTCCAGCGCTTGGTTTCGCAGCAATCTTCAGAAAGATCTGTAAAAATAGAACGTTGCGGCTGCTGGGGACACCACCGAAGCTTATTTATTTTTATTTATATTTTTATTTTTCTTTGCTTTAGTTATTTATTCTCTTTCTTTCTTTCTTTCTTTCTTTATTTGTTGATTTGTCAGATATGTACTGATTTATTTATTGATTCATTAGTTATTCGTGTTTTTCTTTCTTTCTTTTTTTCTTTCTTTCTTTCTTTCTTTTTTCTTTCTTTCTTAATTATTTATTTATTTGTTTATTTGTTTATTTATATATATGAGATACGGTCAAAATAAGCGTAGATTACTTTAGTAAGGGAGGGTCCAATCGTGTTGAGAAAATGCACCAAACCATGTAAAGCGATAGGGCCCCTCCCAAAAAGCGATAACCTGTAACCATCTGTGGGCAAAATTGATGAAAAATCAACCTGCAGTGCCCGCGTTTCTTGCAGTTGCCATTTCATTTGCTGTCCAAGGTGATTGAGCCATTGCTTTCTGCAGGCAGATTGTTTTTTTCTTCCCAGGTCCCAAAGCAGTAGAATTAAACCAAATTGAACGCAACCAAATTCTGAATTAAGCAAACAATAGATTGAAATCTAATTCTGAATGCCCTTTGTGTGTTTAGATTTAATTCGAATTGCGTCTTCCTTTGTTTCCTTTTCTTTTTCTTTTTTTCTTGTTCCTTCTTTTTTCAGTTAAAACTAAACGCAATTGAATTCTGAACCAAATCAACTCTGATTTCGAATCTTGTTCTGAATTCCATCTATTCCATGTTTGATTTGTCGTTTCTTCTTCCTTTGTTTCCTTTTCTTGTTCCTTCCTTTCTCCTTCTGTTTTTTCAGTTGTCCTTTTTGTTCTACGTTCCTCTTTCCTTCCCTTTCTTGATCGTCAATTCCAATTTAGCGATAACCTTAGCGATAACCTAGCGATAACCTTTTGTTGAAAAAGGGACCCCGGAGGAGGGATAGACTCATTTGATCCCAAGAAGAAGAAGGGCTCAACAAAAAAGTGAACAGGTTCTCGACACCAGGCCACAACGTTGTATTCAGACTTGGGGAGCCTAATGCACTTCTTCATAGCTACGAACGCTTCTTTTTTGGAACCATTGGTCTATATCAAATATGGTCTTTCTAGTTCGGAGATGAGATCGTAACAGATTTCCTTGCTTAGGAAAGAGTCTAGGAATGTGCTTAGATAGCTCCCCAACTTGGTTGCAAACGCAAAGACAACGAAAGGCCCTTAATCCATCCCCGGCAGTTTAGATCTGAATCCGTGAAGCTAATTCCCTTGCATTTTTGCAGTATTTCGTGTTGATTTGAACAAACCACTGGAAAGCGATAGGGCCCCCCCCAAAGAGCGATAACTTGACGGCGGCTCATATATATATATTTTTAATGTTTAGTGATGTATTTATTTTTTTATTTTTTTTATTTATTGATGTATTTATTTATATATTTAAATATTTTTTATCTATTTATTTTTTGTATTTATTTATTTGTTTATTTATTTATATATTTATCTATCTATTTATTGATTTATTGTTTGATTGATTTTTTTTGTTTTTTGTTTACTGATTGATTGATTGGTTGATTGATTGATTGATTGATTTATTTATTTACTTATTTTTGATTGATTGATTTTTATTGATTTATTTTCATTTTTGGTTTATATATGCATCTATGCAATTTTTGGTTTATTTAGTGATCTATTTATATACACATGCATCGTGAGAACAATCTCACATACATGACAACATCTGAGGTCAAAGAATTCTGCTTGCTAAATTACTCATGCAATGCGAGGGTGAGGCGTGGCCACACGGTTTCCTCAATGAACCGCATTTCGCTAGCATTGACTCGGATTGAGACCAAAAATGCTGGGGGTACGGAAACCAAGGAGAACCCATGTTTTTTGCCTATTTATTTCGTGGGTTTTGTTGAGTGGACTGATGTGTGTGCAATTTGCCTGAGGATGTTCCCAGACTTCCTGCCAAACATCGTCGAACATCGTCAAACATCATCAAACATCATCAAACATCATCAAACATCATCAAACATCATCAAACATCATCAAACATTAAAATATTTTTTTTGCAGAATTCCCTGGCACTTGATGTCGGTGGGATTGTTTCGAAAATTTATGTTCCGCGCTGCCAGGCAGGGCACCTTGAAGCAAATCACACTGGAAACATGCAAACATTTGCACAAATTGCTGCTCTTTGGCTTCAAGGTCACAATGGAAAGGCCAACGACGATTAAGATTTCAAAACGATTCAAAATGCCCAGAGGTCTTCAGAACATTCCTGCAAAGACCATATTCAATCCAATTTATAAATCCAACGCCGTGTTTTTTCCTTATTGGATCCTGATACCATTCACCATAGGTCAATCTTCTCTCTACCCTGTGTCAGCCTGGGTGTTTCAACTCGTATTCTCTTGGCCTAGTGAATTACCGTGGCTCCGTGCGGATGCTGAGGCTTCTCTTTTTAAGGGTGTACCTCTTGGACAGGATCCTCGTGCCACTTGTTCTGGTACAGAACCAGAGAAGAAAAACCTCCGAACCAACAGCCAAACATTTTTTTTTTCTGTAATGTGGACTGCTGTGAGTTGCTGAAACGGATTTCAAGACATTTTGCATTCGTTGCATTGCTATACTGTACCTTTGTGAATTCTACGGTTTCAGCCGACGGTGCGAACAATTGCAGTTTTTGGATCTTGACAATATCAACAACTTGTGACCCTATATAAACAATATCAGACAACCTGGTATGGCAACATGGGGATGTGGCTCAGGACTGATGTGCCTGAGTCAACCTTGTGGTATCTGAGCTTAACACGGAGACGACACTCGAATAGTTGATCCAATCCCGACCAAATTCAGCCAAAAACATCCAAAAACTAGATGTGTGCGAATGTATTTTGTTTCATGGCGGGTTTGGGGGTTTGCTGACTTTGTGAGCCTTCTTTGAGCCTTCTTTGAGCCTCAGCTTGCGGGCTAGAGGGACACCTGCACACTGGCCAGGTTTTTCCATGATCGCGAGGAGTCCTTGTATTTTTATATGGCGGCCTTGTGTCTCGGCAAACTGGGCAGAACGATTTGACTTGTGACGTCATGCTGGCAATGGGGCTGGCAATGGGCCTGGCAAGGGGGCTGGAATGGCTGGGTCTTGATATGATTGACTGTCGAAGAAAGCATGTTATGGCAGGAATGGTTTTTGTGTGTATGTTTGCCCTGCAGTCGGGAACCCTTGGGAAGAGCCAAATTTGCACGGATGTTGGGAGATCCAAAGCGTGGACGCTGGCTTCGCTATTTGCACTCACTGGATGAATTCCGAGGATTGTGCCTTTTGGCATTCTCTATGTTTTTGACTATTTTAGCCTGAGCTGGGGCATTACCAGCACAACCATCACCTGGCTTCAATCTAGCTTGCTGCGGCGCTATTTGAGCCTTGGTATTGGTATATTTGGTATCTATCACCCCTACATACCCCTACCAGCTTCTCTAGTGCTTGGTAAATACTGTTGTTTCCTGGCTGTACCACCGCATCAGAGTTGGCTGGTATTTCCCAACACACCACCGTTTGTTGACAGCAGTCCCATGCTCCCAGACATCCAGAACTGAGGAACTACAATAGCGCAGCGCAGACCATAACTGATCCTGCTGTCATCTCCGTGGCTTTTCACCAGGATTCCAGGGCACTGGCAAAGGCTAGGAGCTCAGTCCCAATTAGGCAAAAATTGCCTTTTGCCTCGTTTCCTTATCGTTTCCTTATCGATTTTTTGTCACGTGTCCAACTGCGATCGGACGAAGTGAAAGTTTCCTTTGAAGAGAGGTTTCTTTGTGGTTCGGCACTGTGTGAGGACGGCTACAGAGGAGTCATCAGATTGCAACATTGGTTGCACTTTAATCATCTTTAATACCTGGTGTTCCTTCCATGGTGCTCCCAAGCAAATGGGATTCATATGGGTATATGTGGCATTGACCTGTCTTCGATCTGCAAGAAGTGCATTTTTCTGTACGACTGTTTTCGTTTTGAAGGGCCACTTAGGAGGCACTTAAGAGGTGTGTGCAGTCGCGTTCTTTTTCATTAACTAAAGTCAAGAGAACTGGAGTGAGTACGAGATTGCGTGCCCTGTGCTCTCTTCAAATATATCTTGCATGCATTTATCTACTTGCTGTGTCATGCTTTGTCACTATTCTTCATTCTGCTTGCGGACACAAGACTTAGTTTACGATTCAATCCATCTAAAAGAAACCGCGTGATCCTGGTTTTTGAGCCCAATGAAAGCCAAGGTTTAGCGCATTCGGCAATTTGGAGCCTTGCTTGCATAGTTGCAGAACATTGACGGGTTTGCTGACCGGCTTGCGGCAGTGCAAGATCGTGATGCAAATGGGCAATACTTACACCGTGACTTACACCGTGACTTACACCGTGACTTACACCGTGACTTACACCGTGACTTACACCGTGACTTACACCGTGACTTACACCTGCACACTAAGGCAGTGCTAGTGATCTTTCAAATCACAGCGCCCTACGCCTTCAGCAAACCCTTTCGACCCTCTGCTATCTCGATAGTTCTACTGCTGCCTTTGGCACCTGGCTCAGGATTAGGGACGAGATTATATTTGCGCCAAAATTATTGGAGTTTGCTGCCAGAGTGAACTTGTTTTCTTGAATGATCGCTATTCTATCCGAATTAGAATGCTTTTCCTCAGGTTCTTTTTCTCTTCCTGTATTGCAGAAGCGGTGCCACCAAGAAGGCACGGTCGCGAAGAATCCAAAGAGTGTTGAATTGTCAAATCATATTTATCATATGAATCGCTTGCCGCTCCGTCTCTTTGACTCAACGGTCAGGTGCTGGAAGAAGAGTCGCGGGCGGAGGCTAAGACCGTGGGGGCCACAGAAGTCTTCAGGCGAATGCACCAGCAGCATCTAGCCGCTACCTGTTACATTCCCAGGCAGCCAGCACACATCAGCACACTAAGTCACTAAGATGTTTCCAGAAACTTTGAAGTGATTGACCTGATGAGATTTTGTTCACAACATTCTACAACCCTTGCTATGAAAGCCATGCCATCGAACGTGCACAGGATCAGGATAGTTTGAGAGTCTTAAAATGCAAAAATCGGATACCAGGATAAACACTCATAAACAATCCATCAAAAAATAGAAGTTATTTGAAACTAAACAAGAAATACATGCAATCAAATGTATTTGTCTATGTGCAACCGCTTTACGCTGAGTTGAGCGAAGTCGAGAACGCGGCAACTCAGCAAGCGAGAGGAATTGCTGTAGCTCTTTGAGTTTCAACCTTCGAGACAATCACCTGGCTGGGAATGTGGATACGTTACGGTTGGAGTTCAAGAAAGAGCCTCCCACCATCAAACCAACACAACACATATGTCTTCGGGTTGAGGGCAGACATCGACTGCCTTTTGTTTCTACTATTTTGACTGTACCTCAGGTCAAAAATATCCGCCTGGTCTCAGACTTCAACAAGCGCGGCGCAGTAGTAGATCAGACGCTTCCCATGAACTAGCGTTGAATAGTTTGATGCAGTGCGGGGCAGTCCAAAGTGAAATCTGAGATCATGTGAGCACGTGAGCGCATGTGTGCACATCTAAGGTTTGAGCAGCATGTCAAGGCATTTCGCACCGCGACACGACACGTAGGCTCGAAACAGCTCGATGTGTTGGAGCATTGTTTGATCTGCCCTTGTCCTTGTGAATCTAGACCAATGATTGGCAAGAGTGTGAAGACATGTCAAGATTGAGGTGTTCAAGAGCACTGCGGATCAGACGTTGATCTACCAAAGCAGTTGTCGCTTGAAATGTTGTGCATCAGACATACGGTGGGCACTGCATCAGTTACAGAGTGCCCAGAGTGCCCAGAGTGCCCTGATAGGACAGCTGACTTTCAACAATCGCTCCTTCTGCAAATGGCTCAGCGAGTTGTTGATCACTTTTTGGACTCTTGGCTGCTTGAGCTCGGAGTTCTCAGAGTAGGTAGTGTATGGATGTGTATGGCATGACTCCATGACCCAGACTGGCAAGGGTTGCAGAAGAAGCGTAGGCCCTACGGCACAAGGATCCAGCAGCATGTCAGAATGGATGCCATCTTGAGGGCTTGCGGAGCGCGCTCAGGTTTGGCTTCGCTGGGCTGGAGGTCATTAGTGGCAACCTTTCGCTGGGACTTTTTTTGCAGCTTGGCTTCCGAGAGAGCCAATATTGTGAACAGATGTGAACAGGAAGGTTGCCAGGAAGCCTCTCCCCAACGATAATTTGAGGATCAAATGCCAAAACTGCCCAAACCACAGCGCCTTCTTGATGAGCTGGATCATGTTCATGAATGAGTCGGTTTGGATGTAAAATGATGTAAAGAATTGTTTCTTTGAAAAATGCATGTTTCGCTGTGGTGCCAGGCACATCTTGAAGTCTTTACATCGTTGTGCTTTGATGCTAATATTCAGCATGTGCTCAAGATGTTTATCAAACTCCTAACCATCTCAACTTCCATTTTTTGCAAACATACATGTTGGAAACAATCCTCACAGGGGATTGCGCGTTTGTATCTTTCTCAATTTCGCCCGTTTTCAGTGGGCCAAGTTGTATCTACATATGCCTTGCTGGGATGCCTTGTGCCCACAACACCCAAGTACAAGAAAAGAGTCGTCAGCGTAGCATCACCTAAGCCTGCAGGTACACATGAAAAGTCGTCAGCGTAGCATCGCCTAAGCCCGCAGGTACACATGAAAAGTCGTCAGCGTAGCATCATCTGAGCCTGCAGGTGCACATGAAGAGACGTCAGCGTAGCATCATCCAGTCGGGCATCAATTTTGCATTTTTGGGCACCGCTTTTGGCCAGTCGGGATCCAGTCGGGATCCAGTCGGGCACCAATGTCGGGAGGCAGCCAAATTCATTTAAAAACATGATTTTTGTAGGGTTTTGGCACGTTTTTGGGTGATTTTAGCTGCTTCCCGACAGGTCCAAACGTGGTGCCAAAAACTCGAAAATTGGTGCCCGACTACATCCCGACTGAATCCCGACTGGTTTTCTTCAAAAAAACACCTATTTCCAAAAAATTGAGCACCTATTTCTCAAATTTTAGCACCTTGCCGTGCACCACACCCCCCGTCTCCCGACCCCACCCCCACCAGTCTTGAGCCAAATAGGGGCAACTCAAAGCCCGCAGGTGCACATGAAGAGACCTCAGCGTAGCACCATCTGAGCCTGCAGGTACACATGAAGAGTCGCCAGCGTAGCTTCATCTGAGCCTGCAGATATACATGAAGAGTCGTCAGCGTAGAGTCATCAGCGTAGCATCATCTGAGCCTGCAGGTGCACATGAAGAGCCGTCAGCGTAGCATCATCTGAGCCCGCAGATGCACATGAAGAGTCGTCAGCGCAGCATCATTTGAGCCTGCAAGTACGCATGAAGAATCATCAGGGTAGCATCATCTGAGCCTACAGGTACACATGAACATGAAGAGTCATCAGCATAGCATCACCTTAGCCTGCAGGTACACATGAAGAGTTGTAGCGTAGCATCCTCTGAGCCTGCAGGTACACATGAAGAGTTGTCAGCATAGCATCGTCTGAGCATGCAGGTACACATGAAGAGTCGTCAGCGTAGCATCATCTGAGCCTGCAGGTACACATGAAGAGTCGTCAGCGTAGCATCTTCTGAGCCTGCAGGTACACATGAGGAGTCGTCAGCGCAGCATCATGTGAGCCTGCAGGTACACATGAGGAGTCGTCAGCGTAGCATCTTCTGAGCCTGCAGGTGCACATGGAGAGTTGTAGCGCAGCATCCTCTGAGCCTGCAGGTGCACATGAAGAGTCGTCAGCGTAGCATCATCTGAGCTTGCAGGTACACAGTACACATGAGGAGTCGTCAGCGTAGAATCATCTGAGCCTGCAGGTACACAGAAAGAGTCGTCAGCGTAGCATCATCTGAGCCTGCAGGTACACATGAAGAGTCGTCAGCGTAGCATCATCTGAGCCTGCAGGTACACGTGAAGAGTCGTCAGCGTAGCATCATCTGAGCCTGCAGGTACACATGAAGAGTTGTATCGTAGCATCATCTGAGCCTGCAGGTGCACATGAAGAGTCGTCAGCGTAGCATCATCTGAGCATGCAGGTGCACATGAAGAGTTGTAGCGTAGCATCCTCTGAGCCTGCAGGTACACATGAAGAGTCTTCAGTGTAGTATCATCTGAGCCTGCAGGTGCGCATGAAGAGTCGGTAGCGTAGCATCATCTGAGCCTGCAGGTACACATGAAGAGTCGTCAGCGTAGCATCATCTGAGCCTGCAGGTACACATGAAGAGTTGTGGCGTAGCATCATCTGCGCCTGCAGGTGCACATCAAGAGTCATCAGCGTCGCAACAGCTGAGCCTGCAGATACACATGAAGAGTTGTGGCGTAGCATCGTCTGGGCTTGCAGGTGCGTATAAAGAGTCGGTAGCGTAGCATCATCTGAGCCTGCAGGTACACATGTAGAGTCGTCAGCGTAGCATCTTCTGAGCCTGCAGGTGCACATGAAGAGTCGTCAGCGTAGCATCATCTGAGCCTGCAGGTGCACATGAAGAGTCTTCAGCGTATAGCACCATCTGAGCCTGTAGGTGCACATGAGGAGTCGTCAGCGTAGCATCATGTGAGCCTGCAGGTGCACTTCAAGAGTCGTCAGCGTAGCATCATCTGAGCATGCAGGTGCACATGAAGAGTGGTCAGCGTTGCATCATCTGATCCTGCAGGTGCACATGAAGAGCCGTCAGCGTAGCATCATCTGAGCCTGCAGGTGCACATGAAGAGCCGTCAGCGTAGCATCATCTGAGCCTGCAGGTGCACATGACGAGTCGTCAGCGTAGCATCATCTGAGCCTGCAGGTGCACATGAAGAGCCGTCAGCGTAGCATCATCTGAGCCTGCAGGTGCACATGAAGAGTCGTCAGCGTAGCATCATCTAAGCCTGCAGGTTCACATAAAGAGTCATCAGCATAGCATCATCTGAGCCTGCAGGTACACATGAAGAGTCGGCAGCGTAGCATCATCTGAGCCTGCAGGTGCACATGAAGAGTCGTCAGCGTAGCATCACCTGAGCCTGCGGGTACACATGAAGAGTTGTAGCGTAGCATCCTCTGAGCATGCAGGTACACATGAAGAGTCTTCAGTGTAGTATCATCTGAGCCTGCAGGTGCGCATGAAGAGTCGGTAGCGTAGCATCATCTGAGCCTGCAGGTGCACATGAAGAGTCGTCAGCGTAGCATCATCTGAGCCTGCAGGTACACATGAAAAGTCGTCAGCGTAGCATCATCTGAGCCTGCAGGTACACATGAGGAGTCGTCAGCGTAGCATCATCTGAGCCTGCAGGTGCACACGAAGAGTTGTAACCTAGCATCATCCGAACTGCAGGTACACATGAAGGGTCGTCAGCGTAGCATCATCTGAGCCTGCAGGTACAAATCAAGAGTCGTTAGCGTAGCAACATCTGAGCCTGCAGGTACAAATGAAGAGTCGTTAGCGTAGCCTCATTTGAGTCTGCAAGTGCAACCGGAGAGTCGTCAGCGTAGCATCATCTGAATCTGCAGGTACACATGAAGAGTTGTAGCGTAGCATCATCTGAGCCTGCAGGTACATATGAAGAGTTGTAGCGTAGCATCATCTGAACCTGCAAGCACACATGGTGAATTGTAAGGGCAGCATCACACGAGAAAATCGTTAGCGTAGCATCATAGCTCTATGCAAATGCAGCAGACCGTTTTTACAACCCCCCACCCCGCCCCACTAGCCACCCGTACAAACCAAATGACATTTGGGCAACCCCCCCTCGGCGTCTACCCTTATGAGAATTTGGGAGCCACAGGCTGGGGCTCACAAGAACATTGTTTCCAAAAATCATCACTTTGGTTATCACCAAACTTATCTTCAAAATCTTCATCTGTTTGGCTAGCTTTATTTCTGTATCATGTGGGTCATCCTAATAAACATCACCAGCAAATCAGGCTCACCACACAAATATCTAAGTCACCGCTCGTTCTAATCCGATTATTTTGCATTTTCACTGGAACCTACCAAGGGCCCAAAAAGCTTCCTATGTTAGAAACTTCCGCTACCGTCACCGGGCAACCGTGATGCGCGCTGCATGATACTGCCTCCATCGCAACTCCCGCAAAGCCGGAACGCAATTTCGCAGTGACGACCGCGATTGTGCCAGTGACGACGGCGATTGCGCAGTCGAAAAAAATGAAAATACGTTTGGGAATCGAAAAAAAACGCTGAAAACAAGGGAAAAAACTCGAGTTTTTTTTTAAAAACGTTTTTTTGATTTTTTCAAGATTGGCTAAAAATCGGCAATTTTGGTGGCCTCCGCGCCTCTCTGGGGGGGACGGCCCGGAACCCCCAAAATGGAAACTTCAAGAACCTCCGCAAGGGAAACTGGGGCTGCCAGAAGTTCCAAAATGGAATCTTTGGGAAGCCCCAGCAAATTTGGTGATGATTTTGGTGATAAGTAAAATGATAATAAATCGACAAAAATAAATAATTTTGGATTTCCAACGTGTGGCTGGTTAAAATTGTCATAAGTCTACCCAAGGTGTTGCATAATCTGCTTGAACGGGGTCAAGGGTGCTGTCCAAACCACAGTTTGATGCGGGCGGATCTAGTGGCAAGTCCAAACATCCAAGGTGTGACATTCAGATCTTCCAAACCATGGAGGAGGTCACCAACCAAATATACGACATCTTCGTCGAAATTCAGCCCCTCGTTTTGCATGAGGAAACCTTCACGTCCCGATGCTGCGAGCAGGCAGAGAGTGCGAAAACTGTGTTTGAATCCTTGTGGTCCAAGTGGCGTCGAGCGATGCCTCCATGTCAAGATGAGTTGCATTTATGCTGCATGCCTGGGCTATGGTGCTTTCAACTGGAGAAATCGTTATTACACGTGATTACTTTTTTTCTCGCGCCCTGTTCAGCAGTGTTCCTATGTACTGCTTACCGACACACGTTTCAGGAAAAATCCTCCAGATTTCTCCAGATAGCGCGCGGCACACTTGCAAGTCACAACTGGCTTGTTTCGGATCTATCCAAGGATGATTGCGCCGTCAATGTACCGGATGGTGGAAGCTTGCTTGCAATAGGCTGAAGAGCTTAGTCTTTCCTGGTGGATCGCAGCGAAGCAGGGGTGCGGCATAGGCTGCCGTCCCCTTATGCAGGTAAAGTCAGTGCGAATCGATATGGATTGTTATGACTCCGACAATTTTGAAACACGTGTGCGCAAGAATGTGCAAAAACCATAGAAGTGATGGTCTTGACCTGGGTCTTGACTTTGAAACACAGGTCCTGTGCATTTGTTTTCAGGAGCTGTTGAATCTGCCCACTGACCTCCACGAAAGAAAGAAAATGCAGCACCTGAATTGCAAAGAGCTGGTTCGGTTAAACTGGCTTCTAGAGCCAAAAGAATACAGTTGAGTTAAACTGAAAGTTCCTACATTGATTGAGTTGTTCTGTCAGTTTAAACCGCACGCACCCATCTCGAACGAAGTGGGTCATGACCCATGACCTTTCAGCTTCCATCATGTTCAAAACCATTTGATTGACCAGAACGGCGTTTGCGAAGAAATGTCAATGATTGTCAAAGCTGCTGAGCCAGTAGCTCCCCAATGCAAAGCTTTTGTATTTAAATTATGTATTCAGATTGCAAGATGCAAAGTGTTGTTCGCTGGGAACTTGCTGCAGCTTCCGTACTTAATCTGGGCTGTACTGCGACTGTATGCCCAGCGCTTCATTCATTGGAGTTGGAGTGTGGTTTCATTAGCTGCTGCTTTCGTACTGGCTCTTGCTCCGCCAATTGTCGGAAAGGTGGCAATCTCCATCTCCATGTAGAAATCAAGGGCGTCCTTTGCAGTTTCTGATCGTTTTCTTGAATTCCTTTATCGCTAGGGACATTCGATTTAGATTCATCAGATTCATTTACACGTCCATAGCATTCTGTAGATTTCTGCAGTTTTACCGATTTAACTTTCTACATTGATACTTAGGATATTTTTTGATTTTTGCAGCTTGCAGCCACATCACATAGTTCTGAAGTGTGTATCCAAATTTTGTATCTGTCAAGTATCATTGTCATCAACCCCTCGCCGCCCCCGCTGCCCAAAGCTGTTCTCTACTTCATCCCTCGAATCATCCTGACCCTAGGTCGCGGCCTGAAGACCTTTGGGTGCTGGATTTGGTTTCCAATCAGGGCTCAAGGGTCACGATTGGAAATATAAAGGTAGGAACTATTATAATAATATAATAGGCATTGCATTGATATGCTTTCTGTTTGATTCCCCAAGTTGTTCTAGCTGTCCCAAGCTGTCCAAGCTGTCCACAACCATGCTGAGGCCATCTATTTTTGCCTCTCCATCAGCTGCCTTGCGGCGCAGACGGCTTGCATGGGCGGGTGGGTGCCTGTCTCTAAGCCGCAGGTCCCTTTGTATTGTTGTTGATTTGCTTTGATTTGCATAACAATGGGTTATTTGATTCGTGGCTTGGCCGAGCAGAGACTTATTGTTAAAGTTAAAAGAGTTTGTCATTTTCATGATTGGGGAGTTTCATTCATTTCATTCCTGCAGCTGTCCAAGCAGTTCCAGCTGTACGAGCACTGTCACGCAGCAGATGCAGCGGTCATTCAAGGCGACGCGCCTGTGATTGAGGACGGCGACGACGAAGAGCCTGCAGAGCCTGCTCGAGATGACGGAGGTGATCAAATCGATCCGGCTGGAGGCACTGGAGATGATCAAACAGCAGCTGTCCCAGCCGTCCAAGCTGAAGGCCGGCTGGTGCCTGCAGGTGGCGAGAACGCGGTGTCCTGATCTATGCGGCAGGAGATCGCGGAGACGGTCATGGCTGCAGTAGGCAGCACGCCCTTTCACATGCGCATGGATGGCATGTTGCTGGAGCAGGTAGAGGTGCAGAAGCCAGGCGCCAGAAATCTTTCGTGAAAAGTACGATACCCAGCATGACTTCAGTTGGTTTCTTTTCGGGTGCAATACTTTGCTGAACAGCTTCTACGCGAATGGGGTCAAGAACTACGAGACCACCACCAGCATTTGCGCAGGTACTGGGGTGTCTAAACGTAAGTTATTTCTTTACCAAGATTAAATGTTGGACAGGATGAAGAATAAGAAAGTTTGCAGTTTGCAATTTGTGATTTTACGCCCAAAGCATTATACCCACTTTGCTTCAGGCTTTATGCTGCCAGCTTCCGAGCGGCACATCGTGGAAACTGCCCGGGATTTGCTTGCAAAGATCCCAGCGGGGGGAGGCATCTCCCAGAGGTTCATGGTCGTGACTTTGACCAGCGTTCATTCCGAACAGTTTTGATTTTATTGATTTGCCATGGTGGCTTGAGTCATGCCTTTTCCTATTTGGATAGAGCTTAGAGGGATTAAACGTGAAACTGCCAGAGCGAGTGATTGTTCTTTTCCGACCTTCCTTTGGCTGAGTTGTCGACCATCATCCGAGAGCACCTGGAACAGTTCGCCGAAGTGCATGAGGACAACGGCGTCATCACCTGTAATGCGCTGCTTTTCTCATGTGTGATGAATGGAGCAGCCCGAGGCTATAGATTGCCAGTGCCTAGCAAGGACTGGGAGAGCCTAAAGACATGGAAGTCCAGCTGTCCTAGCTGTCCTAGAATGATATGGAAGTTCTTGGTCACATAGTCACACGTTTCAACTAAAATCTAGTTTGTTAGAACAGAACGTCGTCTAATTTTCCAAATTCTGCAGCACATGTCATGGTCCCGGTGGGCGCTTCCATGTGGCAATGACGGCAAGCTCATGCCGGTTGGCCTCTACGCCAGTGACGTCCAACTTGGGGGGGGGGGCAGCGCGATTGTTTCAGAAGCTTGGATGCCAATCTCTCTGATCAGAACCAGGTGGTCATGGCCGTCGAGGACAGGAACAAGCTGGCATGCCTCAGCAGGCGTGCGGGATTCTTGTACGTCCTCACCTATCGAGCTGCTGACGTGGCCCAGCGGAAGTTCGAAGGCACCCCGCAATGGATTCTGCAGGCTGGATGAAGTTTAAATTGGATTAATTAGGAACCATCTATGTGTAGGCTAGCAGTAGCACAAATTATGTTCACATAAATTGCACACACACACATACATGATATGATATGTAAGTAAACATGTACAGAATAAGAGTGTGCGTGTGGGGGGTTATTTTTTGCAATTAATTATTTTACTATTCAAAACTATGCCATGTGTGTGTGTGTGTAACTCCCTAACTTAGTCCTTAGCGATCTGTTTCCGGGTTTCAAACATCGCTGCTTGCCTGCAAGGGCGAGTGCTTCAAGGATGACTTCGACGGGACAAGTGGACCCCCGGGTCACGAGCAGCCTGCACCATCCAGTGGGTTGGGGAGGGCCCTGATGACTTCAACCTTTTGTGGGATGGCGTGCAAGTTGTAGCTTGGATTTGACTTCAGCAAAAATTTCTTATGCCATCTTATGCCCATGATATGCGTTTCATGAGCGCATGCTTTCCCTGTGCCTTTGAAGACCCTGGTATGGTTTTTGGAAAATTACGAAAACTTGCTTCAGGAGAGAGCACTTGTGGCCGCAAAGACGGCAACGTCCATGGTGCTTGCACTTCGGTTGACCCGGTGGGAAGATTCGAAAGGGCGGCCTTGGACTGTCACATTGGCCAGATGCTCTTCGATCCCTGATGGTGTGTAGATGGCGATCGCACAGTCGAACGTCCATGCGTACAAATATTGTCGCCAGACCTACAAGAACACAAATGACATGGAGTTTGCCAGCTTGCCCAATACGCACATCGCACCTGGCAAGTTTTCCACTTCTCGCCCACCATCGCGCTTTGGGCAGGAGCCGCTGGAGCCTCAGCAGCAGCAGCAGCAGCCGCCGCTTTCCCCCAGCGATGACAGCCGTGGATGATGGGCGGGGCGGAACCATGTTTGCGCCGACAGCCCCACTTCGCCCCGCCATGCCCGCTTTTCAGCTGGGGTCAGCAGACTTGGCAGCAACAGCCGTCCCAGCCGTCACAGCCGTCCCACTCGTTGCAGCAGGGAGAGGGCGGACAGGGCCAGCGGTGCAACCAGGGGCAGAAGCAAGGGCAGAACCAGGGGCAGAATCAGGGCTGGCAGCTGCAAAAGGAAGGCAGCGATGCGAAGAGTTGCTGAGGGACAGTGCCAAAAGCTCGCAACGCTTCTGCACTTTTTCCTTATAAAACGGCACAGCAAGGTGAAGAAAGGCGCCAGCAAACAAAATTCCAACATGAAATGCAACGCATTGCAAAAGCTTAGGCAACATTGACACAGTCTGAGAAGAACAACTACAAGGAAAAAAGCAGATCGGAGTTCATGGCGCAAAGAGACGCCATGAAAAGCCATGGCCTGCCCACTTGGCGCATGCAGAATGCCACGGCCGTCTCAGCTGTCCCAGCTATCCACGCAACCTGTGGAAGAGCAGGACCAGGCGCTCCTCAGATTTGGGAAGATCACGGTGGTGAAGGCTCTTACGGGACTGTGCTGAAAGGCCTGATGCCCTACGGCCGCTTCTGCGCCCTGAAGATCTTCAAGGGCAGCAAAGCTATGATCTCCTTGAAGCAAAAGGTTCTGATTTTTAATGAAATACAAGCTTCAGGAAGAAACGCGGCAACTTTTTCCTTCCTTGCTGGAAAGCGAATGCAAACCGCAGCTGTTCCCCTACTTGGCTTTCGAGTTTGCTGGGTCAAGCGTGTTCCAGGTGCTCATCCAAACTGGTGCTTTGACTGGACGCGCACTGCAGCGCCTAGCCACGCAGCTTAAAGCTGTCCTGCAAGTTTTGCACAGCATCCACATCCTTCATTTGGATCTCAAACAAACCGGCCAACATTCTGTGGGCCCAGGAATGCCCAGGAGACTTCATGCATGAAACTCGCGGATTTGGGAATGTCTGAGATGATGGGGATTGAAGCTGCCTCGATAAGGTTCGATGCATATTTTAGTGCTCCTTATAGACCACTTGAGCTGTGGAACACATCTTCCGGAGACATTTGCAAGCACTTGCGTCCCTGTGTCAACATTTGCTCATTTGGCTGCGTGCTTTTTGAATGTGCTGCAGCATCCCCTCCATGGCACCTCTTCCTCCAGCTCGCAGCTACAATCATACCGTGAATGCGTGGTGCGGCTCATGGGACAGCTTGCACGGATGATGACGGAGCCAGCTGCTCGAAGATTGCAGACTCAGTTGTTGAGGTCTGGACTATGGAGAGAACGTGTTTTAGAATGTTTGAATCCTGACCCTGCTTCTCGAAGATGTAGCGGGCCAACACATTGAATGGAGCCAGTCGCTGCTATGCCTTGCGTAATGTTCATGAGCAGGGTTGCTTCCCAACTTGTTTCGAAGCGGGGTGTTCGGATTGGGAAGCCCCGGGTTCACTCATGATGGTTGAAAGAGCTTAGCCGTAATTAGCAGCCGTGCCGCCTGTGCTAGCGACAGAGCCCAGACAACTTAACGTCCAAAAATACGCAGCTGCCGCGCATTGTGATTAATCCGCCCATGCTTGATTTTGGTATGAGCGCATCAGCCTTCTGCTTGCCAAGGTGGGTCTTCAAGTGTAGCAGCTGCAGCGGCGGCTACAAACTCATGCATGGAAGGCGCACACACCGAAAAGAGCGTTTTCTACTCGTTGCTGTGGATGACGGTGGTTAACGGTTAAGGGGTTAAATATTGGTAAATTTTTCCACTCCCTGAGTATTTTTCGGCACCGTTGAATTGCCAACATAGCTTTAACTTTCAAGTTTCGACTAGATATTATGTGCACATCAGGGGGGGCGGCTTTTCCAGCACGAGGCTCAGCAATGAACCTTGCTCATGTCGTCCTGGCCCCATGCCTTCTAAGGGACCACTTACGAGAGGCCACTGCTTACATGCGGGAACGGGTCGTGAAGAAGCGAGCAGACGATGTTGCTTGGTCCATCACTGGGTGATCACAGGAGGGGCTGGGCAGAGGGAAAGATGGCCCATGCCAGATCCAATGATGCCGTGTTCAATGATGAAGTGCTTAGCTCAGGTTCGCATGGATTTGCTACCGATCACGCCTCTTAGCTGAACAATGCCAGGCGGTAAGAGACCTTTTGAAACCGTGTGGCGCAAACAGCCTTCGCATATGAGTTGAAAGCCAACGTCCTTCCACTTTCCATTCCAATCAGACATTTTGCAAGGTTGGAGGACCCCAGTGTTACCTACATTTTGCGGAATCTTCGCGCAGGACTACTGTTGTGTGATTGAAACACTTTATTTATGTGTAAAGTGCGCCACACACACGCACGCGCCCACACACACACACACTAACACACTAGCCGC
Organism: Cladocopium goreaui; assembly: GCA_947184155.2. NCBI lineage: Eukaryota > Dinophyceae > Suessiales > Symbiodiniaceae > Cladocopium > Cladocopium goreaui. Next base: position 94,822 of record CAMXCT020000658.1, on the reverse strand, counting down.
AACTTCTTTAACAGGCACTGAACGATCTGAACGGCTTCACTTGTCCACTTTCCCGCGTCAAGTTTCAGATGTTTCTGGTTCTTGGTTCCTAACATTGGGTTCCAGGACCTACCTTGTTGAATCAAATACAAGTGCAGTGCAAAGGCAGGATAGTGGTGGATCAGGGGACGCATCTGGGCAAAAAATCGGACAAACTTTTTGATTGTTGCTTTCGCCTGGAATTATTGGCGGCCGTTTTGGTCATTCTGACCTTACATGGGCTAGCCCAGATGAGGTATGTGGCTCTTGTAGGGCAAGTAAACTGTGGCAAAGCGACGCGTTTGCGATCTCTTGGTGGGGCAGTTCTTCCCGACAATTTCGACTACTCGTCAGCAAAGCCAAGCAAGTTTTCATAAGTCATGTCATAGATGATGTTTGATGTGTGTTGTGTATTGTTTTGCTTTGTATTCTTTCACCTTTCACTTTCCGTTCAGTGCAGCAATTATGTTTCTTTGCCCCTTTCATCGAGGACAGCATGTTCATTCCTTCACATCTTCGGGTCTTGCATATTGTCAACGACCCAAAGTTCTTCCCAGGAACGTGACTCGTTTGAATCGAAAAGTGAAGGGCTGGACGCTCTTGTGGAGCCAGGTTATTTTATGAATAAGACTGGTTGGCTTGGCAGCATATTGTTTTTCTTGATCCAACACCCTTAGGGACTTCCAGACCAGCCTTTTTCCTATAACCAAGTAAATGATGGTAAATGTGTCTGTATCTGTTTTTTGCCTCATCATGCTCGCAAGACAACATCCACCCACCCATGCACCCAGCCACCCACCCAGCTACCCTACCCACCCACACACACATAAAACATCATAAAGCTGCACCCACGCACACACTGACACTCACACCGCCTGCCCGCCTGCCCGCCCGGCCGACCGGTTGCCCGGCCGCCCGCCCGCCCGCTCGCCCGCCCGCCCGCTCTTACACTTCAACACATGGACCGTTCCCGCTCAGAAAGTGCGTTTTTCCCCACCTGCCAGGTGAGGGTTGTTAGATTTTATGTCAGTTGCCTCCTCCTCCTGCTCCTCCTGCTCCTCCTCCTCCTCCTGCTCCTCCTCCTCCTCCGCCTCCTCCTGCCTCGTCCTCCTCCTCCTCGTCCTCCTTGTCATCCTTGTCGTCCTTGCTCAACTGCGACCCGCGATCCACAGTGTTCTCTGCCGGACCTCAACCACGACCACCCACGCCCAGTGTTCCCTGCCGGACCTCAACCACGACCATCCGCGCCCAGTGTTCCCTGCCGGACCTCAACCACGACCATCCACGCCCAGTGTTCCCTGCCGGACCTCAACCACGACCATCCGCGCCCAGTGTTCCCTGCCGGACCTCAACCGCGACCATCCGCGCCCAGTGTTCCCTGCCGGACCTCATGTAGGAAGATAAAATGTCAGATAGAGTGCCAGAAGATTTGCCAGGTAGAATGCCAGAAAATATGCCAGAAGATATGCCAGATAGATATGCCAGAAGATATGTCAGAAGATATGCCAGATAGAATGCCAGATAGAATGCCAGATAGAATGCCAGAAGATATGTCAGAATATATGCCAGAAGATATGCCAGATAGAATGCCAGAAGATATGTCAGATAGAATGCCAGAAGATATGCCAGATAGAATGCCAGAAGATTTGCCAGATAGAATGCCAGAAGATATGCCAGAAGATATGCCAGATAGAATGCCAAATAGAATGTCACAAGATATGTCAGATAGAATGCCAGAAGATGTGCCAGTAAGAACATGTATAAATGTCATGGTGGGGATCACACGAAGTAAAGTAATTTTTTCTCCCTCGTCCCTGCTTTTATAAGATTGATTGCAAACAAAGGACCTGCAATAGTTTCGCAGAAAGTAAATATATAAGCCATTTCGAGCTTGAGGGGTTTGGAAACATGGCATCCCATCAACAGTTCCTTTTCGACCCAGCAAGGCTTTCATTTGCCAAATGCAAAGCTTCCAACAAGAGAAGGCATTATATTCGGGTTGAATATATATATATATATATATGTGCTTCCCTTTCGAAAGGGCATTTCCCAAAGGAGATGTGTGCACAGTTCGGTGCGAACTGTGCACACAATTCACGATGCTGAGGAGGGCAGTGTTGCAAAGGGCAATCATATTTTGACCAAGCACGCGCAGAAGTAGGAGAAGCCACACCACAATAATCGTACATACCATCACTCTCACCCTTTTGTGAATGGTGCAAAAAGTGCGATGGTTCAAGAATCAAGCCCATCTACTCCTCATAGGACGCGTGGCAGCATAGTGCGACAATTTATAGGAGAAAAGATGCATCGTTTCTAGATTCACATGAGAAAATGCAAGAACCCTTGCCATAGACTGTTGTTTCTTGCTCACCAGAGTTGACCATTGATATCCGAAAGTGGAACACCCTGCTAAAAGTGCCACGTCATCAACGCAGACGTTTTTGCTTTAGTTGAGAGAGCGCAGTATTCCAGAACGGAAGCGCATTGTTCTGTATGGACTTCTTGTCTACGATGGACATGTTCTCTTGCGACTGTGCTTTTCCCGGCAGGAAGCATCGGAGAGCAATATTAAAATGAGAAGTCGAACGGGCAAGTGTTGCCCCCCCCACCGACAAACACAAACTGCTGTAAATGAAGCGACACATTTTGTCAGAAAATGAATGCTGCTGCAATGATGTGAAACATGCACACGCACGCATGCGCAGCAAAAATGTGACGATTTCCCTCAACAACTGCCATGAATTGGTGCGCAAGTAAAGAGGATGCGCCGAAACCCAAACAAATTTCAAAAAGTCACCGGAAAAAGGAGAAAACATTCATGTCCAAAAAATTGAACATGCAAAAGCATGCTTTCCAGACTCCTGACTGAGACCCCAGAGTTCTAAAGGCTCCTTTTGTTGCGTTCTTTTTCTTTTCTGATGGTGTGAAGTGGAACCTTGAAGCCCTAGTTGATGGGAAGGCCTTGGGAGCACAATGCCAAGGTGCCGCTCTAGATTCTAGATCCATTGCGGGGCACCGTGTGCTGTGTCTCTGTGTCTCTGTGTCTGTGTGTCTGTCTGTCTGTGTGTCTGTGTGTCTGTGTCTCTGTGTCTATGTCTCTGTGTCTCTGTGCCTCTGTGTCTCTATGTCTCTATGCCGCTGTGTCTCTGTGTCTCTTTGCCTCTTTGCTTCTGTGTCTCTTTGTCTCTTTGTCTCGGTGTCTCTGTGTCTCTTTGTGCCTCTTTGCCTCTTTGTCTCTTTTTCTCTGTGCCTCTTTGTCTCTTTGTCCCTTTCTCTCTTTGTCTCTGTGCCTCTTTGCCTCTATGTCTCTTTGTCTCTGTGCCTCTTTGCCTCTTTGTCTCTTTGTCTCTGTGGCTCTTTGCCTCTTTGCCTCTTTGTCTCTTTGTCTCTGTGTCTCTTTGCCTCTTTGTCTCCTCGTCTCTGTGCCTCTTTGTCTCTTTGTCTCTTTGTCTCTGTGTCTCTGTGTCTATGTCTCTTTGCCTCTTTGTCTCTGTGTCTCTGTGACTCTTTGTCTCTTTAACTCTTTGTCTCTGCGTCTTTGTGTCTCTCTGTCTGTGTGTCTCTGTGTCTCTTTGCCTCTTTGCCTCTTTGCCTCTTTGTCGCTTTGTCTCTGTGTTTCTTTGCCTCTTTATCTCTGTGTCTCTTTGCCTCTGTGTCTCTTCGTCTCTGTGTCTCTATGTCTCTCTGCCTCTTTGTCTCTGTGTCTCTTTGCCTCTTTGTCTCTTTGTCTCGGCGTCTCTGTGTCTCTTTGTGCCTCTTTGCCTCTTTGTTTTTTCTTTTTGCCTCTTTAGCTCTTTGTCTCTTTGTCTCTTTGTCTCTGTGTCTTTGTGTCTTTCTGTCTCTCTGTCTGTGTTGCTCTTTGTCTCTTTGTCTCTGTGTCTCTTTGCCTCTGTGTCTATGTCTCTTTGTCTCTGTGTCTCTTTGTCTCTGTGTCTCTTTGTGCCTCGTTGTCTCTTTGTCTTTGTGCCTCTTTGTCTCATTGTCTCTGTGTCTGTCTCTTTGTCTCTGTGCCTCTTTGTCTCTTTGTCTCTTTGTCTCTGTCTCTATGTCTCTATGTCTCTGTGCCTCTTTGTCTCTGTGTCTCTTTGCCTCTTTGTCTCTTTGTCTCTGTGGATCTTTGTCTCTTTGTCTCGTTGTCTCTGTACCTCTTTGTCTCTGTACCTCTTTGTCTCTGTGTCTCTTTGCCTCTTTGTCTCTGTGTCTCTGTGACTCTTTATCTCTAAGTCTTTGTCTCTTTGTCTCTGCTTCTTTGTGTCTCTCTGTCTGTGTGTCTCTGTGTCTCTTTGCCTCTTTGCCTCTTTGTCTCTTTGTCTCTGTGTTTCTCTGCCTCTTTGTCTCTGTGTCTCTTTGCCTCTGTGTCTCTTTGTTTCTGTGTCTCTTTGTCTCTGTGTCTCTTTGCCTCTGTGTCTATGTCTCTTTGTCTCTGTGTCTCTGTGACTTTGTGTCTCTTTAACTCTTTGTCTCTGTGTCTCTGTGTCTCTTTGCCTCTTTGCCTCTTTGTCTCTGTGTCTCTTTGTCTCTGTGTCTCTTTGCCTCTTTGTCTCTGTGGCTCTTTGCCCCTTTGTCTATTTGTTTCTGTGCCTCTTTGCCTCTTTGTCTCTTTGTCTCTGTGTCTCTTTGTGCCTCTTGTCTCTTTGTCTGTTTGTCTCTTTGTCTCTGTGTCTGGGTCTCTTTGTCTCTGTGTGTCTGTGTCTCTGTGTGTCTTTGTCTCTGTGTCTCTGTGTGTGCGTGTGTCTGTTTAAAGATGGGACGGGGAAAAACCCATGGGCATTTGAGGTGTGCAACACCATCAACCCTGCTGAGGCTGATGGAGAACTTGTGCTTTGGCGTTGCGCCAGGTGATCCTGATGGGCCAGGGCCTCAGGGGTCCTAATTGTTTTTTCAAGTCAAGATGAGTCACCTCAACTTTATTTGTGTTGCGGTGCCCTGTCAGCAACGATGTTGGGGTGCTACCTTAAGAGCCTGCTCTGAACGGAAGAACATTCAGAGCAAGAGCTGCATTTTTTTCAGCAATTGTTTGTCCTAACACGATGTTGAAGCAACCTGAAATAAGAGGGTTGATTTGCAGCCAGACATGGGCGAGAAGGCGCTCTTTGGAAATTGACGAAAACGGGAACACATCCATTCTACACTCAGATCACTAAGGTCTGAGGAACGTGTCCGTTTGATTTGCAAGCTCCTGGAGATGCCCAAGGTCAAAGACAAGAGCGACAAACACTGACTGGAAATGACTAATTAAAACGCGTTGGAAACGCACATTTTGCAAGCTATCTGCAACTTGTCGACGGAGTTGGTCAAACAGATTTGCTGAAAATTAGCACAATGCTGAGCAACCATTCCCGGGTTCCCCGAATTCAACCCACCTGGATCAGTGAGAGTTTCTGCAAAAAAATATCTGAAAGATATGGAAGCGCGGACAGGATGTTATGAACTTGATCGAGCAGAATGACGTGTTGGAATGGGATCGTGCATGTTCCGCATCGGAAAAGCAGAGCCTTAACTCTTTTTGAGAGCAATCCACCTGCACCTCACCATCCTTTCAAGACCGATCCTGACCCACTTGATGCATCTAGATGCCATTTGTGAGCACAGGAGAAAGAAGTTTGCTGAAATCGAATGGATTCACTCAGTTGCATGTGGCCAGCCAAGGAAACTTTCTTTGGCCAGGGCAGTGGGGGCCTTGAAGACTGCTGGATGCAGTACCGCAATCACTAACCATCAGAGTGGCTCAAACACAGCAGTTCTATATTTATAAATAAATATATATATAACTAGACGACGGTTGGCCCGAGGACGGTTGGCCCGAGAGCGAAAAAGATGTTTCTAAAGCAGCTCTGAGGATGGTGAATTTTATGTGAGCTATGGAAAGATATGGTGTGAAAAAGTAAGATTGATTAAGAAGAGGAGACTTGGTAAAGGGCATCAGATGACACGTGTCTTGCAACCACAGAGAGAAAGAGGGAGGGGAGAGAGAGAGAGAGAGAAGGAAAGGGGAGTAGAAAGAAAACATGGAGAAATATAATGTGAGCAACAAAAATGCACAGGAGGCTCGGTACCATGATGCTGCGAACGACATGTGTTATCTCATTTTAATGGTAATTCCTACACACATTGCTGAAAAAGCTCGGCACCATCATTCCGTGGATGTGAAGAAACGCGACGCTTTTATACAGAGACGCTTTTATACAGAGACGCTTTTACACACAGACGCTTTTACACACAGACACTTTTACACACACACAGACGCTTTCACACAGAGACGCTTTTACACGCACAAAAACTTTTACACACAGACGCTTTTACACACGGACACTTTTACACACAGACCCTTTTACACACATATTGTTTTACACACAGACGCTTTTTCACAAACGCTTTTGCACACAGAAGCTTTTACACACAAACACTTTTACACACAGACACTTTTACACACACACACACGCTTTTACACGCAGACACTTTTACACACAAACGCTTTGACACAAAGACACTTTTACACAACAGAAACTTTTACACACAGACGCTTTTACACACAAAAGCTTTTACACACAGACGCTTTTACACATAAAAGCTTTTACACACAGACGCTTTTACACACAGAAGCTTTTACACACAGACACTTTTACACGCAGACCCTTTTACACAGGAGCTTTTACACACAGAAACTTTTACACACAGACGCTTTTACACAGACACTTTTCGAAGGAAGTTTAGAAGTGAAACTTCCGACAATATGGACAGTTGAAAAGCAGAGGTGAGAAGAGTCAGAAGAGACAAGATCAGAAGAAAGAAGATGCAGATGCGCGAAAAGATAGGAAAGTCGCGATTCACTGTGTTTTTTCCAATGATTTGTGGCTCCGGAGGGTCGACAAGTAGGCTCGCTAAAGCGGCGGGTGCGGAGCCAGCTGGCCAGATGAGACATGAAAAAGTGCACGCCGTTGTGGCGCGAAGCACATTTCCAAGTCAAAATGTACAAAACACCACATGTTCGCGCCACTTTTGGAGGTTCGGATGTTGGAAAAGTGCACGCCGTTGTGGCGCGAAGCACATTTCCAAGTCAAAATGTACAAAACACCAGGGGTTCGGACCACTTTTGGAGGTTGCGATGTCGAAAAAGTGCACGCCGTTGTGGCGCGAAGCCCATTTTCAAGTCAAAAGTGTTAAAAACTGACGGTCTCGGACCACTTTTGGAGGTTCAGATGTCGAAAAAGTGTCAAAAAAGTGCACGCCGTTGTGGCGCGAAGCACATTTCGAAGTCAAAAGTGAAAAAAACTGAGGGTTTTGAGCCTTTTTTGACGTGAAGATGTCGAAAAAGTAGACACTGATTAACTTAACTAACTTGACTAACTTCACTAACTTAACTATCCTAACTTCGACGACAACAGCAACAGCAACAGCAGCAACAACAACAACAACAACACCAACCACAACAACAACAACACCAACCACAACAACTACAACTACAACAACTACAACTACAACTACAACTCCAACAACTACACAACAACTACAACTAGAACTACAACTACAACAACAACAACAGCAACAACAACAGCAACAACTACAACAACTACAACTACAACTACACAACAACTACGACTAGAACTACAACTACAACAACTACAGCTACAACAACAACAACAACAACTACAACAACTACTACTACTACAACAGCATCCCTAACAACAACTACAACTACAACAACAACAACTACTACCACAACTACAACTACAACTACAACTACAACAACAACAACAACAACTACTACTACTACTACAAAACAACTACAGCTACAACTATATGACTGCAACTACACTACACTAATTACATTACACCACAACTACAACTCCACTACGCTACAACTACAACTACAGTTGCAGTACATCACACTACATCCAGCAGTTGTGGGTGCAACCATTGCAACCATTCCAGCAAACACAACTCCAACCACCTTTCGGTCAATCAGTGGATTCGCTCTGCCATCCGTGATTCACAACAATCAATCTCTCCTATAGGTTTCCTATTTTTGAAACTTCCGCCACCGCCTTGTGCGGTACTACTGGTACACAGAGCACACAGAAGCTTTTAAGCAGACGCTTTTACACAGACGCTTTTACACAGATGCTTTTACACACAGAAGCTTTGACACACAGCACACAGAAGCTTTGTACACACAGAAAAAATCGCAATTTTACCTCAGTTTTTGGCGATCGACCCTCATTGGCAAGTTGAAATCGCAATTTTACCTCAGTTTTTGACGATCGAACCTCATTTCGTGCGAAAGGGTTGCGCCGGACACCTTGAAATCGCAATTTTACCTCAGTTTTTGGCGATCGAACCTCATTTCGTGCCAAAGGGTTGCGCGGGACGACTCGAACTCGCACTTTTACCTCAGTTTTTGACGATCGAACATCATGTCGTGCGAAGGGGTTGCGTGGGACAAGTTGAAATCGCAATTTTACCGCAGTTTTTGGCGATCGAACCTCGTTTCGTGCGAAAGGGTTGCGCGGGACAAGTTGAAATCGCAATTTTACCTCAGTTTTTGGCGATCGAACCTCATTTCGTGCGAAAGGGTTGCGCGGGACAAGTTGAAATCGCAATTTTACCTCAGTTTTTGGCGATCGAACCTCGTTTCGTGCGAAAGGGTTGCGCGGGACAAGTTGAAATCGCAATTTTACCGCAGTTTTTGGTGATCGAACCTCGTTTCGTGCGAAAGGGTTGCGTTTCGTGCCGTCTCGCTGGCACTGCCCCTGCTCCTGACTTCAGAAGAGAAATATAAAAGAAGGAGAGGGCAAGAGGGCAAGAGGGCAAGAGGAGAAGATGTGAAGATGAGAAGATGTGAAGTGAGATGCGAAAATGTGAAGATGTGAAGATGGGGAGATGTGAAGATGAGAAGTTGTGAAGATGAGCAGATGTGAAGATGAGCAGATGTGAAGATGAGAAGATGTGAAGATGAGAAGATGTGAAGTGAGATGTGAAAATGTGAAGATGTGAAGATGAGGAGATGTGAAGATGAGAAGATGTGAAGATGAGAAGGTGTGAAGATGAGAAGATGTGAAGGTGTGAAGATGAGAAGATGTGAAGACGAGAAAATGTGAAGATGAGAAGATGAGAGACAGACCCCCACTATTGGAAGAACCCTGCGCTCAGACGCTCTCGGGAAAAAAGGAAATAAATAAATAAATAGATAAATAAGCATATAAATAGATAGATAAATAAACACATATGTAAATGAATGAATAAATCAATTTATACATATATATAATATTACTTACTATATATTTAAAAACTATATGCATGCAGGGTAAAGGCATCAGAGGTTTTCGCATGTTTCTTTCCATTGAACCATTGCATGTCCACTTGTATCTCATTTTGCCAACCATTTTTCGGCTGTCAGATTATCACAAATCCTGACGTGTGGCCTGGCTGCAAGTTCCAAATCTTTCGTGCCCTGCTGGATTCAAGTCAAGTCCCACACGTGACACAGGCAATTTTCAGGCAAATCCAGCTGCGTTGCAAGTGATGTTGGATGGTCATACGCTTCCCCACAATGTACTTTGACCAGAAAGAGCTTGGTGGCATTCCCAAACTTCCAGCCAGAAACGACCCGGCGGAGGGAATGATAGCATGCTCAGTCACCAAGGCTGGTCATCCACAGGCAAGGGGTGTGGTTGGCAGGGGGCCTTTGGCCCAGCACCTTTTTGCACTCGAGTTGTGTTAGAAGAGTACAGGTGCCTACAATATGGAACAGGTGTTTCCTAGTCGTAGTTTTTTAGGAATCAAGTTCCTTTGACTGCCAATATATTCATAAATACCTCCAAAGCAATGATACACAATTCTGCACGGGCTGGGAGGGCCCGGGGTTCCTTCAACTGGAGACAGAAGCGGGTTGCAAGAAGTGCAAAGCACAATACAGCAGGACACGACGGGCAAACCATATCACACACAGTGCTCCGCAAGTGCTCGGGTTGATACATAGTAGATGTGTCAGTCGTTCTGGAAACCGGTTTTCCCTGCCACAAGACATTATCATTTGGTGCAAAAACAAAGAGGCAAAATTGCGGAATGATTTATGGTGAAGCGCTTCTGCTGCCAAACGGACACCAATTGATGAAAAGAACGTGCGCGTCCTTGCAGGGAGTGGGGGAAGCATGCGCAAAAAGCAAAGCATCCTGGCTGATGTGCTTCATAAATATTGAACTGAACGAAAGACCGACAATCCGAAAGGACTTAATTAAACAAATTTAAACGGAATGTGGTGACCAAAAATGAATAAATGAATAAATAATAATAGATAAATAATAAAATAAATGAACAAATAGAATAATAAATGAATAAACAAAGACAATAAGAATTTGTAAATAACAATAAATACTAATAAATAAACAAACAAATAAATAAGTAATAATAAGTAAATTAAAACAAATACAAACAAACAAAGAAACAAACAAACAAAGAAACAAAGAAACAAAGAAACAAAGACACAAAGAAACAAACAAGCAAACAAACAAACAAACAAGCAAACAAACAAACAAAACAAAACAAAACAAAACAAACAAAACAAACAAACAAATCAAACAAAACAAACAAACAATCAAACAAACAAACAAACAAACAAACACACAAACAAACAAACACACAAACAAACAAACAAACAAACAACCAACCAACCAACCAACCAAACAAACAAACAAACCAACAAACAAACAAACACACAGACAAACAGACAGACAGACAGACAGACAAACAAACAAACAAACACACACACAAACACACAAACACACAAACACACAAACACACAAACACACAAACACACAAACAAACAAACACGCAAACAAACAAACAAACAAATAAATAAATAAATGAATAAATAAATGAATAAATAAAGAAAGAAATGATTAATAATAAATAGGTTAATAGCTAAATACACATATACATAAATAAATGAATAAATCAATAAATGCACCAAAAGACAAATAAATAAATTAATATATATATATATATACATACGTACAGTATGGCGATGGAGGGAGAGAGAGAGAGAGAAAAATATATGTATATAACTATAGGCTCGGGCGCAGGCTTCCTGTTCATTATCCATGCTCCATGGGGTATCCATGGATGGTTTCATCAGCCGCTTTTGGAAGAGGCCCTTCTTGGGCCTGGACAAACGATCGGTCAAGAAGATTGCAACTGTCCTCAAAGATTTCGACTCTGGACAGCATTCGGTTTCATCAGATACAGTTTGCAGCATTGACAGCATTGACTTCTTGCAACTGTTTTTTTTTTACATGATTTCAGTCCACCTGGCATGAAGACCAGGCTGCTCTTGGAATTAAAGCCTTCAAGCGTGACGCAGTTTGAAACCAAGGTCGTTCGCCGCGGCGTTGCACAGGACGGGATGGGGCCTTTGGTGAGACCAGGCTTCCATGTTTTGGAGCTGAATAAGTAAGCGCATAAACGGCCAAACAACATCAAACAACATCAAGCAACCACGTTGCTTCTCAGCGCAGATGATGTCTGGGAACCTCAAACAGACAACAAGGCCTGAGTCTCATCCTGGTTTATCCCTTTGGACTGCGTGGCAGCAAGCAAACAGACTAGTCCACTAGTCCACCGAGTTCCTTTAGCGAACGTGCCCTGCGTTTCAATTTTGTGTGAGTGAGGCGAGCTACTTGTAAAGATTGCTTTCAGCAATCGTGCATGGATGACTTGGAAAGGCCTACACCCCATTTGGAAACTCAATGCGTTCACTTGCTTTGTTGCGTTTAGTTGGGGGGAAGATTTCTGGAAGTCGGTGCGTGCTGCGTCCAGGTGGTGTTTTGGAAGACATGTTTTAGAACACTGATATTTTTACCTGCATTCTTGTAGGTTCGGAATTTCCCTAATGTGTCAGTTCCATTGGGAATTGGATTGTGTTGGGTTTTCCCCTTTTGAAATTTGGAGATGTGGTTGTGTTGAAATGATGAGGGGGATTGGTGGCGAGGGTTTTTTTCCATTTTATGGCATCGCCGGGGTATCGCCAGAGTATCGCCGGAAATTCGTGAGTTGTCTTGCCTTGTCTTGTCTTGTCGCTGCTGCTGCTACTGCTGCTACTGCTGCTGGTTCTGCTGGTCCTGATGCTGCTGTTGCTGCTGCTGTTGGTGCTGCTGTTGGTGCTGAGCAGGGCGATTCGCTAATGCGCCTGCTCGGCACGTGCCAGTCGTGACCGGGTTTTGCACCTTCGCCGTGAGCCTATAGGCCTCAGGCTGTGCCTGGCACGGGAGGCTTGTCTGTTTGTTTGGACTGCATCCGTCCTTGCACCTGTATCTTTGGTTGGTCGCTTCACTTTGACTGTAGTTGTGGTGAAACTTGCGTCCCATTGCGTTTTTCAACAAAATCATTCAAAATAACCTAAAACAATGACTGCATAGATGCAGCGTCCACAGTATGATTCCTAATTTTAGAGCCATAAAAAGCACCGAACATTAAACGAAATAGATGATTGCCGGCGCACAGCATCCCATACTGATTTGCATAATTTTGCACTGACTTCTGTGACTTCCTGAATGCGCAGCGTCGCATCGTGATTTGTTTTCAAACAGACGGTGCGTTGACTTTCCCGACTGGGTGTAGGGGTATTCCACAAATATCCTGAGTGGATTCAAGATGTTTTAAAAATATTTAAGATGATTTGAGTTTTCAGTGGAAAATGTCCAAACAATTCCAAACATGTTTAAATAGAAAAGTTAGTCAGTTAGTCCAATTTAAACGCCATGTATGCCATGTTGTTTTTCGTTTTCAACGGGAGGACTCTTCGAGCTTTCTCTCGCGGCGGCCTCGGACGTGCATCGTCTCCGGCATCACACCGGACGGCTTGGAGGCACCGGTATGCACCAGTTCACCATAGTTCACCATCTTTGTCAAATCTTTGTTTCATGAAATCTTTGGATCTATTTGGATTTCTTTGGATTTCTTTTTTTAAAAATATGTTTGAATTCTGTTTTGAATCTATCAGAATCTATCCATCTATTCATCATCTATCGTCATCTATGTATCTGTCTCTCTATTGAATCGATATCATCACATGTAATCTAAGTCTCAATCTTAATTTCAATCTTTATTTCATTTCATTTTGATCTAAATCAAGAACTAGGCTTAAATCTAAATTAATCCAATCATATCTTATGGAATCTTTTGTCATCTAATCCCATCCAATCTATCTACAAATGCAAAATAATTATCATGACGGAGGATGAGCTGATTGTCGAGATGCAACTGCTGGCGAGGATGTTATCCTGCAATTGTGTGATGTCGAGCTTCCGCATTTCTTTCATTTTGCAGGTGGCAGACAAGATCTACCGAGTAACAAAGCGGGGTGCTGACGAAGTCTCGATTCACGTCGCGCATGAAACGCTCCACCAGGAGATTTGCTGCAGCTAGAATTTTCACTACGGCTACGGCCATTTTGATGCGTCCAATCTGTTGGGTGCGGCACTTCAAATTTTCCAACACAATATCAACTATAATCATTTCCAATTCCTCTAAGTAGTACCTACTGTAATTTTTGCTCCTGGCCTTCCCTCGGGGAAGATATCCTGATCAAGCCTATTGTCACTCTCTTCTTTTTTGACCGAGCCTGTTCCTGCCACGTGCTACTTATCTAGAACTGCGGGCTATTGTGTGCGAGGTTGAGAGAAGGGAGTAGGAGCACAGTGCGCAGGATAAAAAGAAACAGAAACATTGGGAACGAGGAAGCCAGTGTGGAAGAGTAAACCGAGTAAACATCCTGCCTTTCTGCTGTGCCGCCAATACATTCGAACTCTAGCAGTAGATTTGAGTGAAACACGAGAAGGGCAGTTTGTTTCGTCGCAATTGCAGGAGCATGTTTTCGATGGTCACATTGAACTTCAGAGCGAAATGAGCGGTGTCCTAAGCGGCACCGATGCTGCAAGTGCATGGCGGTACAACGCTGCGACGACAGTGGAGAGAACGAGTTCAATATAGTTGCTGAAGGGCACGTCATCATCTACAGTTTGAAGGTGTTCAAAGAACAGTGAAAAAATATCGTTTTGTATGTTTTGTTCTCCAGTTGAGCCTTCAAGCTTGAGAGGAGCCATTAAAAATGGCAACCGTTTCACTTCGTGTGGGCATGTGCTTGTGACGGAAGCATTTGCCGAAATGTGTTAGTGGCTTGTCTCTGATGCGGAGTCAGCATGGAACAAACATGAAAATCTGTGCACTTTGGTTCTGCTGCCAGGACCTGCCAGCTAACTTGGGAAGAGATGCATGAGGTCGTCAAATGTCGTCAACTACTTTCTGGATCTTTCTGGTTTCTCTGTCAACCATCCCTCACTTGTCCACTTCTTTCTTTTTACCTGAGCCCAATTTCCTCAAGGCTTTGCTGCTCAAGGCGTTTCGACCATGGGGGTGTCCAGCCATGCCGAGCACTTTGGCAGTCCGTGGTCCTGGTTTCCCAGAAGACGCACCCAGAAAGGCGGGGCGTTCCTGTCATCGCAGATTTTGTATGATTTTGTGCTCTGTCCAAATTGAACCAAATTGAATTCGCTTTCTACAGTTATACTGAGTTATACTGAACAAAAAACTACTCGCTATTACTCGCTACTGTGTGCCTCCTTTGGGCGGAGATTGCAAGGTGAACTATAGAGCTATTGGTCGCGGAAACGGAGGCGTTGTGAAAAAGCGAACGCCCACCTTCATCAAGGACGTGGATCCGCCAACGCCCAGCAGTGTACCAACCAAGTACCAGACCATTTTGCGCCAAGTCTGTTTCAGAAGTTTTGCTTTGCCCAGCTCAACTTTTGTGCTTACCTTCTTGGGCTGACATTCCCCAGCCATTCTGCCAGTTTTTCCTATTTCTTGATGTTCTTGGCAAGGTACAGAAACAATCGCGAACAGAAAGGGTTTCTTGGCAACTCACCTCGCTTTCCAACACCCAGAGCAGAGTTGACCCCAGGCCCAGGACTGTACACGACTGACGAGCCTCTAGATGGACCGCCTCCAGAGCCTATGCGCGGAAGAGGTGGCTCAAAATGATTCAAAATGCACACTGTGCACTGCCGTGCACACCCCAATGTATCAGACAACATCAGACAACATCAGACAACTACTGTATCCAGGCAGTACCAGATGCCAGCGGCCTTTTTCAAAGATTACTGATTACTGTAATGTGCGAAGTTTCGTTTGCTCGGAGTCAGGCATGTTGTTATTTACCGTTCGTTCAAATGGTGATATACGGCTATTATGGTAGATCTATGGATACAAGTGTGGGTTGGCATTTGTGTGCACGTAAAGCACGTAGATTGATTTCATTCATGTTTACAGATCAGGCAGAAGTTTACGTCGTTTACAGTGGATATCAAGTTCACGCTGCATATCTTTCGTTTATTTCGCAAGCTCCTCGAAAGCCTTGCAAGGTCCCTTCGCCTCACGCACTCCGCGATTGCCACATCCATCGAAGGCTCATGGCTATGTGCCACCTGGCCCTGGAACCTATGCAACCGCCACAACTGCCTTGGATGTAAGGGATTCTTCCCCAAGTGCATCGTTTGCCTTACCTGGTGCAGGGAATCCTGCAAAATATTTTGCAGAAACAGAGCCAGGTCCAGGAAGCTATTTGGGCACTGCACTGGTACCTTCTGGCATCTTGGCATGCCTTCAGTGGCCTTGTACAGTATTTCTTAAATCAATGTGTTGTAAGACATTTGTTTCGCAATGATTTTCCCGCTGGTAGGGGCAGCTACAGCTAGGTGGGATGCTATTCACCAAAGCTACAGTGTACAGCAACGGTAGCTAGCTGGAATTGCTTCTTGCTTTAGCAAGGGATGTGGGGGGCGCAGCCCTGACCAACCTGGGCTCGCATATCGGCATATCCCAAGACGTGTTACCCAGAAATACCTTGACCCCACCCCTATAGATATATACTCCATCCAGCTCATTTCTCCTAATTCACTCGGCCGAATTCACTCCATCAAACCCACTCCACCCTCACTCCAGTTGCTCCTAACCCACTCCGCCCAGGGCACTCCATCCGCCTCACTCCATCCCACCCCCACCTACTAATTGGATAATATTACTATATACTAGCGCTAGCGTTAAGTCGTATCAGCTTGTAAAAGTCGTATCGGGAGGCCTAACATATATCCTTATATATCATCCTAGATCATAGCCCTGCCAATAGGATTTGCTCCAGCTAACCCACTTGCATTGCAAGAAATTTGAGGCTGTACCAATAGGGGTTTGATTTGGTCACGCGACGCAGGACATCAATATAATATATTCAAATCCAATAGGATTAGCTGCCGAGAATTTGTTTGTATTAACTTGTGCCCTTCAAAATCATCGCTGTGCGCAATGCTTCGGCTATTTTAAACTACATCTCCAAGTATGGATGAAACAGGCTGTGCCATGGTGATTCTTCTTCCCTGATGTGACTTTCCACTACCTGATGTGACTTCTCCGTATCGCCGCCGTGCCATGGGGATGATGTGACTTTTCCCGCCTGATGTGACTTAAGTACGGTGCTTGTAGATACTCTTCCCAATACTCTGCCACCCAACTCGCTCCAGCGACCTTTGCTCCCCTTGCTTTTCCATTTCCATTTCCATTTCCTCCTACCTTCCCCCTGCAGAAGTTTTCGTCCACCAACGCTTTGGACGCAAGTCAACTGATTGACCTCTGACTTGTGGTCTGTGGTTGGTGATCCACGCTTGGACCCTTCAGGGTGCACTTTGTGGATGTTTCCTTGTTTTTTAACCAGGACAACGCTAGTAGTTGAGTGGCCAAGACAAAGCGAAGGAAGATCAGCTGGGGCTGCTGTGTTTGGAAGCAGTCCTCGCAACACTCTGCAAGACAACATTTACCTGGATGTGCCGGGGCCAGGGCAGTATGATCAGGCGGGGCGGCAATAATTTCTCGCATCCACAGTTCATTTGGACAGCTGAGACATTGAAACGCATTTTCCTTAAACTGCTGCAAGTTGGCTGGGAACATGGCGCAGATTTTCTGCATGGACGTCAGTTTTGCACTTGTGAATCTGGCTGGAATAAACTAAACTTGAATACGATATGAGTGTTTCCTGGCAACCGAATCAGGTCGATGCCGAGGAGAGGATGAGAAGCACAGAAAGGCCAAGCCCAAAGCATTTGGTGAACGAGCCTTTCGATACAGAAGCGGCCCAATTTCGAAAAGGCAATGACTTATTGAAAGGACCGGACAAAGAGCGAGAACGAAGCACTTCTCCTGGCCCAGGCCAGTATTACCCGCAACTGGATGTGGTAAAGGGGAAGACAAATTTCAGCGCTCGTGGTCATAGCTCCTTCCAAATTGGAAATTCACATCGGCCCCGAAGATGGAGAGATACCCTCCCCGGACCGACAGATTATATGCCAGCCATGCCGTCTATGGAGTCATTGACGAAAGCGAATCCAGGAGCAGCAGGTTTGAGCACACTTGTCTCCAAGACTCAACGCTTTTCAAAGCTTTCTCCTCGTGCACCAGGCCCTGCCTACTACGCGCCACAAAATCACAGTGGTCAAATGTCCTTCCATTTGAATATGGAAAACACATGGGTTGCGTAGGGCAAATATTGAAAGCTGTATGGGCCCTTAGGCATAGTTGGGACATGTTGGGACTTCTTCGAATTGAAGGAGCCCATGGCTTGTGTCACCCTACGCAGTCGCGAGAATTTGGCAACAAGGCTGAGCGAGAATCGCCCAGACCATGCCCAGACCATGATAGTGTGAGTTAGACGTTTCACCCACATCACACAATTTAGTACAGCGAAATGAGCGCCATCAACAGTGAAGCTCTTGTTGCAACCAATGGCTCCAACTTAAGCCTTCAGCCAACCGTTTGGGAAAGACTCCAGGCACCATGATTACCATATCTTTTTTTTGGTCATGTTCCTCCTTGATTCATGCGCAGGTCTTGCCATGTCTTGCCCAACATTTTCCCTGCAGACAGTGCTCAATTGGGTGATGCGTCATGTGGATCTTTTGGGCTTTGCCTGTCCTGCGATGTTCTGCTTGGTCCGAAAGCACCCCTCTGAACTACCCGTGCTTCGGCCTAAAGTGTATGATGATATTGTATAGTCCCAAGCTGAATTCTATGACAACGGTCCCAACAAGTCCGTGATGGTCGTTCGTTTAGTGTGGTAGTTCCTCCCAGTTGTCCAGCAGGATCTGATGCAGAGACATTTCTTGGTTCAGTGCTGAGATTGAGGCATTTCTTGAGACGTCGAGTCTTCGTGTTAAACGGGTCCTGGGATTTCGCCTTTTTGGGTGACATTTCCATCGACCCTCAGCTCGCCGTGGCTGAAGCAGGCGAATCCTGGAGCCAGGCCGACTGCCCAGAACGATTTTGATCGAATATTCCACTGCAATGTAAAAAAGCATGTAAAAGCCCTAGAAGCCGTAGAAGCCAATGCCAGGAAGGGTTTTTGACTTCAAAATATCATTGGACCATTATTGGACGTCATTGGAATTCTGAGACCTGCAGTGAAGTGATTCACGACATAGTGTGAGCAACTTTTCAACCTTCCAGGTGTTTGTGCCAGATGCTTTTGATCTGCGACCAGACGTGCCAAATTGTGACTGCTTCCCGGATGCCTTCACTTGCCACCATTGTTGTGATCGCTCCTTGGGCCATCGTGGTGAGGGAAAGTGTTGGGGAGACCAGCGTCGCTTGGAAACCGTGTGGACCTATGACGAGAATCCTGAGGTGGGGTGTGACATGCCATTCCTTTCTCAGATTCGGGCTGGCCATTCTACATTCTGCATTTTGTGATGTCCTGTGCATAACGCTGAGTTTTGGACTTCACTAGAACTTTGACCTTTGAGGCACCATTCGACTTTTGCTGTGGCCCCGACCACATGCGCAACCGCCGCGGGGTTGCTCTCTATCGCACCCATGTGGAAACAAGACCGAGGGCAGCTGGCGTATTGATCTTCGGCGCCTGTACCTTTCGGTGCATCGTGCTGGTGGATGGAACTGCTGCTCGGGCTGAGATGCGCTCTATCACTTGTTTTCTGATTTCTCCTGTGCATGTACATATAAACAATAATAATCCCTTCCCCCTAATAATAAACGCCTCGAGTAGTTTTTAGTATTAGGGTATTTAGTATTGGGGTGCGAAGTTTCCGTATTCATTTTAAAACTTGAATGGCGCTCCCCCGCCGCCGACCCCGGAAAAGAATCTGGGGTCCCGGCAGCTGCTTGAGTTTCGGAGAAGGAGGTGATTTTTAAGATGGGAAACAAGAAAGCATCCAGAAAATGTCAAAATTATATTCATTCCCTACAAGTCCTAGAAACTCATATGTTAGGAACTGGGCCCTGGCGATGGGAACTACAGGAACCAAGATCCTGGCGATAGGAACCAGGGCATACCAGAAGAATCATTACCCCACCCAATCACCCAAAACATGATCAATCAAGCACTTGTTGATCCTGATCCATGGAAGTAGCGGGCGCAAAGAGATTTTTTTCACCTTCGGTGAGCTATATAAGTCATATGGTTTGCTAGCACTGATGCGGAGGATGGCTCTTTTCAAGACCCTGGCCTCCATCCCTGGACCAGATGCCAGGTGAACTATCCTTTTGACACTTTTCATCAGGTCTGCTCCCTGGAAATTATGGTAAAAACATGGGTAATATTTTTCCCTCAACAAATCGTGTTGGAGATGATGATGAACATGGGCTTTCGGAATGACTTGCCAGGACAACTTTTGCTGTCCCGCAGCCTCCGATGCTGCAGCGTTGTAGAAATTAAGGGCTTGAATTCCTGTATCATGTAAGTGAGTCGCCTGCGCATCTGTTAGATAGCGCCCGATCCTTTCACACAAACGTTGCCATTCTGCAAAACATGACCTTCAGTCGAAAAGTGTGTTGTAGACCAAGAGCAACAAAATATAAGGATCCCCCTAAGACTGAATTCAGCTAATATTGAGCGGTTCAATGTAGACATATATTTTAGGCAATTTTTGAGGTCGGGGTTATTGCTATCCAAAATATCCAAATGATTAATCCCATAGACCCTTGTTTTTCCATGCCACCAAAAAAAAGGATACCCTTAGAAACATACTAGCTCAGTATTGTTGGATTTGATTTTGGGCCGATTTTTGGGTTATCAAGCCACACTGTGGCAACCCCCAATGACCACAACTGCCGGCGCTTTTGGAAAGCTTCATGGTCTTCACCTGGAAATGGAGACAGAATCTCGCCAAGCAAGCGGTAAAGTTCTTCCTGGGTTTTGGGAATAGACCAGAGGACAAGAGGTTGTTGGTTGTGTGAAATAAAACAATACATTTTTGGGGTTAGCCCCACAACAAGTTGAGACCAGTATCTGCCAAAAAGGCAAGGATTACCCTTCCATTGAAAGCCTTGGCATCAAAAGATGGGTAGCACGGACCCTGTGCATCTGTCATGTTCAAGTTTTTGGTGGTCCACCTTTGCTGTGAACACGTGATTCTGTTGTGTCGGGCCTATTGTTAAAAGGCAAAGTAGAGATGGCGAAGTGCTTCACCGAATGTACACCCCCAACGTTTTTCCTTGCTGGTTGCTAGCATGATGCATGATAGATTGGCAAACCATAGGATATCATGGGGGATATCTTGGAGATTCTATGTTTTTTTTGTTTTAATCAGTTATTTTTGATTATGAATTACGACATGTCAACTGCGGGGTAAACTAGTTCGCTCAGGGAGGGCCATGGCGTCGGCACTGGCTCCTGCTGCGACAGCACCACCAACAAGGTGCGGAACCAACCACTTGGACTGGAGCCCTCGTCTGATTCAGGGTTGAATTTGAGAGAAAGACATAATATGATATGATCTGGGTTCTTTAAGTGGTTGAAGGGAAAATGAGAGGAAACCATACTGATGACCAGCAATGTGCAGCGGATGGTTTGAGCATTTTTATCTGGGAATTGTTAGGATGGTGAGGAGATGTGTGTTTTTTGATCTGAAGCTGGCAATGAAGTGGATGGCCGGGCTCGAGTCTAAGACGGTGTCCCTGTTGTTGTAGCACGGCAGCTTCTTCACAGAAAGCGGCCCGCTGAAGAGACGTCGCCAGGGAGTTGCCGCCGTGGAGGCGGTGGCGGTGGCGAGCAATGCGGAGCTGTGCAACCTGGGTGAACACGCCGTGGCCAATCTGGAGGTTGCGGTGCTCCAGGTGGGGACTCTGCGACAGGAGCCGAAGCCGTCCTGCACAGTGATTGTAGGAGACAAAACTGGCATCGTGCTGTGTCCTTAGGGATTCTGTGGCGACGAGGATAGCCACCGTGTTGCAGGACAAGTTGGAGGAGGACCAGGATGGATTTCCGGGTGTGAGCTTGGAGGGATTTCAGGTTCGTCGCCTCACCAGTGTTGCAGGAATTGAGGTGGTGAAGTTGCAATCGACTCCGCGGAGCGGGGTTGAGGTTCAGGAGTTCATGGTTCAGGTGAAAAGCAGCGTGCTGAGTGACTTCGCGATGCTGGAGGTGGCGAAAGCGCCCTTAGTGGTTCATCTGATGGGCCAGGTGATGGAGGTGTCGGAGCTTGGAGAGGCAGCCTCCGTGTCCCCGATGCGAGGCGCCTGTCTGCTGAGCAATAAGGGGTGGTGCCGATCAAAGTGGACGGCGACTTGGCGAGCCACGAGCTCTTAGTGGTGGGGCAGCCTGTCTTCGCATTCTATGTGGACATCAAGGTGAGGAAGGATCCCAAAGCAGCCGCGACGGCTTTCATTTCCCTCAAGGATTCGGAGGGCGCCCGGGAGCATTTGAAGGCAGGCTAGTGCCTAACGTCGCTTTCTAAAGCCATTAAAAACTTTCTTCGAAAGGGGAATCAGTACACCCAAAAAAGCAAACCAACGCTGGCTTTCCCGCTCGCAAAGATTCGGAGGGCGCGCGGGAGCATTTGAAGGCAGGCTAGTGCCTAACGTCGCTTTCTGAAGCTTTGAAAGGGGAATCAGTGAAAGCCAGGCCAGGTACAGCCAAAAAAGGCCATACCAAGGCTGCAATTTCGTTCCCGGAAGGATTCGGAGGGCGCAAGGGAGCATTTGAAGGCAGGCTAGTGCCTAACGTCGTTATCTGAAGCCACTGAAAGGGGAATCGGTGAAAGGCAGCCAGGCACAGCCAAAAACGCCATACCAAGGCTGCGATTCCTTTCCCCGAGGATTCGGCAGACTAGGGCATAACGTCGCTTTCTGAAGCCACTAGAAAATATTTTGAAAAATTGTTTGAAAGGGGAATCAATGAAAGCCAGGACTGGTACAGCCAAAAAGGCCATACCAAGGCCAGGATTCCCCGCCCGCAAGGATTCGGAGGGCGCCCGGGAGCATCCCGGAGGAGTTGGAGGGCGCCCGGGAGTAACGTCGCTTTCAGAAGCCACTAGAAAATTTCTTTGAAAGGGGAATCATTGAAAGCCAGGCCAGGTACACCCAAAAAGGCAATACCAAAACTGGGATTTCCCGCCCGCAAGGATTTGGAGGGCGCGCAGGACCCTTTGAAGGCAGGCTAGTGCCTAACGTCCCTTTCTGAAGCCACTAGGGGAATCAGTGAAAGCCACGCCAAGTACAGCCAAAAACGCAATAATACCAAGGCTGCGATTCCTTTCCCGAAGGATTCGGAGGGCGCGCGGGAGCATTTGAAGGCAGGCTAGTGCCTAACGTCGCTTTCTGAAGCCACTAGAAAACCTCTTTAAAAGGGGAATGAGTGAAAGCCACGCCAGGCACAGCCAAAAACGCCATACCAAGGCTGCGATTCCTTCCCGGAAGGATTCGGAGGGAGCCCGGGAGCATTTGCTGCTTTCTGACAAGAAAAAACTAGGCCAAAAGGTGCCTTCAACGTTTTGGGGGCAGGCAAGTGCCTAACCTGGTTTTCTGAAGCCACGAGCAAACATCTTTGAAAAGGGAACAATGAAAGCCAGGCCGGGCACAGCCAAAAAAGCTCTAGCAAGGCCTCCGTTTCCAAAAATTGGATTTTGAAGTTGTCCCCTTATATAAGATTAAAAACTTTAATATAAAAAAAACTAATTGTTTATGTCAATATCGATTAAATTTCCTTTTAAAACAAAATTAGACTCTTGCCAAGAATTGGATTTTGATGCTTTCCCCTAGTATTAAATTAACAACATGAACATAAAGAATAAAGAGCTAAAACTTTCTACTTCATTAAATGCCCTTGTAAATCTGATTAAAATATTGCCAAATATTGCCAAATATTGCCAAATATTGGATTTCGAAGCTTTCCCCCAATATTGAATTCGAAACCTTAATCTTAAAAAAACAAGAAAAACTTTTGTTTTTCGATCTTAAGAGACGGACCCTAATAAAAGAAACACCCCGGGGTTGAGTAGTTTGTTGTCATTAGGGGGTGAAACCTTCAAATGGGACCTTCATTTTTAAATTTGCTTTCCAAAGGGGATCAATGAAAGATCAAATTGGCCAGTCTGACATTTCCCCAAATTTATCGCGGGCCCTAGCTTTAGCCGAAGGAAGTTTAGAAGTCAAACTTCCGACAGTCCGACAATATGGACAGATGGAAAAGCAGAGGTGGTAAGAGCCAGAGAAAGAAGAGAGAAGATCAGAGAAGAGAAAGAGTCAGAAGAAAGAAGATGCAGGTGCGCGAAAAGGTGGAAAAGTCGCGACACACTGTGTTTTACCAATGGTTTGTGGCCCCGGTCGCTAAAGCGGCGGGTGCGGAGCCACCTGGCCGGATGAGAGATGAAAATTGCACGCCGTTATGGCGCGAAGCACATTTCGAAGTCAAAAAGCTAAAAGCACCTCATGTTCGGAACACTTTTGGAAGTTGAGATGTTGAAAAGTGTGCGCCGTTGTGGCGCGAGGCACATTTTCGAAGCACACCAGCTTCGGACCACTTTTGGAAGTGGAGATGTTGAAAAGTGCACACCGTTGTGGCGCGAAGCACACGTCCAAGTCAAAATGTACAAAGCACACCAGCTTCGGAACACTTTTTGAAGTTGAGATGTCGAAAAAGTGCACGCCGTTGTGGCGCTAAGCACATTTCCAAGTCGAAAGTGGAAAAAAACAAGGGGATCGGAGCATTTTTGGACGTTCGGATGTCGTTTTGCGTGGCAGGCACAAGGGATTCTGCACCTTGCCAAAGATGAGCAAAACGTGAGGGTTGTAGCATTTCCAAAACCGATGGCAGGTGTGGGGCATTTGAAGAGGATCTGGAGAGATGCATTCCGCGTGGCAGGCGCAGTACAAAAGACATGTTCATCAGAGATGTTAGGAGGTCAGGGCGCTGATTTCCTGAGAGGGGCTGCATTTGGAGCATCGGATGTTCAGGTTTGCTAAGATGATTTTGCGTGAGAGGTGCAGCACTTCACATGACCTGGTGTCACTTTTTCCTGGCAGGCGCAGCACTTTAGACAGATGGAGTGGAAAAATTGCAAAATGCATTGGTACGAGGCCGTCAGCTCTGCACTCAACTTTCCCTTTGTGAAGGAAGTCTCGCAGAATTGCTTCTTTTCATGTTGTCATGAAAATTTGAGGAAGTCTCGCAGAATAGGCGTTTTTGACGTTGTCAAGTTCAAAAGTTGAGGAAGTCTCGCGGAATTGCTGCGTTTTTGAGGTTGTCAAGTTCAAACACTGAGGAAGTCTCGCAGAGTAGCTTCGTTTTCAAACTTGCAGATAGATGGATAGATACAGAAATATAGATAGATAGACAGATAGATTAACAGAAAGACAAACAGATAAACGGACATATAGATAGACAGATAGATAGACAACTGCAACTGCACCACACCACACTACAACTACAACTTCAACTGCAACTACAACTACCAGTAGTACCGCACAAGGCGGTGGCGGAAGTTTCAAAAATAGGAAACCTATAGGAGAGGTTGGTTGTTGTGAACTTTCTCTCTCTTTTGCTCTCTTTCTCTGACTATCAACCTACCTACCTACCGATCTATCTATGTACCTATCTATCCATCGATCTATCTATCTATCTGTCTATCTATCTACCTATCTATCTATTTATCTATCGATCTATCTCTCTCTCGCTCTCTTCCATCTAATTACCTATCTATCTATCTATCTGTCTGTCTGTCTGTCTATCTATCTCTCTCTCTCTCTCTCTTGGCCTGTCTATCTGTCTAGGTGTCTACCTGTCTATCTATCTATATACCTATCTATCTGTCTGTCTGTCTATCTGTCTATCTGTCTATCTGTCTACCTGTCTACCTGTCTATCTGTTGTGCAGTGTCATTCAGTGTAATGTAGTGTAGTGTAATGTAGTGTAGTGTAGTGGAGTGTAGTGGAATGTAGTGTAGTGAAATGTAGTGTAGTGTAGTGTAGTTTAGTGTAGTGGAGTGTAGTTGTGTAGTTGTAGTTGTAGTTGTAGTTGTAGTGTAGTGGAAGGTAGTGTAGTGTAATGTGGTGTAGTGTAGTGGAGTGTAGTGTAATGTAGTGTAGTGTAGTGGAGTGTAGTGTAGTGTAATGTAGTGTAGTGTAGTGTAATTTAGTGTAGTGGAGTGTAGTGTAGTGTAATGTGATGTAGTGAAGTGTAGTGGAAGGTAGTGTGGTGTAGTGTAATGTAGTGTAGTGGGGTGTAGTGTAGTGTAATGTAGTGTAGTTTAGTGCAATGTAGTGTAGTGTAGTGTAATTTAGTTTAGTGGAGTGTAGTGGAGTGTAGTGTATACCACTACAGCTACAACTTCAACTACGCTTCAACTACGCTTCAGCTACAAGAGTTACAGCTACAACCACAACTACAACTTCAACTACACTTCAACTAGTAACAACAACAACTTCAACTACAACTACTACAACTAGAATTACACATGCCACTACAGCTACAACTGGAACTACAACTACAACTGCAACAACCACTACAACCACACTTACAGCTGCAAGTGCAACTACAGCTGCAACTAAACTACTGTACAACTACAACTTCGGCTACACTACAGCTACACTTCAACTACAAGTTCAACTTCAACTTGAATTACACTACTACTACTACAATTACCACGACACCACACTACAACGACAACTGCAACTACAACTGCAACTGCACTACAACTACAACTACACTACAGCTGCAGCTTCGACTGCAACTACAACTACACCTCCCACAACTATTCAAGTATTGCACCTCGACTACGACTACAACAACATCACAACTTCAACAACATCAGCCCGACTACAACTACAACTACAACTGAAACTACAACTACTGCACTACGCCACGCTACATCCAGGAGTTGTGAGTGAGGTGACCTATTCAACCATTGCAACCACTCCAAAAGGCACAGCTCCAACCACCTTTCGGTCCATCAGTGGATTCGCTCTGCCATCCTTGGTTCACAACAACTCGCCTCTCCTATAGTGTCCTATCCTTGAAACTTCCGCCACCGCCTTGTGCGGTACTACTTATATTTGGGGTACATGTAGTAAAAGGGGGAACATTTTTTTAAATCATGATTTTATCATCTTCAACGAACAATGGTAGCAAGGAGAAGCCTGCTCATGACTTGACCAAGTGTTACAGTAGAAACTTGCTTCTGACGAAACTGTAATGTGTGTCATGTATGTAATGTGTGTCAGGAATGTTATGTAAGTAAATACTAATTATTTGGGCTGTTCAAAGGCAATCCTAATCCCCCGGGGGATTGCGGATTAGACGGTTTACGGAGTGCCTTTTTGGAGTTATTTTTCTTCACATGGAAAAAAGCACCGAAGTAGCATTTTCAGATTCCAGACCGCATTTGGGTAAGTTTTTTAGTCCCCACATGCGAATCATAATAAAAACGCCAAAGTTTTTGAGCTCAATAACCTGGCGCGTAACATTCCACCAATTTTACGGGATTGCGGATTGAACGGATTACCGTGGCAAACGCGGATTGGACGGATTAGGGATTGGGATTAGGCCGACTGCAACTTTGAACACCACAGATTATTATTGGATTATTATCATTATTATTAGTAGTAGTCAATGACTTGTTCCTGCGGTATCCCCTCGGTGCAGTTGACGACTCAGAGTCTTGCATTTGAGCTGGCACGCAGCCAGTCCAGGTTATTGAAGATCATTCTGGTCTATCACCATTCGAGGTAGTGGTCCCGGCCAGGCATGATGAAAGCCCAGTGCGAGAGGTTTTGGTGTTTGCTGACAGTCGCTTCAACTATGAGAGGCTTGATGTCAGTGATCCAGAGTTCGGGTTTCGGCTTCGCTAAACCTGAAAAAATGGAAAAGGTCTCTCTGACGGTCTCTTACATCTGCGTTTGTATTGCTTCCTGATTTTATTGGTGTGAGGATTCTCTACATCTATCTCTCTCTCTATGTGTGTGTGTGTAACACGCCTATGACATGGCTATAACGATATCTCATTCGTGATTCGCGTTGCGGTGTTGCGGTTGTGTATTCTCGCGCTTTGTTGGTCCGAGCCCAGGACCCATCCGGTGCACCAGCCGAAGTACGACTGGTACCAGGCTGGAGGCTTACTGAGACCTGTGCAGTGACTCGACTCCAAACCAGTTTGCGCCAGTTTGCCCGTGTTGATCATACCTTATCGATTCTTACATAAATACTTTTCGTTTATTCAGTGTTTCTGGATTTTCGGGTAACAACCAGTCAAAGTCGGAGCTTTCAGCTCTTCCCTCGAGAGAGAGAGAGAGATGGCCAGATCTGATGGGTAATATCTTGCAGCCGTTTTTATGCATCTGTTTTCTAGTCAAGGAAGCAGTTCCACCTAGTCTGGGGCCAAGATCTGTATATAATCTGTCCCGCGAGATGAGACTGAAGGTTTCACGAGCTTCCTTCAAGCACTCCGCTGTTTCTCACTTCCGTGCAAGTCACCTGCAGTTCATTCAGAAGTGGTTTGCATCATTTTTGTTTGTTTGCATTTGGGGGAGGAAACTGCTCTGAGATGTTGTGGCATTTGAGACACTGTGACGCCAAGTAACAGCACCGATTTATATATACAATGCGTTTCAAATGCCCAATGGCATCTTGGAGTCTGAGTGCGCCGAGGTTAGTCCACGGTCACTGACAACGGTCGAGGTCCAGTTGCTAGTATCAACTTTAGCAGAGAATCACGAAGGCCAGCGGGAAGAATATGGAAGAATGCAGCCTAGGCGAAACGGAACTTCTAGTCACCTCCATACTCCTCCCTGCCAATAAGTATCACGCTAGACAGAAAACCAGTTTAAAACAACTGCAGTCTCCATGCTGTTCCATGCACTCCTTTTCCAGCTATGGACAAGTTGGTGCTTGTTGTGGCCACGGGCTATAAATTTGTGGTTTTCAATATAGCAATCTATCATGTTTTATCGTTCGCTCGGATGGAAGGGCCTGACGCACTGCCATGGTTGCTGCCAAGGTTACCAAGGTTTCTGCCAGGTTTCTGCATCACTGTCCATCCAGCCGGTCCAAGTGCCAGCATTCCAATATGTGGCCCGCCCCATTAGCCTTCTTGATTTCTGAACATCTCGAAGGCTCCTCATCTTGAAAACCGAGTGTCTCCAAGAACGGTGTTGTGGCAGATCAACTGAGAGTTCTTGATCAGCATGTCCAAGTGTCTCTAAATATGTCTTTGTCTCCACTCTCACCTTCCTTCCAGTGCGATGTTGGTGTATCTTCACGTTGACTAGGAAGTGTGCTGCGTTGCAGGATTGAGCTATCATTACGAATTTGGAGACTCCGGTGACTGCACAAAAGCACAAGAGTGGCCGGTGATTAGTGCAGCTGCACGGCACCTTGCAACTGTGGAAGTTCCAGGTGCGGCAATGGCTTGCCAAAGGGACTAATTACAAAATTTCACACACACACACAACACACCCACGCACTCACGCACGCACGCATGCACACCTGCCCGCCCGCCCACCCGCACGCCCGCACAGCAAGCCCGCACACCCGCACGCCCGCACGCTCGCAAGCCCGCACGCCCGCCCGCATGCCCGCACAAATCCCGCACACCTGCACGCCCGCACGCCAGCACTCCGGCACGTCTGCGCTTTGCGCTCGCGCGCCCGCACGCCGGCACGCCCGCACGCACGCACGCACGCAGGCACGCACGCACGCACAGAGAAATTCACCTCGGTGCTGAGTATTTTTCTCAGAGATCTGGGCAGGTGCGCAGCCATGGTCTCCCAGCACACCTCACCTGCATCATCTGAAAGTTGCCATGGTGGCAAAAGATTTGATGCTGAGCAGCATCCTATGCAGCAAGTCTTTTTTTCTCTCGCGAAGAAATGGGTGCTCTCGGACGAACAGACGATCAGCTGGGCCCTCATTTTCAATTCAAAAGTATTCTCAAGCCACATATCAAAATTTCTAGCTTTGAAGGTAATTGTTTTTTAAAAAAAACTTTTTGTTGAAAAGGTGAGAAGGACAAGCTCGCTGCAGAGGAAGCTTTGCGCGTTCTAGTCCGGTATATTTGCCACTGTCTTGGTTCCTGTCTGATTCTTTGTTCTTGTCTGGTTTGCGCTTGTTTTTTTTTGTCCTTTTTACTCAGGACAAGTGAAGGCAGCAGTTTTATCCTTGACTGTGTCGTGGTGCGTTTTGGGCTCCGAGTAGTGGAAACCCAGGGAAGCAACATCTTGTTGAACGGAGTCCCGTTGAAACTTCTCGGATTCAACCGCCATGACTTGCTGGACTCACCTGCGCTTCGGCAGAGAAAACTCCCCAGAGTGTGATACGCACCACATGAGGCTTTCAATGACCATAGATGAGCAAAGGATTTGTCCCTGTTCCTTTCAGAATGGCTTTCTGTGAGCAATCTTGTTCAGTTCGTGTAATTAATCTAGAAGTCAAACTTCCGACAATATGGACAGATGAAAAGCAGAGCAGGGAAGAGGCAGAGAGAAGAGAGAGAGCAGAAGAGAGAAGATCAGAGAAGAGAGAAGATCAGAAGAAAGCAGATGCAGATGCGCGAAAAGGTAGGAAAGTCGCGAAACACTGTGTTTTTCCAATGATTTGAGGCTCCGGAGGGTCGAAAAGTAGGCTCGCTAAAGCGGCGGGTGCGGAGCCAGCTGGCCAGATGAGAGATGAAAAATTGCACGCCGTTGTGGCGCGAAGCACGTTTGCAAGTCAAAATGTACAAAACACACCAGGTGCGGACCACTTTTGGCAGTTGAGATGTCGAAAAAGTGCACGCCGTTGTGGCACGAAGCATATTTCGAAGTGAAAATGTACAAAACAGGAACGCTTTTGGAAGTTGAGATGTCAGAAAAGTGCACGCTGTTGTGGCGCGAAGCACATTTCGAAGTGAAAATGTACAAAACACCACATGTTCGCGCCACTTTTGGAAGTTCCGATGTGGGAAAAGTGCACGCCGCTGTGGCGCGAAGCACATGTCGAAGTCAAAATGTTAAAAGCACTAGGGGTTCGGACCACTTTTGGAGGTTCAGATGTCGCTTCGCTTCACTACACTACATTACACTACGCTACACTCCTCTACACTGCACTACACTACACTACATTACACAGCACTACAACTACAACTACACAACTACATTCCACTACACTCCACTACACTAAATTACACTACACTACACTAAATTACACTACACTACACTACATGACACTGAATGACACTGCACCACAGATAGACAGGTCGACAGACAGACAGACAGACAGACGGACGGACGGATAGATAGATAGATAGATAGACAGATAGACAGATAGATAGATAGATAGATACATAGATAGATAGATAGATAGGTAATTAGATGAAAGAGAGAGAGAGAGAGATAGATAGATAGATACATAGAAGATAGGTTGGTAGGTGGGTAGATAGTCAGAGAAAGAGGGAGAAAGAGAGGAGACCTCAAGCACCTTTCGGTCCATCAGTGGATTCGCTCTGCCATCCCTGATTCACAACAACTAATCTCTCCTATAGGTTTCCTATTTTTGAAACTTCCGCCACCGCCTTGTGCAGTACTACTGGTATTAATTAATTGCATTGAAGGCGAGCAACCACCAGTTAGCTAAAGAGTCAAGGCAGTGACCGGCCTGCTCTGTGGTTAGTTTGATGTTAAAGAGCCTGCAGAGTTCGATCCGATAAGAACTTTCCAAGAGAGAAAACAAGGCTACGGCATGGTGAACGATGCGTTGGATTTTGATATGTGCATTTGCATCCAAGGTACTTTTGCCAAAACGGTGGCATTTACCATTCAGAGGTTAAATTATTGAATTCACGGTTACAATGGGGCATGCACAGGAAAAAGATCAACCACAATGGAATTACTGTGGGGCGTGACTCATTTGCGCTTTTCACGAAAGGTATATAGCTCTAGTGGTGCTACCTTGACAGTTTTGCTTTACAAAGTAAAGGGGAGGGTGGCCAGCCCAGTTACCTGATTATTCAGGAGGTTGCTGTTCATTTTAGATATTCCCCCCCTTCCGAGGCACGGTATTTACGGTGTTTTTTTGCTCCGAGAGTCTCAAAAAAAAACGCGAAAACACCACCACCTATTCGACGATTTTTGGCCACCACGAGACTGAGAAAAAATGCAACGGTAACAACAACAACGACAACAACAACAACAACAGCAACAGCAACAGCAACAGCAACAGCACCAGCACCAGCACCAGCAGCAGCAACAACACCAACGGCAACAGCAACAACAACAACAACAGCAACAGCAACAGCAACAGCAACAACAACAACAACAACAGCAACAGCAACAGCAACAGCAACAGCAACAAACAGCAACAGCAACAGCAACAGCAACAGCAACAGCAACAACCAGCAACAGCAACAGCAACAGCAACAGCAACAGCAACAACAGCAGCAACAACAGCAACAGCAACAACAACAACAGTACCGTGGTTTTTGGCCTCTGAGATGCCAAAAACATGGAAACTTGAGGTGTTTTTTGTCCCGAGGGCTTCTTCAAAATTGGCTTAACACAGCCAAAATGACGCCTTGTGGGGCCCTGCGCGCATCACCGACATCATCAACAACGTAATGACAGCAAACATTTGAGTTTGGATTCTTTCGTTTACGTGTTTTTTTACGATTTGGCTGTGGTGACGCATTTTGCACTGTGATACGCTTCTACAAGCAGACGACGTTACGCACAGAAACTTGTACAAAGAGCAGCTTTTATGCGCAGATACTCTTACACAGAGAGGTTTGCACAGATAAACTTTTACACGCAGACGCCTTTACACACAGAGGATCACAGAGGTTTTACGCAAATAATTTTTTACACACAGAAGTTTTTACACACCTATGCTTTGCACAAAGACGCTTTTGCACGCATAAAGGCACACAAGCGCTTTTACACACAGAACCTTTGGCACAGAGAAACAATTGCACAGAACAACTTTTACACAAAGAAACTTTTACACAGGAAAACTTTGACACAGAAAAATTTGTCCACACAGACTGCACAAACAAGTTGTTTACACACCGAAACTTTTACACGCAGAAACTTTACCCAGAGCAGCTTTTTACACACAGAAACTTTTCCGCACAGAAGCCTTTACGCACAGAAGTCTCTATGCACAGCAGTTTTTACACAGACGTTTTTACACACAGATGCCTTTACTCAGAAAACTTTTACACACAAGCTTGTGCACACATCACGCTTTTACACACAGCCAGCTTTTAGACGGAGAGGCTTTGCTTCCCCTTCTTGATCACCTACCTTTCGTGTTCCCCTCGCAAATTGCTCTTTTAATTTCTTCATTTTTTGCAAAATTTGCCAAGTGCTGTCCAAATATCCCCGCCGGCATTGTGTTTGCGCATGAAACTCAAAACCATTTGGCGCAACCGTTCATTCACATGGGTGTTTGTATCACACAAAGTTGATCGGTAAGTTGTAGCGTAGCGTGCAACTTACCAAAAAAAAACAGTATTGCATCCACCCCACCCCACCCCGCAACCCCATCTCTAACCTAGCGCCATTTGAGGGTGCAAATGCAACAGAACGTTCTTACAGCCCCCACCCCACTCCACCCCTTCCCACCCTCGCCGTAGGCGAAAACAAGGAGAAGGAAACCCACATCCCTTTTGTACTGCGTCATCACAAACGCGGGAGAGGATTGATGATATTGACGGACAGGCTTTTATGTTTGATTATGTTTGCGCACCTGACAAGAAAGAGCTCCGCATTGTGAAACCATTCTTGTCCTGTGAGTTGGTTGCTGAAAGGCCCTGCTAAGCCAAGCTGCATCGCCGAGGTGATGACTTATGATGCTCTAGTTGCAGATGTTCACTTCCTGATTGAGTTGGGTGCCAATTTTGTCCGTGGAGCACATTACGCGCAAGACCAGCGCTTTCTGGATCTATGTGATGTCTATGGACTGTTGGTTTGGGAGGATTCTTGGTGCAGTTTTGGCGTGTTTTGGTCAAAGTGCTCAGAGGCAGGTGAACTAGAACCAGTCTGCCCTACTGCCCTCACCACCGTAGGAAATACGCTTGCCAAGGAAGTGCTTGGATGGCAAAACACTGTGGCGGACTTTGCTAATCCGACTTTCGTGATCCAAAGCCTCCGCAGCTTGGCAAGAACTGTTCAAGGGTTCAACCGTTACTCCCTACTGTAGCCATTGGAATTAGACAGTCCTTTGGCCAATGGCATTGATCCTGACAGCGAGGCATGGCCCAAGAGCTAGCTACCACCTCCGCAAACCATCCTTGTGTGACTTCGGCTGCAAAAGGAATTTGCTGGGGACGGATGCGCATGACTGAAAGGATCTGAAAGGTGGAGCTGTTGAAAAGGATGATGCTAGGCACAAGCTGCTGCTACAAGATGCTACAGGCACTTGCAAGCTAGATTGTTCTGTCATGCTTTGTCTTGATTTATCTGGTTCCGGCTGCCTCAATTTCAAGGAATATTTGCGGAATGTTTCAGCATGGGCTGCATCCCTGAAGGGTTGGTTCACTAACGCGAAAGATAGGTCAAATAGGTGGCGCCGGTTCCTGTTTGGGTCGTGTGGTTCCCCTCCTTGGGTAGATTTCTCTTGCCCATCAGGTCATCATCTTTGGCTTTTTCAACGAAGGGGAATCATTCGATGACTCTGAGCCAACGACAACACTGTACCATGCCATGGCTGAACAACTGCGGAGGCAGGGTTTGGCCTTTCACAGCACCCTAGGGTTTGCCATGTGGAGAGCTTCATGTGCATCAAAAACATGGCGCCGCATGCTGCATGTGCTGTCAGATCTTTTCAGGGTTGGAGGTAGGAGAAACATGGAGAAACCCAGCAGCGCCATCCTTGCAAGGCATTCAGGCAACACTCGGCTTATCGGATACGGATCCAACCATGCTGGCGAGGATTGAGCTTGTTGACGATGTGGGGAGTGATTCACAACTGCGTGACTTAAGGATTTTAAGGGCAGAGAATCTGCACAATATATTCAGGGGAACAGAACCTGGAGTCCATCTTGTGCACCTGATGCATACTCGGAATGCTTCGGCACTGAAGTAGGGTATGATTGAAACGTCTGCACTGCAGTATACACCTGATATATATGTATATAATACATATAATATGTACATATGTGTATGTATACATATATATACATATATATGTATATATGTATATATATATGTATATATATATATGAATAAATAAATACATAAATAAAATTAAATAAATAAATATATATATATAGTATATATGGATAGATATGTACGTGTGTGTGTGGCTGTGTGTGTTATTTGTTTTTTTGTGTGTCTGTGTGTCTCTCTCTCCCTCTCTTGCGGTATATATGAATGTATGATCGAAGGAAGTTTAGAAGTCAAACTTCCGACAATATGGACAGATGAAAAGCAGAGGTGGAGCAGAGGAATAGAGAAGAGAAGCGCAGAAGAGAGAAGATCAGAGAAGAGAAAGTCAGAAGAAAGAAGATGCAGATGCGCTAAAAGGTAGGAAAGTTGCGAAACACTGTGTTTTTCCAATGATTGGTGGCTCCAGAGGGTCGAAAAGTAGGTTCGCTAAAGCGGGGGTGCGGAGCCAGCTGGCCAGATGAGAGATGAAAAATTGCACGCCGTTGTGGCGCG
The DNA here is from genome assembly GCA_947184155.2 of Cladocopium goreaui. NCBI lineage: Eukaryota > Dinophyceae > Suessiales > Symbiodiniaceae > Cladocopium > Cladocopium goreaui. The sequence goes on along the minus strand of CAMXCT020000658.1, from coordinate 59,845 downwards.
AAGCACATTTCCAAGCCAAAATGTGCAAAACACACCGTTCTCGGACCACTTTTGGCAGTTGAGATGTCGAAAAAGTGCAGGCCGTTGTGGCGCGAAGCACATTTGCAACTGGAAAAGCTAAAAACACCTCACGTTCGGACCACTTTTGGAAGTTGAGATGTCTAAAAAGTGCGCGCCGTGGCGCGGAGCAGATTTCGAAGTCAAAATGTATACAGCACGGTCCGGACCACTTTTGGCAGTTACAGTTACGATATCGAAAAAGTGAACGCCGTTGTGGGCGCGAAGCGCATTTAGAAGTCAAAATGTTAAACGCACCACATGTTCGCGCCATTTGGAAGTTCCGATGTCGAAAAAGTGCACGCCGTTGTGGCGCGAAGCACATTTCCAAGTCAAAAGTGGAAAAAATGAGGGGATCGGGGCATTTTCGGACGTTCGGATGTCGTTTTGCGTGGCAGGCACAAGGGATTCTGCACCTTGCCAAAGATGAGCAAAACGTGAGTGTTGTAGCATTTCCAAAACCGATGGCAGGCGTGGGGCATTTGAAGAGGATCTGGAGAGATGCATTCCGCGTGGGAGGCGCAGTACAAAAGACATGTTCATCAGAGATGTTAGGAGGTCAGGGCGCTGATTTCCTGAGAGGGGCTGCGTTTGGAGCATCAGGTGTTCAGGTTTGCTAAGATGGTTTCGCGTGACAGGTGCAGCACTTCATATGACCTGGTGTCACTTTTTCCTGGCAGGCGCAGCACTTTAGACGGATGGAGTGGAAAAATTGCAAAATGCATTGGTACGAGGCCGTCAGCTCTGCACTCAACTTCCTATTTTTGAAGGAAGTCTCGCAGAATTGCTTCTTTTAATGTTGTCAATTTGAAAATTTGAGGAAGTCTCGCCGAATAGTTTCGTGTTTGACGTTGTCAAGTTCAAAAGTTGAGGAAGTCTCGCGGAATTGCTGCATTTTTGAGGTTGTCAAGTTCAAACACTGAGGAGGTCTCGCAGAATAGCTTCGTTTTCAAGCTCGCAGATAGATAGACAGACAGACAGATAGATAGATAGATAGACAGACAGATAGATAGATAGATACATAGATAGATAGATAGATAGGTAGGTAGGTAGGTAGATAGGTAGATAGGTAGATAGGTAGATAGGTAGATAGATAGATAGATAGACAGACAGATAGATAGATAGATGTAGATAGATAGATAGATCGATAGATAGATAGATAGATACATAGATAGATAGATGGATGGACAGATAGATAGATGTAGATAGATGTAGATAGATGTAGATAGATGTAGATAGATGTAGATAGATGTAGATAGATGTAGATAGATAGATAGATAGATGTAGATAGATATAGATAGATGTAGGATAGATGTAGATAGATAGATGTAGATAGATGTAGGTAGATGTAGATAGATGTAGATAGATGTAGATAGATGTAGATAGATGTAGAGAGATGTAGACAGATGTAGATAGATGTAGACAGACGTAGATAGATGTAGATAGATGTAGATGTAGATAGATGTAGATAGATGTAGATAGATGTAGATAGATGTAGATAGATGTAGATAGATGTAGGTAGATGTAGATAGATGTAGATAGATGTAGATAGATGTAGATAGATGTAGATAGATGTAGATAGATGTAGATAGATATAGATAGATGTAGATAGATGTAGGTAGATGTAGATAGAGGTAGACAGATGTAGATAGATGTAGACAGATGTAGGTAGATGTAGGTAGATGTAGATAGATGTAGATAGATGTAGATAGATGTAGATAGATGTAGATAGATGTAGGTAGATGTAGATAGGTGTAGATAGATGTAGATAGATGTAGATAGATGTAGATAGATGTAGATAGATGTAGATAGATAGATCGATCGATAGATAGATAGATAGAGAGATAGAGATAGAGATAGATAGAGAGAGATAGATAGACATAGATAGGTAGGTAGGTAGGTAGACAGACAGAAAGATAGATAGACAGATAGCTAGCTTGCTAGATGGATAGCTAGATAGATAGATAGATAGATGTAGCTAGATAGATGTAGCTAGATAGATGTAGCTAGATAGATAGATAGATAGATAGATTAGATAGATAGATAGATTAGATAGATAGATAGATAGGTAGGTAGGTAGGTAGGTAGATAGGTAGATAGATAGATAGATAGGTAGATAGATAGACAGACAGACAGATAGATGTAGCTAGATAGATAGATAGATAGATAGGTAGATAGATAGATTAGATTAGGTTAGATTAGATTAGATTAGATAGATAGATGTAGATAGATAGGTACATAGATAGATAGATAGAAAAAATGTAGACAGATGTAAATAGATTTAGATAGATGTAGGTAGATGTAGCTAGATGTAGGTAGATGTAGGTAGGTGTAGGTAGATGTAGGTAGATGTGGGTAGATGTAGATAGATGTAGATAGATGTAGATAGATGTAGATAGATGTAGATAGATGTAGATAGATGTAGATAGATGTAGATAGATGTAGATAGATGTAGATAGATGTAGATAGATGTAGATAGATGTAGATAGAGGTAGATAGATGTAGATAGATGTAGATAGATGTAGGTAGATGTAGGTAGATGTAGGTAGATGTAGATAGATGTAGATAGATGTAGGTAGGTGTAGATAGATGTAGGTAGATGTAGGTAGATGTAGATAGATGTAGATAGATGTAGATAGATGTAGGTAGATGTAGGTAGATGTAGATAGATGTAGATAGATGTAGATAGATGTAGATAGATGTAGATAGATGTAGATAGATGTAGATAGATGTAGGTAGATGTAGATAGATGTAGATAGATGTAGATAGATGTAGATAGATGTAGATAGATGTAGATAGATGTAGATAGATGTAGATAGATGTAGATAGGTGTAGATAGATGTAGATAGATGTAGATAGATGTAGATAGATGTAGATAGATGTAGATAGATGTAGATAGATGTAGATAGATGCAGATAGATGTAGATAGATGTAGATAGATGTAGATAGATGTAGATAGATGTAGATAGATGTAGATAGATAGATATGTAGATAGATGTAGATAGATGTAGATAGATGTAGATAGATGTAGATAGATGTAGATAGATGTAGATAGATAGATATTAGATATAGATAGATGTAGATAGATGTAGATAGATGTAGATAGATGTAGATAGATGTAGATAGATGTAGATAGATGTAGATAGATGTAGATAGATGTAGATAGATGTAGATAGGTGTAAATAGATGTAGATAGATGCATAGATGCAGGTAGATAGATAGATAGATGTAGATAGATAGATCGATAGATCTGTAGATAGATAGATAGATAGAGGGATAGAGATAGATAGATAGATAGATAGATAGATGTAGCTAGATAGATGTAGCTAGATAGATAGTAGCTAGATAGAGATAGATTAGATAGATTAGATAGATTAGATAGATTAGATAGATTAGATAGATAGATAGATAGATAGATAGATGTAGCTAGATAGATGTAGCTAGATAGATGTAGCTAGATGTAGCTAGATAGGTAAATAGATAGATAGATAGAATAGATAGATTAGATAGATTAGATAGATTAGATGGATAGATAGATAGATAGATAGGTAGATACGTAGATAGGTAGATAGGTAGACAGGTAGATAGGTAGATAGGTAGATAGATAGACAGACAGATAGATAGATGTAGCTAGCTAGATAGATAGATAGATAGATAAATAGATAGATAGATTAGATAGATAGATTAGATTAGATTAGAGTAGATTAGATAGATAGATAGATAGAGATAGATAGAGATAGATATAGATAGACATAGATAGATATAGATAGATATAGATAGGTAGACAGGTAGAAAGATAGATAGACAGATAGCTAGCTTAGCTAGATGATAGCTAGATAGATAGATGTAGATAGATGTAGATAGATGTAGATAGATGTAGATAGATGTAGATAGATGTAGATAGATAGATATAGATAGATGTAGATAGATAGATAGATGTAGATAGATGTAGATAGATAGAGATAGATGTAGATAGATGTAGATAGATGTAGGTAGATGTAGATAGATGTAGATAGATGTAGATAGATGCATGTAGATAGATGTAGGTAGATAGTAGATAGATAGATGTAGATAGATGTAGATAGATGTAGATAGATGTAGATAGATGTAGATAGATGTAGGTAGATGTAGATAGATGTAGATAGATGTAGATAGATGTAGACAGATGTAGACAGATGTAGATAGATGTAGAGATAGATGTAGATGTAGGTAGATGTAGGTAGAGATAGATGTAGGTAGATAGATGTAGATATAGATAGTGTAGTATGTAGATAGATGTAGATAGATGTAGATAGATGTAGATAGATGTAGATAGATGTAGATAGATGTAGATAGATGTAGATAGATGTAGATAGATGTAGATAGGTGTAGATAGATGTAGATAGATGTAGATAGATGTAGATAGATGTAGATAGATGTAGATAGATGTAGATAGATGTAGGTAGATGTAGATAGATGTAGATAGGTGTAGATAGGCGTAGATAGGTGTAGATAGATGTCGGTAGATGTAGACAGATGTAGATAGATATAGATAGATGCAGGTAGATGTAGATAAATGTAGATAGAAGTAGATAGATGTAGGTAGATGTAGGTAGATGTAGGTAGATGTAGGTAGATGTAGGTAGGTGTAGATAGATGTAGGCAGATGTAGATAGATGTAGATAGATGTAGATAGATGTATGTAGATGTTGATAGATGTAGATAGATGTAGATAGATGTAGATAGATGCAGGTAGATGTAGATAGATGTAGATAGATGTAGATAGATGTAGATAGATGTAGATAGATGTAGATAGATGTAGATAGATGTAGATAGATGGAGATAGATGTAGATAGATGTAGATAGATGTAGATAGATGTAGATAGATGTAGATAGATGTAGACAGATGTAGATAGATGTAGGCAGATGTAGGTAGATGTAGATAGATGCAGGTAGATGTAGATAGATGTAGATAGATGTAGATAGATGTAGATAGATGTAGGTAGATGTAGGTAGATGTAGGTAGATGTAGATAGATGTAGATAGATGTAGATAGATGTAGGTAGATGTAGATAGATGCAGATAGATGTAGATAGATGTAGATAGATGTAGACAGATGTAGATAGATGTAGATAGATGTAGATAGATGGAGATAGATGTAGATAGATGGAGATTGATGTAGATAGATGTAGATAGATGTAGATAGATGTAGATAGATGTAGATAGATGTAGATAGATGTAGATAGATGTAGATAGATGCAGGTAGATGCAGGTAGATGTAGATAGATGTAGATAGATGTAGATAGATAGATCGATCGATCGATCGATAGATGGATAGATAGATAGAGAGATAGAGATAGAGATAGATAGGGATAGATAGATAGATAGATAGATAGATAGGTAGGTAGATAGATAGATAGACAGAGATAGATAGACAGATAGCTAGATAGCTAGAGAGCTAGAGAGCTAAAGAGCTAGATAGATAGCTAGCTAGATAGATAGAAAGATAGATAGATAGATTGATTGATTGATAGCTAGCTAGATGGATAGATAGATAGATAGGTTGATAGATAGATTGATTGATAGCTAGCTAGATAGATAGATAGATAGGTTGATAGCTAGATAGATTCATAGATAGATAAATAGGTAGATAGTCAGAGAAAGAGAAAGAAAGAAAGAAAGAAAGAAAGAAAGAAAGAAAGAAAGAGAAAGAGAGGAGACCTCAACCACCTGTCGGTCCATCAGTGGCTTCGCTCTGCCATCAGTGATTCACAACAACCAACCTTTCCTATAGGTTTCCTATTTCTGAAACTTCCGCCGCCGCCTTGCGCGGTACTACTGGTAATGTACGCATGTTGGATGGTGGCCAGCCCATTGAAGGGCGCTGCATTGGTTGCGGCAGGGTCGAGGTCACGGACATGCACGCAGGATAGGCAGCTAGCTGCCGTGGACGTGCACTCCTTCCATCTTTATCTTGCATGGTATCCCACAACACGGCTGGCCGATGAAGAGGCCAACTCTAGCGACGTGCAGCACCCAGGGGTTTAATAAACGAAAGAGAGAAGGGCCAACATTTTAGAGTGCCTCATCAGCCCACAGTTTGTGCTCCATGGTTTGCCAGTCAGCTTCATCACACCGGTTTCAGATTGTATAAGTCTAGAGATGTGTTAGAGGTCATTACCTTGCTTCTGGAGGAAGTTCGCGGTATTCCGGGAGTGTGGGAACAAGTCCGGCAGTGGTCAGTGCACGTAGCAGATAAGCCTATGCTTGCTACGGACCGCAGATTGAGTGCAGAGTTGCAGTGCACTGTCCACGTTGAGGGCTGACAAGTCCACCTTTTTGGAACCAAAACCCGATGAAAGTGATGGGCATTTACCAATTCCTGTGCGGCAATCTGTTGAACATTATTTGGCTTTGTCAACTCATTCCATGGCTTTCTCTGCGAGGAAGCTGGTGCTGGTGGCTTGTATGGTTTTCGTGGGGCAGTGGAGCAAAAGTGGACCGAAGAATATCAGGCTTTGCTTCTGAAAACGCATTTGGAGGCTGTCACCCAAAATCCAGGCATTGCAGGACCGGGACCCGGGCTCATCTGGGAAGATGAGAGCGGCCTCAGGCCCCACAATCTAGCCGCCTAGCCCTAAGATGCCTCAAACTCAGCATGGTCTCACAGTCCAATTTTTTTTGGCCAAGCTGCAGGAATTGCTTTATGGCAGTTCGCGGATATTCCTGTTGACCGCGCTGTGAGTGATGAACGGCATCGGCCCAGAGGACTCAACAACAAAGGGGTGCTGAGAATCTTGGCTTCCAGGATCTCCATGGTCTACATTGGTCTCCTAAGTTTGTTGCTGCTAGAGTTTGCTGGAGCCTGCTAGAGTCCTGGCTTACAGAAAGTAAGGAGCACAAGGTTGTCATATGGAAAGCAATATTGGGACGTTCAGGCTGTCAGGCCATGCCAGGCTAATTTAGGCTGCGACACTTGTGCGTTGATCACGTTCCACTGTAGCTTTCTTTTCAGCCCTTCTTCTTGCCGCGGCAAGGTATGTATCGGCAGCCAAAGCTTGCGGCCAGCGTTTTGCAGCAGCTTCTCCGCCAAGCCCTTTCTGCCACGCAGACTGTGGGGAGCGGATGAAATCCATCGTGAAGGGCTATGCGTTTGTTGCCGGATTTGTTTCAGGCAGCTTTGTGTCAACTTTGATTTCCTTGCTTTACCCAACAAGGCTTGGTGCGCAAGACGTGCAAGGAAAAGACTTGAACTCATTGTTCCAGTCACCATAGTCATAGTCACTTCCAGTTTAGCAAGTTTCAAGTTCAAACTGTTTTGCTGTTTTCTGCCCCTCCTCCTTTCCAAGTTCGTGCATCATTTCCACAGGAGGAACATTCTACGATGATCACAGAGGATGGAGCGAAACAATTGCATGGTCAAACTTCATGCTTGTTACTGCAACGTTGTTGTCACCACATGGGTGGCGCGCTGATCAAGATCTTGGACGGTGTAACTTCTGCTGAAACTTGTCGTGAAAGGGCCCATGCTGCCCATTCTTGCTTTGACAACTGTGACCTAGCTTTGAACGTCACGGCCTCTTCCAGCGAAGATGTCACAGCCTTTCAGACCGAAACATTTTTTCATGACATTATCAAAAGATGGAGGAGCTGGTGCATTTCAGGATTGGTGCCAGTTCCAGACTGTTGCAATGGAATCGCCTGCGCTGTTCAAAATGGAACATGTAGAAACAGCTCTCTCTCTCTATATATATATATAAGTTTGGCGCTGTCACTTCCAATTCGAAGGCACGCACAGCGAAGACTTTCCAATTCTAATTTGTACATTTGTCTTCAATTTGAGGATTCCATTCCTTTCAAGGTTTGCCAGCACGCTGAAGCAATGTTGGTGATTCCTGTGTGGAAAAAGGCAGCAGACCACAAGGAAACTACCGAAGGCCAATCTGGGCTGACGAGAAGGACAAAGTGGGCCAGCAGGAGTATATACATGTATATACAGTATGTAGCCGAGAGTTTGTATCCTGGAACATGCGGCAAGACTTGAACAAAACCAGTTTTTCGGAGCTGGTGGACATTGTGCGGAATGTTGTTGGTGATCCTCGTGCTTGTGTCAGGGGCTTTGATAAGTCATTGGCAAGATCAAGCTTCAAAATGCGTCCCTTCTATTTGCATTCTTCAGCAATGGCAGCCTTAGAATAGACTGACGCCATGCGAGTTGATCCAGGCACTCGTTGCCATATGATGATCCAATCTCACAGGTGCAAAAGAAGGTCAGCGGGAAGTCCACGAAGAAAATTTCAAAAGACCCCAGGAAAAAGCAAAGCTCAAAAGTGCAAATATGGTCGAAACATGCAGAAGACAACCAGAGAGAAACAACTTGGATGCTTAAGACTGATGGTGCCATCGCAGATTCTGTCCACTGCCCGCATTTTTTTCTCATGCTCAGCGGCTCAGCAACCTGAACGAATTAGAGGGAAGACCTATTTTGCAAGTGATCGTCGCCCTCAAAGGCATTGACTGTCTAAGGCCCATGTGAATCATAGCCTTGCGAGCCAGCTCGCCTTCGAGCTCCGTTGTGGTCAGAAGATTACAGGAGAATGTCACCATTGCATAGTTGCGTTCGTGCAATGAATATTTTTCCGACAAACCACCCGTACTGAAAAAATGTGAGATTGCTTGGGTTCGGTTTGGCATGACTGCTCTGTCTCTAGAAGTGAAGCAGGACGAGTTGTTTGAGGCACTTATTGCTGGTTGGGCGTGTTCACATGAGTCTATTACTCTGACGACTTGGCAGGACACTGTAAATAAATAAATAAATATATATATATATACACAGTGTGTATAGTGTGTATGTAGTGTCACGACAGGCAGGCTCTAAAAGGCTGCAATCCTGGTAGTGGATGGTAGCGGAAACCAAGGGCTGAACATGCTGACTGCTGCCATCCCTCATATTGCACATGTTCACTGTGAAAGGTTGATGGGCTGTGGCCTTGTTTGTTAGAATGCCCTTTAAGTGAAGTAGTTACTTGGAGCGCGCAGCAGTGTCACCATGTTCAATAACTGAAGCCTGACATAGCCTGGCCACGTAGTGACGCAGTTGCTGTTGGCTGGGTGCGACCTCTCAGAGTACAGCTAGAGCATGTGGATGTGCTTTTTGGAGTTGGAAGTGATGCAAGCGTTGGCTCTGGAAATGTTGGCGAGCAGCAAAGGGGCCGAAGAGGACCCCCTACAAATACACTAAAGTGCTCGCAAACATCAGACAAAAGATATATAGGTGTTGGGAGTTAAACTTCCGTTAGGCAGTAGCCTTGCTATGCATCACAGTCACTACGCCGTTGGACTTAAAACCTGTGGGGGATTCCTCCTGATTGAGCACCTCCAAACGGAATGGAAAAGTCCCACATCATATCATATCAAGTTGCAAAGCTTTCCAAGGAGTTGGAAAAAAATGTCAAGTTGCTTAAGGAATGGTTAATGATGGGTAAGAAGGTGTAAGGCTGGTCAAGGATAGTTGAGGATAGTTAAGGATAAGGATCCAAGGGCGGTTAACGGTTGCGGTTGTGGCATCAGGGCTGGGCACCAGTCGCTGACACCTTTCCTCGTGGGTTTGCACCGATGCGATGGATGAGCCGCAGAGCGGCGAGCGGAAGCGCCCAGCTGCAGTGGAAGGGGAACGCCCCAGCAAGCGACGAAGGTCTCTCGGACTCTGCTGAGATCGTGCTCAATCTCAGCCAGCTTGAGCAATACAATCATTTCAATACATCAATAAATCAATAAATACATACATACATGCATGCATGCATGCATACATACATACATACATACGCTGTGCTCAGTACTCATGCTATGCCCTGGTAGGGTCGGGTCCAAAACAAAAACACAGGCACAAATTCACACGCACTACGCATTGTCATACCCAATTGAGAGTAAGAGTTCTAGCCAGTAAACTAGATTACACGTTGGCTAATCAGCAAAACTAGCAGAGAGAGTGCAGTGGATTCTATACAAAATGAGGAAGCGCTAGCGAAATTGATTGCGACACAATGTCCTAAAGAGATGTCGAAGTGAAAAACAGCGGATTGCACATTATTTTTCGACAATGGTGCGCAATGCACGGTCGATCACGGCAAAATGCTCTATCGGTGAAAAGTTCTCTCCAAACGTAGGTGCAAGATTCAGAAATTCAGGTCAGACGAAAAACAATGGACCAAAACACGGAATACACGGATGAAATTCGGATCTCCCAAGGTCGTTCATTCAAGCGGACAGTGGACAAAATTCGGACTTGGTAAAAACTTCATTGGCATCAGAAATTATCTGCTCGGCGGGAAACATGTGGAGACAAATATGATGTCATCTCTTCGCCAAAGAATATATATATATATCAGCAGATGAAAAAGACGAAACTCTGTACACAGGAATGGTATAAATCCCTACCCCTTAATACTAAACCCCCCCCAAAAAAAATAAACACTTCAGGTAGTTTTTATTATTAGGGTGGTATTTATTATCAGGGAACCCTATGAATAAATTTAAAACCTTAATAACAAAAAATTGGTTTGCTCGATTTCAAAATCAATTAAATTTCCTTATATAACGCAATGAGAATACTGCCAAAACTTGGATTTCGAAGCGGACCTTATTAATAAATTTAGAGCCTTCATAATAAAAACTAGTTTGATAAATTTCAAAATCAATGAAATTTCTTTTTATAACGCAATTAAAATATTGCCAAAAATTTGATTTTGAAGCGGACCCTATTAATAAATTTAAAACCTTAATCGAAGGAAGTTTAGAAGTCAAACTTCCGACAATATGGACAGATGAAAAGCAGAGCAGGGAAGAGGCAGAGAGAAGAGAAAGATTAGAAGAAAGAAGAGTAGAGGAGAAAGAGTAAGAAGACAGAAGATGCAGATGCGAGAAAAGGTAGGAAAGTCGCGAAACACTGTGTTTTTCCAATGATTTGGGGCTCCGGAGGGTCGAAAAGTAGGCTCGCTAAAGCGGCGGGTGCGGAGCCAGCTGGCCAGATGAGAGATGAAAAATTGCACGCCGTTGTGGCGCGAAGCACGTTTCCAAGTCAAAATTACAAAACACACCATTCTCGGACCACTTTTGGCAGTTGAGATGTCGAAAAAGTGCACGCCGTTGTGGCGCGAAGCACATTTCCAAGTCAAAATGTACAAAACACTAGGGGCGCAGTTGAGATGTCGAAAAAGTGCACGCCGTTGTGGCGCGAAGCACATTTCGAAGTGAACATGTACAAAACACACCATTCTCGGACCACTTTTGGCGGTTGAGATGTCGAAAAAGTGCACGCCGTTGTGGCGCGAAGCACATTTCGAAGTCAAAATGTACAAAGCACTACATGTTCGCGCCACTTTTTGCAGGTTCAGATGTCATTTCGCGTGGCAGGCGCAGGGGATTGTGCACCTTGTCAAAAGTGACCAAAACGTGAGGGTTTTGTAACATTTTCAACTACTCACCTATAGTGAACTCACCCCGCCCGATCCAAAATCTTGCGTTTAGTTGGGGGGGACTTCCCGGGAAAGTCGCCCCAACATGCGTTTACTTGCTGTGGATCAGTTGCGTAAGATAGAAAACGATGCTTTAGAAGTAAATTTTGCTTCATTTAGCTTGTGTTTACACTGGTGAACTTGTTTTTTGTCATGCCTGGCTCATTCATGTGACCTTCAAGCAAATCCAGTCACGTGTTTACATGTCGCGCTGCCGGGGGTGGTGCCTTTCTAGAGTAGTTGCATCGATTCATCTAATTACAGTAGATGCTGGCCTGCAGCTAGGCTGTTGTCGGGCTGATGCTAAATGGCTGCGGTGCTGAGCTGCTGCCAGACTGCTTCTAGACTCCTGCTATAGAGACTTGCTGCCGGGCTGGTGGTACTGCTGCTAAAGCTGAGGGGTTCCAAAACTATTTTCTGGCCTCGTTCGGGCCTCGTTTTGGCCTCGTTTTGGCCTCGTTTTTGGCCTCGCTCGGAACCCGTTGCGGAAATATTGAGTTGAGATGTAAATCAGAACCCCATAGATTTGTTACCAAAACATACCAAAACATACATGAATCATTCGTTCACATTGTGTTTTGATCCAAAAGATGACATTTCTTAGATGTACTTGTTACACTTTTAACATTCGAATTAGATGCGTTTTGTAACAAAAGAGATATTCTACCCAAACATACATGAATCATGCGTTCACATGGTGTTTGGCTATCAAAATATATCGTTTTGTTGATCATTTTCCATAGTTTAAAACCATTGGGGTGACTTGCGTTCTGATTGTGTTTTGCACATTTGGGATGGTAGTTTTTTTGTACTTTTTCATTTTCGTGCTGCGTTTACAATGGGCGAAGAAGTTGGGGTGACTTTTCCTGGCAGTTGGGGGACGTAGTTCCATGCGGGAATGACACCTGACTGCAACGTTGGGGGACCTTCGGTGGCGATGAGTACAACCACCACTACACCACACTACACTCCAATACATTACACTACAACTACAACTACACCTTCAGTACATTCTACTACACTACACTCCGCTACACTACACTGCACTCAATTACATTCAATTACACTATGCTACACTACATTACACTACACTACACTCCACTACGCTACACTACATTACACTACACTACATTACACTACACTACACTACATTACACTACACTACACTACCTTCCACTCCACTACATTACACTACACTACACTCCACTACACTTCACTACATTACACACTACAACTACAACTGCACAACTACACTCCACTACACCCCACTACGCTCCACTACACCCCACTACACTCCACTACACTAAATTACACTACACTACATTACACTACACTACACTCCACTACACTGCACCACACTACATTACACTACACTACACTACCTTCCACTACACTTCACTACATTACACTACACTACACCCCACTACACTACAACTACACAACTACACAACTACACAACTACACAACTACACTCCACTACACTCCACTACACTAAATTACACTACACTACATTACACTACACTACACTCCACTATCCACTACACTACACTACATTACACTACACTACACTACCTTCCACTACACTTCACTACATTACACTACACTACACTGAACTACACTACAACTACAACTACAACTACAACTACACTCCACTACACTCCACTACACTCCACTACACTCGATTACACTAAATTACACTACACTACACTACATTACACTACACTACACCACCTTCCAACACACTTCACTACATTACACAACACTACCTTACACTGAATGACACTGCACCACAGATAGACAGGTAGACAGATAGACAGATAGACAAATGGATAGATAGATAGATGGATGGATGGATAGATAGATAGATAGGTAGATAGAAAGATAGATAGATGGATACATAGATAGATAGATAAGATAAGATAAGATAAGATAGATAGATAGATAGATTGATAGATAGATAGATTGATAGATAGATTGATAGGTAAATAGATAGATAGATAGATAGATAGACAAATAGGTAGACAGATAGACAGATAGATAAATGGATAGATAGATGGATGGATAGATAGATAGATAGATAGATAGACAATCAGATAGATTAGATAGATAGATAGATAGAAAGATAGATAGATAGATCGATAGATAGATCGATAGATCGATAGATCGATCGATAGATACATAGATACATAGATACATAGGTAGATAGATAGGTAGGTAGGTAGATATAGTCAGAGAAAGAGAGAGAAAGAGAGGAGACATCAATCACCTTTCGATCCATCAGTGGCTTCGCTCTGCCATCCGTGATTCACAACAACCAACCTTTCCTATAGGTTTCCTATTTTTGAAACTTCCGCCACCGCCTTGTGCGGTACTACTGGTAATAAGAACTAGTTTGATCGATTTCAAAACAATTAAATTTCCTTGTATAACGCAATTAAGATATTGCCACAAATTGGATTTCGAAGCGGACCCTATTAATAAATTTAAAACCTTAAAAAAAAAATCGTTTGTCCCGCTTTCAAAATCAATTAAATTTCCTTGTATAGCGCGATTAAAATATTGCCAACAATTAGTTTCCGAAGCGGGCCCAGATTAATAAATTAAAAGCTCTAATATGAAAAAAACTAAACATTTTCGGACGGACCCTAATAATAAAACCCCGGGGCTGACTAGTTTTTATTATTAGGGGGCGAAACACACAAGTGCTAGCTTTATTTTTAAATTGTTTTCTAAAGGGGGGCAATTGAAAGTCAAATTGGCCAATCTGAAAATACCGAAATTAGAGATGGACCCTATAGATAGTTTTTAATTTTTGGGGGGGTTTAGTAATAGGGGGAAAGGATTATTTTTCTTGTAAGGGTATATACCATTTTGTGCAAAAGGAAATCAACTCACAGGAAAACTGCACAGAACAAAATCATCTTGTGTTATCTTCTCCTTCTAGAAGTATACGCTCGTCATTTCTTCGATCTCCATTGCCTTGTTGACAAAGCTGAGGAGTCCCCATAGCCAGTGTTGGAGTCTTGTGCCCACGTTGGTCTACCACCCGGTTGTTCCATGATTCGTCCAGTAAAGGACCATCACCAAAGCCTTGACCCTTGCGCTTGTTCGATTTCTGAATATCCTTCCTTCTTTCCTTTCGTTGAATCTTCTTGGCTGGATGAGCATAGGCATGTTTTTCCTTCCATCTCATGTCAGAAGGCTGTAAATGAGCAAGAAGCGGGTTGTGCGCATCAGTGTCCGTTGGGGCAACCATGAAGATGTTGTGGTCACAAGATAAACAGGTTTCATTGACTGAAAAGGAAAATTCTCCAACAAAATCCATGTGGTCTTGATCATCAAAATCATTGACGTCCTCCTCAAAAGCTAATCTTGCGTGTCCCCATTCACATGTAGACTTCATGCAACAGTCGCCAACACTCTCAGTTTTCTTGGCCAGTTCAGGAGTATAAGTTTCCGCTTTGACTCCTCTGAGGGTTTTCGCCAAGAATGTAAAGGTCCTTGTAGGAACAAGACATAAAGTGTTTAACCCTAACGGCCGGTGCCTTTCCGTAATTCTTGATCCTCGCCTGGGTGGCTGTATGAATCATACAGCCGATCCAAAACTGAAGCAAGCTGACTTCATATGTAGCACAACCTCCGGCTTTCGGAGTTGCAAGCTTTGTTTCCGTCGCCTGCGATCATATCAACTTGGAAGCGGGTACTCCTTGCGGCTTGGAAATATTTTCTTGTCCGACGTGATAGACACACACACACACACGCACACACGACACATGGACATCCTTGCTCGAGTGGGGGGCTCCTCTTCTTCGGTGTCTCTGTTCAAAGCTGTTCCCCACAAAATCTCAAATATTGCCCATGATACGTATCTGGCACGTGTGTCATCTTCACCAGTTTTGTAACCAGAAATTTGTCGAACATATCCGTCCCTTCCCGCACGAGCAGCAACCATAAAGTCACAATAATCATTGAAGCATGTCTTGACTTGCTTCTCTTCAAGTAAGGACGTGTAAGGATAGAGGCTTTACGCCTCGCAATTCACATATTAAATACATGCGCCCCAAGATTCTTGACAACGTTGATAAAGTAGTTGTTGAACTGCGGCTTGTCCCCTATCTTCTCATGGTCACGGTCAATTTCATACTTGATATGCGGTTCAAACCTTTGAAGCTTCTCAGGCAGCGGACATTTGTTGAAACGTGACCTACACCAATTTCCTAAGTTCCAAAACATCAAGGAAAATTATGGTGAGGATCGATAGGGATGGTCCTTGTCCAAAGACGGTTGGTCAACCATGCCAGCTCCCAAATACCGTGATGCAAGACACTGAAGGACTAGTCAGTGAGAAAAATAGAAAGAGTCTGAAAGTCATCTACTAACCGTTTCGCGGCTTCATCTGTCAATTGATCAACTGATTCACGTGCTCGAAGATGAAGACAAGGTCCCTGTATTTTACATGCCAGAACATCAAGTCGATGCTGACTCGAAGCTGGATAACCTTGATTGTATTGAGCCAAGGAAATAATTTGGCTGGTGCGAAAGACATGACAGGTTGCCTCATAGGTCGTTTGTACATGTGACATCCGCTGCAATCACCCGCAGCGCTTGAGCCTTGGCAGAGAAAACAGGCCCACGTTTGCAGCTGTGACTTCGGGAGCCACTTTCATCCGTGCCTTCGCCATTGGGATTGGCGAACCTTCATCCATCCTTCCTCATTGTCTGTTTCCTGGCGATCCCATGTGGGGGACTTTGTCTAGTGGTTGGATTGGTGAACCTCCCTGCTCCCGCAGATTGTCAACTGCTGTTCTCGTAGTGCAAAACATTTCCAAGAATAGGTCTCTGAGTTCTTGCACATTGTGCTGATATTATATATACAATGTTCTTCCACGATGTGTCATGATACTTGTGAGTGTGTTTCTCTGATCTCGCGTCAAATCTTCCAGACTTACAACATTCAATGCTGACAAGTTGTCACCCAAGGGAAACGCCATACTCTGTTGTGTTCTTCTGTCTGCGTTGAGTTGTAGAAATGCTGCCAATGCCAGTTCATCTGCCTGCAAGTTCAGCTTGTCGAGCTTCATGTTCTTGACGAGGTCGTGCAATATATGCAATTACTTCTGGACTGTTGGTCTCCAAATCTGGTAAGAGATCCATCCAAGGCTCAATAAGTCTATTTCCAGTAAGTTGAAATCTAGTCATCCACTTGTGCAAATCCATCGTACCTCTGTTGTGTTTCATGAACTGCATGAATCGATACAAGAACACTGCTTGGGCTCAATTGTGCTCCCTTGATGAAATGTGGTCGCAAGAACCTTTTGAAATAGTTCACACCGTCATTTGGGTCTCTCAACAACTCTCTGTTCAGTAGTCTTTTGTACTGAGATGCTTCACCTTCTAATCTGTTCCTCAATGCATGTCCGCGTTTTGCAGGTTCCAACTCTGTAATGTCACACCAATCATCCATTGCATCTTCGACAGCGAAGAAACTGGTCCTTCCATCATAGGCAGGGGCTACCTTCGTGGTCATCTGCTGAGTCATGTGAATTGCTGGTTGTTGGGGTGCTCTTCTCATTGCATAGGAGCCATATTGATTCCATCCATGGCTTGCCATATTGGGCTCTACCTGAGCTCACCTTCAATGAAGAATCACAGCTCCGCTACCACTTGAAGAGGGGCAATAGCGTCCTGATAGGATCCGCTAGGGCGTCTTCCCAGGCTGCAAGCACTAGTTTTCCTCTGCCGGCCAATAGCCAGTCAGTGCAGCGAGTAGGCTACAAACTATACCTCTATATCTCTCTCTTGGGCCTTGACAGCGTACATAAGCTGTGCTCAGCACTAATGCTATGCCCTGGTAGGGCCGAGTCCAAAACAAAAACAGGGGGAGGAGCACCACACCCCCACCACACCACAGGGGTGGAGGGGGACAGTACTACGGGTGACCCATGACCATGGCCGGAGGGGTTGAAACACTGGACCATATATACGCATACACTTTATTTACATTATTCATATTGAACGGAACGGAGTTGGACAAACCAAAGAGCAAATGTACGATTCAACGTGCTGATACTTTCCACAAAGCACTGGCACACTCAAGGCTTGCAAGCATTGATTGAATTTGGTGTGTTTCCTAAGAGTCTTTGCTGGTACTGTATGAGGTTGGGTCAGGCTTCCATCCTTTGCATGCGAGAACTTTTTCGCACGGTGGTCAACGATGGCGACATCTCGGAGGAAATACAGTACAGGGGTGTCTCAACCTGATTTGGTACAGTCAAGCTAGTCAAGGGTAGTGAAGTGAGGAAGTAGTCTGAATTTTCTGAACTTTGTATTTAGGACTAACCTTTTGCAACTACCCAGGGTGTGCCTCCGGCTTGTAGGTTTTTAATATTGGTTGTACGAGTACCCCTGTGTTTTGTTTCAGGACAAACGGATACTTCTTCAGAATGCTGGAGTGTTGCTTTCGCAGGCACAGTTTGGGTCCATGGCAGAATGTTGTAGAAATATGCAGCAAAGTTACACTCTCGGTTCCTGATCAGTGGAAACAGCACTTTCCTGCGAGGTAGATGGAAAGACGTGGGTTTCTTTTCCTGATACTCAAGGCGAGCTTCAGGATACTCAGCAGAGCAAATGACCCTGAAATTTGAGCAACCTGCCCTGTTGATCTCTGCAGCAAAAGAAAAAGTGGGAGATGTAATAGAAGAATATAGACAATGTGAAATGCACGCGCTAGGAATGTTATATAATTAAGCATGAGCAGGCTGCAAACATGTGCAAATTGTTGAAAAGTTGCGAAAAAGAACTAAGGAGCTGACGCCGCAACAGCTGCGAGTGCTGCGGCCCTTTTTCGACCAGGTGGCAGAGGTGCCGTGTTAGATTTTCAGAGGGAAACTGCATGGTGACATGATGTTTTGGCCCAAATCATGGAAAGATTGGAAAAGATCCAAGGCATTGTGGGAGTTCAGCAACAGTGTATCTGCTTGTAGGAACTGTTCTCCTCCCCTGGTGCCCACAGGAGCTCAAGATGCGCGAAGTGCAACTTCTTTCCGACAGCACTACAAGTGCAGGCCTGCTCAGATTGGGCATGAATGGCATGAATCGTGAATCCATAGTCTCATTGAGTGACAGGCAAGAGTTGGCAGTGACAAAGTCGCAACTTGCAACATCAGTCCGTGTTCGTGTGCCCTTCTTGAACGGAGAGAAACTACTGACACGACATGAGGATCGGGGGATCACTTGGACTGTTTGAAGCTCACACATGTTCCTTGGGTCTGGAGCTGAGCTCGTCCTTCACCAATCTCTAGAACCCCCGTCCGTTCCCATGTTGAGTCAAGCCCCATGGATTTCCCTCGTCCAAGGCAGATGGGATCACTGCAAGAGAACTAATCGCTTGCTGTAGCCCCGACGAGGCTTGGCTTCCGCTGGTGCTGAAGTTGAGGTGAAGTTGATTTGAAGCATGCTATAGCTGCTATAGCTGCTATAGCTGCTATAACAAATTGGGATATTTCGTCTCTCCCACAAAAGAATCCTCGGATATCCTCGGGGTTGGTGCTGATAGGCGTTGCAGTTCAACACACGTTGGAACTGGTTAGAGGCAACTCGGCAGCAGATTCAAAGCAGCCACTGAAACACAATTTTTCTGAGACTGAAATTGCGTGAAAGGCTTTTGGCGAACTCAACGAACATGGTTCAGACGTTGAAGGCTTTTACCATTTTTTACCTATCTATATACTATTCATCTATAATTATTCCATATGATCTTCCGGGACGTGTTTTGCTGATGGTATTGTGAGCCTGCCATGAGTCCAAGGTCTTGATTCGCATATTGCCTTCCAAGTACATGCTGAAGTCACGCATGAAGGAGTTGTGCCTGGCTTGGAGAATGCTTTAACTTTTGACATTCAGCTGCGATGCAGCGATGCAATGATGCATCATGAGCTTTCCGTCGAGATTCATGATGATTAATATATATATATATAATTATATATATATATGGCCATATCAGTGAACTTCATGGCTTCTTGGCTTTCCTCACAGGTCTGTTATGTTTTGCTCAGGGTCAACTACTACTACATTCAGAGCCTTACACACGAGGCATGGAATGTTTTAGCTCCTCCATGCCAGCCAATGCAGACAGTTGGGAGTTCGCCCTTCGCCTGATGAGCTGTGCGTACTGACAAGTTGGAATTTGATGGAATTCGACGGCGTGATCATTGGTAGATGATCGTGGTTGTTCCTGTCAAATCAGCTGTTTGTCGCACTCCAGACACCTCTAGATCCTCACCAGTTCCCCCTCAACAGCGACAGGCTGTGACAGCAGCGACGCCAAAAAACGATATCCAGAAGGAAGACAAAATCCGAAAAAACCGAAAGATCCCAAGAAGGGCTGTGGCTCTTGTGGCGCAGCGAGCAAGGCTTTGCCTGCAGATCAGTGCTGAGCTCACTTGTGCACTAATCAGGATCAACCAGCCATGGTCACTGAAGTTGACAGATTGAAGTTGACAGGCAGGATTGGATTCAGAATCGCTTGCTTTGCTTGAAGTTGCATTTGGGCTCGAGCCGGGACAACACTGGGAAATGGCGCAGTCCGATGACGATTTGGAACCTCACTAAGCAGCTTTTGGTAATAATGCGAATAATTGGGGTAAGGTTTCAGGGAATGCCTATGAATCTGAACACATATTACAGGGCATATGAAGGACGTTTGCCAAGGCCAAGCCTCTCACCCCACAGCCCTTTGCAGTGTGTTGATGCATTGAGAGTTTTGCTGAACTGTTCGCTTCAGATGGTTTTTCTTGGCACCATGTCAAGGAAATTGAAGTTCTGGCACTGAGCGGTAGCACTGTTGCAACTGTCAAACTGCCTCGAGATGCTTTTGCGTCTCGCCTCAAGTGGCAGAGTAAATAAAGCTCTTGAGACGTCCAACTCGTGCAGCGAGCCTATGACTAGATACTACAGAGAATTCAGCACCTGATAGCTCACATACTTGCAGAACTAGCAGGACTCTTGCGGTGTTGGAAAATGACTCTTGAACTAGGAAAATGTAAGAGATCATAGGAGACCCGTTCTTCCAGTGAGATACTCGCCATCTCCAGGGCGTTGCTTAAGCATGTTTCTGTTTGTGCCGGCATCGGAGTGAAAAGTAGGCCAAACGCAGTTGTCATTGCGAGGTGGCGGACCTCAAAGAGCGAATAGCAGATGCTTCTGGCATACCAGTTTCAATTCAAAGCCTGGCTTTTCCATCGCGGGAATTGGACAATGACCGAGACTCTTCTGATCAATAGCCTGGGTCACATCCAGCTGACCCAGTAGGGTTCATTGCTCCAAGAATCTTGAAGACGCACCTTGCCAACTTGCTGCAAACATCCACCATGCGATCCGCAGTTTTATTATGTGTTATTCCTCTTTTATCATCTTTTATCTGTGGGATTGCACGGGACTGAATCTTTCAAATCTTTCAAAGAGATCCTAATGATGCAACTTCCACATTGGTCACCGGTCCCAAGGAGAGCGATTGAGCACGCTCAGCCCCAGCGGCGAAGAGGAGATCAGTAGACCAGCTGCAGAATGTCCCAAGCGTACATTTTGCTGTTTTGCCTCCACTTGTGACATTATGCCAGCACGTGCCAGCTTGATTGCGCAATTCAGGTGTGATCTTGATCCTCAAAGAGTCGACCCCAATTGATTTCAACATCGATGGCAAGCCACATCAGATCACTTCGGCACCTTCGCCACTGAAAAGTCAGTTTCGGTTCGGAAGGGCTGTCGGCAACGCAGGATTCGTATTAGGTGTGTATATATATAATAAAACATCATGCAACTGTTCCCCAACAAGGGGATCCAGTAGCAGCATACCTCTGGTTGTTGTATAGCCCATGCAATGTTGACGTTTCAGATTCAATCGGGAGCCCCTTTCTTTGGAACGTATTGTTTCGCCTGGCCCGCATCGAGACATACCCAATATTACCCAATCATATCCATGTCGCCCTTTTCACACAGCGTTGCGTTTGAAGTGACCAGGCACGAGTCAAGCTCGAAGACAAGACGTACGACGCTTGAAGAGAAGCAAGTTTGGCAGATTGTTAGACTGATGATGATTAGATATCAGTATATATATATATATATAAACAAGCTGAATATGATCAATGTGTTTTCTCTTTCCCTTCCTGCAGCACTTACTCGCGCGGATTCTGTTTTTGTTGGCCATTGCCGCTTCCATTATTTGCCACTTACACTCTGCATGCCATGTCCCATCAGGACCTCCATCTTGACGAAAGTCCAAACTCTGTCCTCAGACGCCTTCAACTCCTAGAGTCAGGTGCACCAGGTGAGTGTGGAAAACTACTAGAGACTTCATTGGCCAACAGCAACATTGACCAACATCATCTCATTCTTGTTTGGGATGAGCCTTGGATACACTTAGATTTGCACTGACATGGAGCAGTTGACGTGTATGTTGTCATTTTGTTTTGACATGTTTTGACACTTCAGAGCTGGGCTTGACCTAGGGAATACCTGTAGATGGCGGCGAAGCTATCAGACAGAGGCTTGTGGAAATCATTGAATCTGAAGATCGAACTCCTATAACTCCTGGACTGGATGGATCAGTCCCTCGGATGCACTTGCTGCGTGAATCTGCGTGAGACAGAGATAGACAGAGTGCAAAAAAAAGACGACTCAGACGCACTGCGTGTTTGATATTTCTAGCCTCGCCGAACCCTTAATTCCTCATTGACTTGTGATGGTTGTGGTGATCTCGCCCTTCTCTTGGAAAGATCTCAACTGTGACGGTTCACAAT
>CAMXCT020000658.1:0-32500 GCA_947184155.2 Cladocopium goreaui | reverse complement strand
TTCGGCTTTGCTTCTCCCAGCACTTTTGCTGGTTGTAGCGTTTGTCAAGGGAAGCTTCTTTGTCCTGCTGTTGGCAGGCTTTACTGCAGCTGTTTGGACAGGTGTTGCAGTGTTCTACCAGAGGAGGGAGGAAGGCGCATCGTTGGTCGAAAGCTCTGGGGTGGAGTGATGCCCACAAGCAGCCAGTTCTCTGACTGCAAGTTTTCAGTGCATGTGTACAGAGAGCGAGTTTCGAATTGGCACTCCGGCCGTATGTCGTAGTTGTATACTGTAGACGCAGACGTCGAAGGACTCGAAGGATTGACTATTTGGTGCTTGTATGGGCGACGAGGGTCGTCTAGACTTTTGAACCACACAGCTTGTATAGTACAGACACATCAGACACTTCTGCGTGCAGTGCAGAGCATCGTCGAAAGAATCCCAGAAAATTGCAAGCGGAGATAAGTGGAGGAACAAGTTCATTTCAAGTTTCTGTATGTCTGTATGTGTGGATTGCCCATCATTGCCCACAAGTCGTCATGCTGTGGCTGTCAATGCCCTTGCATACTTACTACATACATACCACATTCGTTGCTGCATTGGGCTTGGCTACTTTTTCTTCCCTTGATTGATAGGCTTTTCTTTGCAGTGTTGCTGCAAGGCAGGCGTATTGGTGCTGCTGTCATTGTCGACTTGCAAGCACGGCACGTAGTTTGTATATAAGAGAAAGAGATTTCATATGATTTCATAGATGACTATGGAATGCCCCACGTTTAGCGTGCTATGCTATGTGATGTTGGAATTACAATAGCATGTTCATTTTTTGTGTGTTTGTTTGCCACCCAGAGGACAAATCAAGAAGTTCTTAGAGCTCATCGTTCTCATAGCGCGCTTACGACTCCTGGATGAAATTTGATGAAATTTGCATGTCCTCACATCAACTCTTTGGCGAGTCTGCACGTATCACACGTTGAAAGAGACCGTGACGTACCGTGACATTGACTCCCGGTGCGAGCAGCTTTGATTCTGGTTCTATTCTCATTCCACATGATGACATCATTCTGTCAAAAATTCAGTTCGAGCGTGGCATCTCGTAATGGCAATATTGCTTTACACTTTACACTTGATGCAGTTCACGCAGTTCACACCTCTTCCAAACAAGTTCAAAATATAGCATGATAATCAAATACAATACAATTATGTATATAATATATATATATATTATTAGACATATATATGCACATGATATCATATATCCCTCGCACTAGCTAAATTAAACCAGGTGGACACTGAGTTAGGTTTATTTTTTTTGGTTTAATTAAAAAATTCTTACGAAACAGGGGGTCCACCCACCTCCTTAAGATCCTGAAGAGAGTTGAGTTGGTTTAATTTTGAGATGTGACCCACCCCATGGTTTAATTTCAGCTGTTTTAGCTCATTGTGCTGCCTCGTGTTCCGCCTCGGGATACTGCAGCCATGGTTCCTGACACGTGTCCTAGCACAGCTCTGTGAAGACGATCCGGCGTGGACAGCAAGGTTCTTGCACAGTTGGGAACAGCATTGCTGCAGCCCAAATGCTCCATCTCAAGCAGGGCAAGTCCATGGGAAAGGCGCTGCGGGACCATGGTAAACTGTTTCTATCTGTTTCGGGCCCCTTGCGTGATCCCAGATCAGGTCAGAATAATTAATCAAGGGGTGGGTGAGTCCATACGTACTGAACATTCATTCATCAGGACACCTTTGGCACCATAATATTCATGGGATTTATGGTCACCAGAATAATTAAACAAGGGGTGGGTGAGTCCACATGTACTGGGCATTCAGGATCAGTTCTTCCATTGGGGCACCCCCAACACCATAATATCATACAATATCCATGGCATTGATGGTCACCAGAATAATTAAACAAGGGGTGGATAAGCCCACATGTTCTTGGCATTCATAAAGATTCATGTATTGGGATACCTTTGGTGTTATCATGATTCATTGTTTTTTCTTGAATTTTCATCTTTGGTCATCACAAAGGAAGGAACCTGATGGAATCTCATTGGACTTGCTACTTTGGAATTATTTTGACACCTGTATCTCACCAATCTCTCTCCACCATGATCAACTTGCACTCCAATGAGATTCCATCAGGTTCCTTCCTTTGTGATGACCAAAGATGAAAATTCAAGAAAAAACAATGAATCATGATAACACCAAAGGTATCCCAACACATGAATCTTTATGAATGCCAAGAACATGTGGACTTATCCACCCCTTGTTTAATTATTCTGGTGACCATCAATGCCATGGATATTGTATGATATTATGGTGTTGGGGGTGCCCCAATGGAAGAACTGATCCTGAATGCCCAGTACATGTGGACTCACCCACCCCTTGTTTAATTATTCTGGTGACCATAAATCCCATGAATATTATGGTGCCAAAGGTGTCCTGATGAATGAATGTTCAGTACGTATGGACTCACCCACCCCTTGATTAATTATTCTGACCTGATCTGGGATCACGCAAGGGGCCCGAAACAGATAGAAACAGTTTACCATGGTCCCGCAGCGCCTTTCCCATGGACTTGCTCTGCTTGAGATGGAGCATTTGGGCTGCAGCAATGCTGTTCCCAACTGTGCAAGAACCTTGCTGTCCACGCCGGATCGTCTTCACGGAGCTGTGCTAGGACACGTGTCAGGAACCATGGCTGCAGTATCCCGAGGCGGAACACGAGGCAGCACAATGAGCTAAAACAGCTGAAATTAAACCATGGGGTTTATGTTTGAGAAAGTTGAGTTGGTCCACGCACCTGGCGGGAAAAATGGTGGGCGCAACTGTTTTTACGCCAAGTCTCACTGACATGTGTAGAACCAGGTGGTTTAATATTTGGTCTTGGCAAAACAAAATCAACCCAATGATCCTGTAAAATTAAACCAGGTACTGCCGAGTAGCTTGTTTAATTTTTTGCTGGGGGATGTTGGGTGGGACCTGAACTGGATTGTGCTGGATTAATTTCTTATGTTAAAAATAAACGGAGGGTATGTTTGACTGAAGAATTTTGGAAAAAAAACATACTGCAGGGGACCCCATTTAATTAAAACAAATAAACCAGGGGTCCCACCCCCCCACCAAGTACCGATAGGGATATGATATCATACTGTCGGGTAAATGACTCGGTTTTTTGGACTCCTTGCTGCTCCCTTTATGATTTGCTAGCTGAGGTGTCATTTTATGCCTTGCTCGCTCGAGTGAGATCTTCGGTTTTTTGTTCCTTGCAGCCTAGAAATCAGTACAAAAAGCTGCCGCAGTTAACATAGAATAGAGGTGATCGTTTCGTTGTGCCGTTGCGAGCTGTTCTCGCTCGTGGAAGTTTGATGTCTTGAAACTGACGTGGTTTGGAAGAATTGCGCTCTCCAGGTTCTTTCCCTTTGTGGTGATCGCACAGAATCCTGGCCAGAAATGCAACAAAAAATGCGCGCTTTAGTGCCCTCAGATGAATCCAGATGTACATTTCGAAATTTTGACCCTGTATAGATGATTATAGATGTATGTATATAGTAAATTCTTTCAAGAATTGCGCCCAGCTCAAAAGCATCTTGCCGTTGCAGTGCACAGCTTGTTGCAAGGCCTCCAAATGGGTTCTAAACCTTTGACAAATCTGTCTGGGCGCCGCCCTCGAGGAAAGTCCTTGGCTGGAACGAAGGCAGTTGGCTTCTGGGTTGCTCTTGCGATGTTTCTTCTCGACCCAGCTTGCTCTCTTACTGCAGCCTGGCAGAGATCCTTTGTGCTGCATTTCCCTTCACTCTCAACACCCCCTGGCATTTGATCTAGCTAGCCATCACTAGCTCACTGCTGTTTTGTAACCTCTCAAGCAAACAAGTCTCCAAGACCAATCTTCCTTTGTTTATGTAGCACTCCCTCATATGCACAAGAGCATTTTGAAGCCTTTCTGGACTTTGTAGTTTGTGTTGTCACTCTTCCACTCCGCAAATCCTGGATATCCTAGTGATTCTTGCTCTGTCTAAGTCCCGGTTCGAGCAGCGGAAGGCTTCTCGGATGCAGATTGCTGTGCTGCTTTTGAAATGTCTTTCGAATCATATCGCCTCATCGGAGCCAAGGTCATCCCATAGTTTAGCCATGTTTAGCCTGAAATATGAATGACACAAAGGATCACAAAGGAATGCAAAGGATAACAAGATATAACAAGGGTACTGAATGATGCAGAGCGCATCAGAGTGCTATGAGTTTGGGGGGTGTGGTGTTCAGACTGCGCCAAGGACTCCTCGCTTGCTTGAAGGTGGCTGGGACTCGTGATTGCTTTCAGATTTCGCTATGTAGACTCATCAAAATCCATCAGGCATCATGACCTTTTTTATAAATTGTTCGCAAGGATGTGTAATATTTTGTAATATGTTGATGGCTTGTGCAAGGCAATCAAGCATTTGCAGACACTCCCCGGGCTCGCCATGCTTGAAGTTGTAGCGACTTGTCAAGATCAGAACCACACAAGTGACATAGGGTGACATTGTTTGCTTTGGGTTGCAGACAAATTATCACCGCTGTGCGGTTGTTGTGTGATGAAGGGCAACTTCAGCGTTGCTCCTATTTGCTACTTGTATCATATTGGTGAATGGACCGGGGATGCTTTGCGTGTGGGGCTTCTGTGCAGAGTTCTTTGCGGCAATTGTGCCAGGTTTGTTGCAAGTTTTTGCGTGTGGATCTATGCTTCCCTCAGGTCGACCCTTTCATCCATGAGACTTGGCACGGAGTTTGATATATCCTGCTGTTTCAGCTCTTGAACCATCGGCGTTGATTTGAACGTTTCAACATGCTTCAGCTCATACTCATGATTCTCAAGAGATTCAAGAGTCCACTTCCTATACAACGCCTGTACCTCGCGTCGTGTCTTTTTTTGGGTATGGGGTGGACGGTGCGTATTTTGGATATATGTCAAAACATGATAATAGATACATAGATATATAGATACATAGATACATAGATACATAGTTAGATACATAGTTAGATACAAGATAGATAGATAGATAGATAGATACATCGATAGATAGATAGATACATCGATAGATGCATAGATCGATACATGGAGAGATAGATAGGTAGATAGATAGATAGATAGATAGAGATATATATATATAGATATAGATATAGATAGATATAGATATAGATAGATATAGATATAGATAGATATAGATGGATATAGATAGATATATAGATAGATATATAGATAGATAGATAGGTAGATAGATAGATAGATACATCCATCCATCCATCCATCCATCCATCCATGCATGCATATTCATATATACATATATTCATATTTACATATATACATATATACATATATACATATATATATACTACATTGTGTGTGTTTGCGCGTATACACATGTATACAGGCTCAATTGTATAACTATCTCAGAAATCCCAGGCTCTGTTTTGCCTGTGCTCGAGCCAAAGATGCCTACACGAGCTCCCCCTTTGCCGCTGTGGCACAAAGAGGTTCAAAACTCAAGCCAAATCCTTTGTAGGCTCAAGGCATCCTAAAATCTCTGGTCCTTATGGTCCTGGTAGAGCTTTGACAGGACCTTGGAACTAAGCCCTGTACCCTTATGGGCATGTTGAAACTCATTGCAGGGGTTTTCTGGCCTCTTTAGGTTGTGTCCTGGATCTACCTACCCCGGCCACAATGCCAGGATCGCCTGCTGCAGAGCCCGACTGTGAACTCATACCCGGGGAAGTACCGCCATCCACGCCATGTGAGCCCGACTGTGGCCTCGCACTTGAAAAAGCAGTGCTCCCACCACTACCACCACCACCACCACCACCACCACGCGAGCCCGAACGCGGCACAGCCTTCAAAAACATTTAGCGCCAGCTAAGCCCGACTGTCGCCTGGTACCAGATGATGTAGCTTCGACACCAACACCAAGCGAGCCCGACTGCGGCTGCAAAATCATGGATGAAGTTGCACCATTACGGCCCATCATAGACCCAGCGTCATTTGATGATGAACGACTTGCACCACGGGTTCGTCGCCTCAAAGACGCCGATGCTTCATCCTCTGACGCCACCAACACTTCTTCATCATCAGAAGATTCAATATGTCATTCCTCCTCGGCTCCAGTCTAAAACTTCCGCCTTCCTCTGACACTCGCAATCGTCTCAGACAAAATTTCGATGCACTATGAAGCAGCTGTCCAGTGTAGATTTCGCCCATGGCCAAGCATGGCTCCAGTCACCCAGATCAAGGTGAAATCCTCATCAGTCTCTGACTCCTCATTGTTCGCTTCCTCTGAAGAAAGCAACAGCCCACCAAGAACCAGGGCTCTCATCGCCGCGCCATTGTTTTCGGCACCAGTCGTTGAAGATCGGCTTTCGGACGCAGGTTGAGTTTCACGGCTCGTCCTTTGTAGGCCAAGATCGTCCACAAACTGGGCAACAGCTTGTCATTGAAGAGGTTTCGTACATCCATTGGCCACCATTTCGGTGCCCTTCAGATGTAGTAGTTTCCAGCGGCCTCCAGGGTTGATGTTGGAATCGCTCAGAGCTTCTTTCAAGACACAGGCTCTGATCCTGAGATGTCTCGTACGCCAGGAAGATGTAGTGACACCATGAGCAAGGCCAATCGCTGCAGCATTATCCCCATAGATTGCTCGATCAAAGGTGTTGCTGTTGATGCCCTTCCCCCAGATAGCACATAGCAAAGCTTCCGTGGCTTTCCCAACAGCCAATGATTCGCAGTAGGCAGTGAGCTCCGCCTCTGCTGTTGAATGTGCCACGCCCCACATTGCCAAGCGATAGGCACCCCAGCGTAGCACACCACAAGTCCTTGGATACTCCGATGGTCAGCATTGGCGCCGTAGGATGCGTCGGAGAATACTTCCAACATCTTCTGGTGTCGTCGCGCCTTCAGTTGACCTCGATGAGCCCAGTCTCTGCCAGGAACCGCCCGGGAAAAATGCATTCCCCCTGGATTGCCATGAAGGATCATGAAGGTACTTGAGCAGAATGTACCCAATCTCCACCGCCTTGACTGGGTTTTTCATTGTCAATCTGCTCATAGCCGAGAGCTTCTTCATCAGACTCTGTGACCTTGAAGGCAGGGTATGGCAAGGATTATAGTTGATGTTCCAACGCGTCATCAGCACCTGCTCAAACATCCGCTGCGACACATGAAATCCATCCCCGCCACTATCAGCTGAAATCTCAAAGCCACAGTACCGCAGAGGCTTGTCAGATGCCCAATTCCTCAGATATCGCCCACTTTTCTTTGATCGCTTCAATGGGCAACTTCACCGTCTCCTGCTCCGCCGCGATCAAACAAGTTGATGGTGAGGTTCCAACCTGGGGGAGCGGGAAGAAACAAATACTCCTGCAGCAACTCACCACAACGCCAAAGGTCTCAACGATCCAGGAGGTTGCATCTGCAATGCGCACTTTGGCGCAGACACCATGGTCGGGCTCAGGAAGTCCAAGCAGTTCTTCCCGACAGAGTACTTTTGCTGAAGGCGTTGGATGAGCCGGTGCAGAAGATTGCCTCCGTGGATCCACAAGCAGCTGTCAGATTGGCCCGAAGCCACATGCAGTTGCAAGTGGATGAGCGGCCGGACCACAACAGCCTATGGTTTTTCAGCCGGTGTCTTCTAGCTGAAGCTGCAGCGTTGCCCCTGCTTAAAACTACACCATTGAAGACGCCTACGCAGTCACCACTGAAGTTGAAGCAAATGCAAGGTGATCAGAAGACATCTTCCAGTACCACTTCACCTGAGACCAAGGCCAAAACTGGGAGCCGCAGTGGACAAGCCCTGCATGTACTTCATTTCTGTGGATACATTCCCAGGAGGGGGTGGAGGACAAGGCGGCTCGATGTTGGAATTGTGGCGGCCGAAACCATCGCAAACAAGACTGCAAGGTGAAGAACACCACAGGCAAGAAGCAAGGTGAGCCCACTACGTCACTACGGGCTCAGGGGGAGGACGTGGAAATGGAGGCTCAACTGGGTCACCTGCGTCAAGAACATCGACTGGTATGGGTGGAAAAGCTGAGTGGTAAAATCAACCTCGGAGACAGGTGTGGCTGTGGCACCAGACAAGCTCCACCACCAATGCTGACAAAGAAGGAGGCCGTGGTGGGGGGAGTGACAATGGCTTCAAAGGAGGAAAAACTGTAGAACTCTTACATGAAGCCACGCAGCTCTTGAAGACCCTTCGAGTCCCTGCAGCTCCAACAGTGAAGGTGATGCAGATCGGTGGATTGGACCATGCAGATGCCAACATGGTGCTCATTGACTTCTTGGCGCCACTCATGGACTTCGACCTGCCAGAGATCCTGAGGAATGGGAGCAAGGGGTGAGGACTACTGTCCAATTGGCCAATGGTTCCACCGAAGCCTTCAAGCTGAAGAGAGCGAAGATTCTTCTTGGGGATCCTGATGATGCAGCTGCTTGGATTGTATCAATGGGTGGACTCACCGACTTGGGCTTCACCCTGGCAGTGGTCAGGCAATCAATGTCAACTACGAGATGATGAAGGTCGACAGCTTGAAGTGCGTGTCCTTCAAGGTTGTCCCATGGTGTCGCTGGCAGATGGCCAACGGATTTTGGAGTGGCTGGAACATTATCAAGCGCATCAGCAATGGAAGTTGGCGATGGTGAGATCCCTGCTTTAATTGATGAAGCACAAGTGGACAGGAGTCGGATGGATACGGAGCTTGCCTTGACGTACAAATTGCGTCAACTATTTCCACATCTTCCTGATGAAGTGATGATGCGTGTGGTGCCGCTCCATGTTGCCATCCGACATGAAGGATTGAGGAAAAGGAGGTACAACAGGTCTGTCAGGCTGATGCTGAGGCACATGACATGGTTCTGCATGAGAAGTTCCACTATGTTCCACTACTTGGGGGCGTTCCATCAGGGATCCTAGTTCCATTTGGACGGAACCGGACTTCCCGCTACCCCGAGCAGCACTTCTGGGCGTGTGATACCCCCGATGTCTCCGTCCTCCATCTTCAACTTCAGGTGGAATCCCCCGCTCTGGCAGACCCTCCAACTTCGGACCATGACGCGTTGGATCCCCAGACTGTGACATCATAGCCTTCAGTTTCTCTACCTCTACCAATTGCGAAGTTTGAACTCGTAGATGATTGACTACTTCAGCTTCTAATGCTTTCTGCAAACCAAACCATCTACAGAAGGTTCTGAAACACCATCTATGGTCACATCCATAGACACCCTTCCCGTAGATTTGCGACTTTCATCCCCATCATCAGGCATCCTACCTTCTGATTGTTTCACTTTTGCACGGTATCCAGCCGCATCATCACCGTCATCCATACTTTTGCTGGGTGGAGTAACAAGGCATGCCAACTTCACAGAGGGCTGATTACCACGGCCCTTCGCAGTGCACACACCAGTGCCCAGCTCGACCCCATCACGGACTGGCAACGCCTCTGCCCCAGGAGATTGTTCCAGCATCTGGACCTCCTTCTGATTTCGCTCTGACCAGAAAGGATTGATCCCAGCAGAACCATGAAAGCGTGGAGGTTCCGATGAAGCCTTATCCACCATTGCAACAAGTCAACGCAGGGACTAGGGGCTTGGGCTCACAACCCTCAGAAATCCCAGGCTCTGTTTTGCTTGTGCTCGATCAAAAGATGCCTACAAGCGGTCAAATGTTCCACGCTACACGAAACTATTATGTATGCCTTTGTCTCTGTGTGGGCAGGTGAGGAAAGGTGAGGCAAGGTAAGGCAAGGCAAGGCAAGTCTCGGCAAGGTAAGGTAGGGTAGGTTGAGACACGCTTGCGCGCGCAGTGTCTTAAAGGACATCGACATCAAAGAGTTGCCCTGGCGCTTCTGATATGTATTTTGGCAAGTCACTCTTGAACTGAGCATACCCTTAATAACTCGGACACAATCGTCCAATTCCTTTCCTCAGGCGGTGATTTGGATTCAGCCTGCTGTGGTCTTTCTCAGCGACCTGATGTTTTCAGCTGCTGGCATTGCAGAATAAGTCACGTCAGCCACGTCAGCTAGTACATGTGGTCGTGGGGGCCATCCTCGGATGGCGTTGAGGTTGGCTTTGCAGAAGGACTTGCCATGATTGTCAGAAGTGTGGACAAAAGTGCGCATCACAAGCGACTTGGAGATAAAAGTCAGATTGCAATTTGAAGGCTGTCAGATAGTTTTATTGTTATGGACGGCAGAGGTTACAGTACTCGGTCGACACAAGTAATCATCAATGATTTTGTCCATTTCACTGTGGCCAGCAAGGTTGGTATGGATGTCCATGAACGTCGGCCGAATGCTCCGAGAGGGTCCTGCAGTCAATCCCATGGAGCTTGGCGACCAGAGGGCTGAACAATCAGTGTCAGCTCAGGCGCTTTCTTGAGATTGTTTTATCATGGTTAATCACATGGGGCACCATATGGGGCCCCATATGTTCCCATTTTTTAGGGGTGGGAAGTGCACCAGGTAGCAGATAGCCCGCAGCCCCTTCCAGAATGGCGAGAGGATGGTTCCTTCTTTGCATTCAAAAACTGGACTAAAGTCTCTTATTTCAGTGACTGTTATGAGAGCTTGAGAACTTTTAACTTGTTTCCCTCCTGGCGGGACATGTATATATATAATTCGTCGTGAGGTGATGCCGTGCCTTGCTAAACAAGATTGTTGTTTTTTCAAACTACTCGAATTGCGTGGTATGAGTGGGCATAATTCTGCACATTGCCTAGTGACGACATCTCGGAACTCTATGACCGTTTCAACACCTCTGAACCCTCAGCTAATTCTGCTTGTAACTTGGCCACCCAAGGCACTTGGAATTTGTTCGATGGAGGTGACTAGCTTGCTCTGATTGCGCTGCATTCACCTCAGAACAGCTGAAAAAAATCTAAGAATCTAAGCATCTAAGCTCCATTCAACCATGCACATACCATTCATGAAGTTGCGCCCATGCGTTGCCGTGGTGCTTCTCCTCTGTAATTGCGCTTGGCAAGCGAGTACAATCGGTCTTTGCCTTGTTTGCATTGGGATCGTGCACAACAAGCCATCAGAAGCTACATACCCCTGTCCTATTTACAGGCATTGGCTCGGGAATAGATCATGATCATTTCTGGAAACAGGGGCTTGCATGTGCTTTCTGGTTTTGCCTCCAACAGGGTTCTTGTAGAACAGCACACATAGGCACACCAGCGGTGAGCAAGCGCATACCTACCTAAGCAACAAAGTGCCAATTTGACAACCAAATTGGAGGCTGAGGCTGCCCATGCCAAGGAAAACCACTGCTAGATGTCTAGATTTGGCTTCTTGTCCCTGATCCTTAGCAGCCATATTTAATTTGTCCATGGTGCAGATCTTCCAGGCAGACACTGTTTGTAAGTAAGTCTTCACATGCTTCTGCGATCCTACCAGCTTTTAGGTCTTCCAAATTCGATTCATTTTCCCTCGACTCGAAGCGCCATGGAACCAAGTGGCGCTTGGCAACCTCAGAGGTTATGTTCCTCTCCAGCTCGATCCAAAACTGGCCTTGAGAGCTTGAGAACATTTAGCCAATTTAGTCTGCCGAGACAGAGCAATCAACCTTTCACTGGTTGTTGGACATCTTGGGCGGCAGTTTTCGCAGTGATTTGGCTCGTTTATTTTCTTTGGTATGTGTGAAATAGAATCAGAACGGCCCCTCATGGGAGAGTGCTTTTTGCTCTAAAAATGGTCAAAAATACTGGTATTTACAGTGTTTTGTGACCAAAGTGGGCTTAAAACCGTTATTTTAGAGCAAAAAATAGAGTTCACCTCCAAAGGCTCTCGTATGCTGTCATAAATCACTGGCATTTACAGACTCTTGTGGCAGGATTCAATTTTTCCTGTGAGGCTTGCAAAGAACTACAAACAATCAGCACATAACAGAAAACATCTGCTGCACAACATGCCATAAGAATGGGTAGCTGCACATCTTGGAACAGAATATACAGTAGCAATAGGTGACTAGTGTGATGGAGGTGATGGAGAAATTCTATTGCTAGAAGCAATTGATATGATATAGCTGGTTCTTCATGAACTTGTTAGATTGATATCATCTTAACATAGAGGCATTTGCACTACATAAGAAGTATGGTGGGAAGGGCATACATTATATAGGTGGATATACACAAGCACATCTAACATCAGTTCAAAAAAAGCCAAGATCCAAACATACACAATCTAGAATCACCAAAACCTGCACAGGCACCAAAAAAAACAAACAAACCACTAGATGCACCAAACCTGCACAGGCACCAAAAAAAACAAAAGAACCAAACCACTAGATGCACCAAACCTGCACAGGCACCAAAAAAAAAACAAAACTAAAATTTCCAGGAACTATGGGTCCACTTCTGAGTAGTTGCTGGATTTTTTTTTGTTTTTTTGGTGCCTGCCGATGTTTGGTGCATCTAGTGGTTTGTTTTTTTGTTTTTTTTGGTGCCTGTCAATGTTTTGTGAAGTCAGCCTGCACAGGTGCCTGTCAATGTTTTGTGAAGTCAGAGTCACCAAACCTGCACAGGCACCCAAAAAAAACAAACCACTAGATGCACCAAACCTGCACAGGCACCAAAAAAAAACAAAAAAACTAAAATTTCCAGGAACTATCGGGCCACTTCTGAGTAGTTGCTGTGTTTTTTTGTTTTTTTTGGTGCCTGTCGATGTTTGGTGCATCTAGTGGTTTGTTTTTTTTGGTGCATGTCAATGTTTTGTGAAGTCAGAGCCACCAAACCTGCACAGGCACCCAAAAAAAACAAACAAACCACTAGATGCACCAAAACCTGCACAGGCGCCAAAAAAAACTAAAATTTCCAGGAACTATGGGTCCACTTCTGAGTAGTTGCTGGAATGTTTTGTTTTCTTAGTTTTTTTGGTGCCTGTCGATGTTTGGTGCATCTAGTGGTTTGTTTTTTTTGTTTTTTGTTGGTGCCTGTCAATGTTTTGTGAAGTCAGAGTCACCAAACCTGCACAGGCACCAAAAAAAAACAAAAAACAAACCACTAGATGCACCAAACCTGCACAGGCACCCAAAAAACTAAAATTTCCAGGAACTATGGGTCCACATCTGAGTAGTTGCTGGGTTTTTTGTTTTTTTTGTTTTTTTTTGGTGCCTGTCGATGTTTGGTGCATCTAGCGGTTTGATTTTTTTTGTTTTTTTGGTGCCTGTCAATGTTTTGTGAAGTCATAGTCACCAAACCTGCACAGGCACCAAAAAACCCAAAAGAACCAAACCACTAGATGCACCAAACCTGCACAGGCACAAAAAAAAAACAAAAAAACTAAAATTTCCGGGGACTATGGGTCCACTTCTGAGTAGTTGCTGGAATTTTTGTTTTTTGTTGGTGCCTGTCGATGTTTGGTGCATCTAGTGGTTTGTTTTTCTTGTTTTTTTGGTGCCTGTCAGTGTTTTTGTATATCTCATGTCAAGATCATGATGAAAAAAGTGCGTTTACTAGGGTTTTAGACCCTCCAAATGCATAAAACATCGGTATTTACAGTGTTTTATCATCATTTTTAATGAAAATTCACTCCCCCACGGGGCGCTGCCCTCAATAGAATTGGGTTTGGGGCTTGGGCTACAGGGAAATGCTTTAAACGCCGCTTTGACCGTGCTGTGACTCAGAAGAGTACTCAGAAGCTGGCAAGCACTTCGGGCGTTCAAGCCTAGTTTGCGCTCAAGCTTCAGGCAGTTTCATTCAAGATACGCTGATTCTTGGTGAGGCAACTTGGTTCCAGATCTACAGAGAAAGACGGCGAGGCCGCCAACACGGAGGAGTTTGCTGTTTTGGTACTCGCCCTCAAAATCTCTATGAACTACTGAGATTGTCTCCTATGGACGTGGCATTTGCAACAAAAGAGAGCTTGAAGCAACGGCAGCTTGCCAGAGTTCCACCAGTAATTGGATGATTTTTCTTCGGACCAATTCTGTGTTCAATTCTGCCTGCACAAAAATTTTCTGGTGAGTGGGTGTTATAGCTGAAGTCCCTCTTGCTTTAGCAAGGGGGGGCTGGAATCTCCAATCGCATGAACCTTCATAGTTAACTACTCCCCCTCCCCCGGCTGGGTGGTTCACAAGCAGTTTGGCCGTGGCTCAATCCCCCCCGGCACACCGTCGGCCTGTCGCCACCGGTAGCAAATTCGGCAGCATCCACACCGCATCATTGTGTTTTCATGCCAAGCATGCCAAGCTCCCTGCCAAGCTAGCTTTCGTCCCTTATCCCTGGGCCTCAAGCCATTTTTTGGCGAAAGTATCTTGAAAGTTCCGCTGGGGCTAAGGCAGTCCCAGAAGTGAAGGTGTTTTCATAATCCTGTACCACAAAGCATGGTCCCTTCAGGCCGCACTGACCTCCGAGAAAATCAGGACACCCAAAACCATTTTCAACCGGGAGTTGCATCGCTTCCTTTCCACAAGGGATCGCCAAACAGAAGTGTTGCCATTGCAGAGTCATTGTGTCCTAGGAGCAAGAAAGTGGATTGTTGCAACCCTGCTACAGAATGCTGAAGATAGATATGGCTAAAGTCTTTGTTTTTGGCAAAGAAGGGTTGTTTCTGTTTCAGCACGAAAGAATTTAGATCCAAATTCAGTGTCGAGTTGCGCTCTGTACGGATGCATGCAATGACCATGAGCGTAAACATCAACAAGAATCAATGAACATCATACCATGGTTCACTATACCACACATTCGCGTTTTAGCCACTGTGCCAGGGCTTGGACGGTTTTAAGATGTTCTGAATTTTAAGATTCTTGTCGTCCCTTCTGCAGTAGGTTCGATGTAGATTGCGGACTATGTGGATAA
The DNA here is from genome assembly GCA_947184155.2 of Cladocopium goreaui. NCBI lineage: Eukaryota > Dinophyceae > Suessiales > Symbiodiniaceae > Cladocopium > Cladocopium goreaui. The sequence goes on along the minus strand of CAMXCT020000658.1, from coordinate 17,702 downwards.
AAATAGGGGCTTCAGTGGCAACTCTTGACCGGCTCTAAGGCAGCGTGCAATACTTCGAGTGTGCCATCCAGACATCGCTGGTGCTTTGGCATGCAGGAAGTGAATCGTTGAAACTGACAACATTTGCCCGGAGAAACAAGTATCGAGTTTCATTCGAGTTTCCTGGTGTCGTTGCGGAATGGGGAAACTGCAGAAACTACCAGATGCATCAGGCAGATTCTGGCAGCTACCAGCCGTTTGCTTCAGGTGATGGAGGAGCCGCACTTACTTCTGTGCTGACAGAGGCGATTGACTTGCTCAGTACTTCAGGGGGTCGCATCCAGCATGAACTTAGCGAACTGCTTGGGATCCCAGACGAACAAGTTGGAAAATGATGGAAAAACTTCCTCTCACTTGCTCCATTGCTTTATCCACCATTCTTGGGGCTGATATGCAGCACACATCACAGATGATGTTTTTAATTTTGTCTCTCCAGGCCCAGTGCCCCCATAGTCCTTTCATGTCCTGTTTGTTTCCTGCTCCTTTGTGCAGAGACCCTGTTTACTGCCTTGGCAGCAGTTCCTTTTTTTGACTCTTCCGCCATGTTCACCAGTTCCGCTGCCTGCTTCGTTTGCTTCATTGCTTTGCTCCCACTTTGCATCTTCAGGTATCAAGTATGAAGCCATGCTGCAGGGCGACTCGCTACTCAATCCTTCTGGACCGGTGGAAGTCATGTGGCCCGCCTTAGGCAAAATCGAATTTTCGAAGGATGCATGGAAGGATGTGTTGGAGGAGGAGAGAGGTGAGCATCATGCAGCTGAAGACTACCTATTTGTAGATGAGGTCGCATGCATAAATTGCATGATATGTACGGAGGCTGCTCCGAACACTTTCAAGATCATTGACTACCCCGGTGGACCTGACAATTGTGGGAATGGATGGGCAGCCCGAGTTCATACCCAATGGGGCGATGGGGAAGAGCTCTTGTGGGAAGCTACTGAATACTGCCCACGTGGTTGTATTTATTGGGTGCCACGCGCTGCAGTTCGAACTCTGGAGTATGTTGCCCAAGCAGACGACAGCTGGCCCTCTATTCGTCCAGGTTTTTGTGTTTCTCTTAATGCGTTTCATTTATATGTCTTCATCTTGTTGTGTTTGTTACGAGTTCTTTGTTTCTTCTTGGGCTTGGAATACTTGAAGTGAATCGCTTCGCTCAGGAGTTCCAGCCAACGCTGGGAAGGAAACGCAAGGACCGAGGGAGCAGATCTGGGCAAACAAACTACGATCCAGTGTCGGGCTATCAAGTTTGGCGACTTATTTGCAGCTGCGGTAGCTGATCAATAGCTGATCAATAGTGAGATCAATGGTGAGATCAATGGAGTGACTTTGAATGGACACATGTGTTTCCATCGCGCGTCACCGAGGTGGCCCTGTGACGAAGGTTTGGCAATGTTTTATTCTGGAAATGTTTGTCCTGATGACGGAAGTGCCCAAGAAGCATGTACGTGGGACGCGTTACAACTATGGCTCTTGGGTACTCTTTGTTTTGCATCGCTTTGGAGGTTGATGCTTAGGAAGATGCATCTTGTTGTGCGGAGTCTGGCGGAGTCAAAAGGCATTCAAGGAGGTGTTTTGATTCTCATGAAAGGCTGCAAAATGTTAATGTTGCAGAGATCGAAGCAAATTGTGCAAATCGAGTGACTTGTCTAGTGAAGACCACATTGTGGCCGCTGGGGGCGTAGCTTTACCATCCGAAGACGAATTTCCCGCAGACGAATTCCCCCCCCCCCCGAAGACGAATTCCCTTCTGAAGACGAATTCCGAAGACAAATTCTTCCCCGAAGACGTGTTCCGAAGACGAATTCCTCCCCGAAGACAAATTGACACCCGAAGACAAATTCCGAAGACGAATTCCCCGCAGATGAATTCCTCCCGGAAGACGAATTCCGAAGGCGAATTCCCCGCAGACGAATTCCTCCCTGCTAACGAACTTCCGGATTAGTGTAGGGGGACCCCCAAACAAATTTTGGTGTCACTTTAAAGTGTTTTTTTAAGGACCAGGGTCTGAACATTTTTTCATATTCTATCAATTGATTTTGATTGATTTCAATTTATTTTCAATTGATTTCAATTGATTTTCAATTTAGTTTCCATTGATTTCATTTGATTGCAATTGATTTCAATTTACTTTCAGTTGATTTCAATTTACTTTCAATTGATTTCAATTTGCTTTCAACTGATTTCAATTGATTTTCAATTGGTTTCCATTTACTGTCAATTGATTTCAATTGATTTTCAATTGATTTCAATTTACAACCACGACAAACATACTATGGGTGTTTTAAGGCATCCGATATTTTGGAAATTAGACATTTTGAGAATTCCAAAAGAATGGAGCAAAGAAAGTAAAAAGAGAAAAATATTAGCAAAGGAAAGGAAAATGAAAGGAGAGAAGGATTTTGGAAAATGTTCATTTCAAAAAATAGCTGGACACCATAGAGGACCACCACAACAAACATACTATTGAAATCTATTGAAGATCAATCTTGCTGATGGGGTACCCCCTTGAAAAATTGTTTGGGTGCTATGTTTTAATAACCTTTTAATAAGGAATTTGATATTTTGTGAAAATGGTGCATTCTGATGGTCCTAGATGAAAACTGAGTAATTTACAATAGCTATTCCAAAGAAGGGGATAAAGGTAATGATGAACATTTTCACATCAGAAAAAAACTGGACACAATAGAGGACCACCACAACAAACAAACACATTATATAATTATTGAAGATCTATCTTGCTGATGGGTTACAAGCTTGAAAAATGGTTTCCTCAGACAACGGCTGGACACAATAGAGGACCACCACAACAAACAAATATACATCAATTAATTAACTAATTAATCAATTAATTAATAAACTAACTAATCAATTAATTAACTAATTAACTAATTAGCTACCTAATTATTTCTAAAAAACTGAAAAATAAAAAATGAAAGATGCTGAAATAAACTGAAAACATGCTGAAACAATATAACTTCAAAAAACTATGCCTCAGAAAAAAACTTGACAAACTACCGACCCACCCCAACAATTACACTGATTCAAAATTATTTTGGGAAAACTTGACACAACACAGAATCACCCCACTGATCGGGCGAATTCCGAAGACGAATTCCCCGCAGACGACTTCCCCACCGAAGACAAATCCTGAAGACGGATTCCCTGCTGACAAAAAATTCGCCCCCGAAGACGACTTCCTTCCCGAAGCCCAGTTCCCTCCACCTGGCGTCCTGCACTTTCAATCATGACAATTTAAACGGCCTCCGGCGCCAGGGGCCGTTTCTGTGGATTCAGCGCTGTAAAAAAATTTAAACCAACTTTGACGAACCCCAAACCACTTGTAAAAAAAACAACCAACGCTGAATAAGATTTTGACTTTGAATAAAACCTAAACAATATTTACATCAACTTTAAACCAGTTTTAAATCTTGACGTGATTCAAAAAAAAAATCAACCTATGTAAATAAACCACCAAAAAACACATGTCCAGTAAGTTTCAAGCGAGAAACCCACTTCCAAAAGTTAATGTGAAAATGAACCCCAAACCCACTCCAGTTTTTTTAATATAATATATATATATTATATAAACGTATTTAAATTTTAACTAACTTCCACTAAGTTGCAACTGAAACCGAAACTAAAGCCTAAGCCAAGCTTAAGTACACCCCAAGGCAGCGCCAACTAAGTAGTTAAACCCTAAACTAGCTTTACACACACCAGAAACAAGAACCAACCATAAAACACCTGATAAAACCTAAGCCGGCCTTAGGCAAACCATAACCAAACTCTAAAGAAATTTATACACGTCTCAAACAAAGCCTAAATAAACCCTAAACCAACCTCATCTTCACCATGAACCGACCTTACATAAATTTCTAAACCAACCCTACAAAACCTACCTTACATAACCAACCTCTATCAAGCCTTAACCAAGCCTTGCAGCAACCATAAATCCCTAAATAACATCCAAACAGATTTATATAACCAACCATGAATAGAATTTAAACAAACCACCAATAAACCTTAGACCATCCTCAAATGGTTTTAAACATTTTTAACCAGCCATCCCATTGAGCATGCAGGAAACGCAGGAAGTACAGTTTTTATTTTCGAAAAAGGAATCACTTGCAGCCACTCGAGTGGCCAGAAGTGACCGCAAGTGACCGCAAGTCACCTATTTTACAGTACCAAGCCAGTCAAGTCGGTCATTTGCGGTCACTTGCAGTCACCCGGGTGGCCGCAAGAGACCGCAAGTGACCGCTGAAGCAAGTGACCGCACGCCTTGATCCCGAAAAATGTTCTACATTTTTCGCGCCTGCTCACGGAAAATGCTCCGCAATTTCCGGACCGAAACGAATGACGGATGTTGAAAGGAAAAGGGGTGGCTTGACACGAGGGAGGAGGCGTAAAAACAAAAAGACGCGTGGAAAACGAAAGAGATTCTACACCCAAGCCATACAAAAAGAGGTGACTCGAAACAAAACCGAGAAGTTGGAACGAAAAGGGGCGACTTAAAACAAAAGAGATGAAAGAGGCAGGACCTAAACTTGTGAGGGAAAGACCTGAAACGAAAGAGGAGGCTTCAAAACGAAAGGATGTGTGGAAAACGACAGGGAAAGGAGCTTACTTTGAAACGACCAGGGGCGATTTGAAACGAAACGCAGAGAAGTTGAAACGAAAAGATGTGCCTTCAAGCAGAAGAGGCAGGACCTAAACTAGAAACTTATAGGAGGGTCTTCAAAATCAAAGGACGTGTGAAAACGAAAGGGAAAGGAGCTTACTCTAAAACAAAATGGGGTAATTTGAAAGGAAACAGAGATGTTGGAACGAAAAGCGCTAACTTAAAAACTAAGCAGAGACGTTGAAACGAAAAGGGGTAAAAGGGGTGGCGGGGAACAGCTTCTAGGAGCAGATGCTCAGAGAAATTGGGTCCTCACAGAAGGTGTCTGCCGCCCACAATCGCTGATGCTAAGCTTCAAGATCTTCTCTTCGGTTTTCAATCATGCAACACTCCAACATCTTCTCTTCAATATTCTGCAAGCATTGATGCTACGCTCCAAGGTCTTCTCTTGCATTTCTAACATCATTAATGCTGCTCGTACCGTCAAAGATCACTCTGACTGCCGAATATTTCACCATCATTGATGTTACACTTCTACGAGCATTGTTGCTTTGCTCCAAGACCTTCCCTTCAACATTCGAACATTCTACCATCATTGATGCCACGCCCTAAGATCTCCTTCTCAATTTTCACACATTGTGCCATCATTGATTCTACGCTAGCTCTGAAAACTTCTTTTCAATTTGCTAACATATTTGATGCTACGCCCCAAAATCATCTCAAATTTCCCACATTTTACCATCATTGATGCTACGCCCTAAGGTCTTCTCCTCAATTGTTGAACATCACTGATGCTACTCAATCTTCTATCATTCTACCATCATAGATGCTTTGCTCAAAGATGTTCTCTTCATAATGTGTTTCGTTCTACCATCGTTGATGCTATGCTCGAAGATTTTCTCTTCAATTTTCCAACATCAGCGATGCTACGCTCTAAGATCTGTTTTGCAGTATCTACTTTCACTGATGTTTCGCTCTGAGATCATCTCATTAATTTTCTACTATTGTTCATGCTACGCTCTGAAATATCCTTTCTTTCCAACGTTCTACCATCATTGATGCTACGCTCAACCATCATCCTTTCGATTTGCTAACTTTCATCCATGGATGCTACACTCTAAGGTCTTCTCTTCATTTTTCAAACATTCTACCATCGCTGGTGCTACGCACATTGTTTTTCTCTTTGCCGATCTCAACTTCTACAATCATTGGTGTTTTGCTCTAAAATCTTCTCCGCAACTATCAGACATTCTACCATCATTCATGCTATGCTCCAAGGTCTTCTCCCTATTTTTTCTATAACATCATTAACGCTATGCTTTAAGATCTTCTCTTCAAGTTTCTTTCATTGATGCTGAGCTCTGAGATCTTATCTTCATTTTCTCACATTGTTCATGTTAGGCTCCAAGATCTTCTCTTCAACCTTCTAACATTTTCCAATCATAGGTGCTTTTGCTCAAGGGTATTTTCTTCATTTTCTCATTCTACCATCATTGGCGCAACCCTCTCAGATCTAATTACTATTAAATTTTCATACATCATTGATGCTGCACTCATAGGTCTGCTCTTCAATTTTCTGACATAGTACTGCATTGATGCTACTCTCACTCTCCAACATCTTCTCTTCAATTTCCGTTCATCATCTTTGCTGTGCCCTAAGACCTAACCAACTTTCAAAGATTCTTCCATCACTGATGCTACCCTCCAAGATCTGCCGGGCACTTTTCCAGCATTCTACTTTTTTTTGCTTTGCTCCAAAGATTTCCCTTCGATTTTTGAACATTCTACCATCATCGATGCTATGCTCTAAGATGTTCTCTTCAATTTCCCTACATTCTACCATCAGCGATGCTATTCTCCAAGGCGTTCTCTTCAATTTTTGAGCATCAGCGATGCTATGCTCTAAGATCCTTCTTTTCTTCAGCAGTCCACCATCTTTATTGATGCTACGCTTCAAGATCTTCTCTTCAACTTACAAGATTCTACCATCATTATATAATGCTTTGCTCCAAGGTCTTCTCCCCAATGTTCAAGCATCATCGCTGCTACGCTATAAGACTTCTTTTCAATTTTCTAACATCATTTATGCTACGTTGCCAGATCTTTTGGTCAGTTTGTCTTACAATTCCACCATCATGGATGATACGCTATAGGAACTTCTCTTCAATTTTCAAACGTTCTATCTTCATTATTGCTGCGCTCTAAGATCTTCTCTTCAATTTTCTAACATCACTGATGCTACGCACTAAGATCCAACCAACTTGCAGGCAGTCTACCATCATTGATGCTACGCACCAAGATCTTCTCTTCAGATTTCGAACATTCTACCATCATTGATGCTGCGCTCTAAGTTTTTGTCTTCAATTTTCCAACATCAATTGATGCTACAATTTAAGATCTTCTCTTGAAAACACGTTGAACACACTAGATGCACCCGGGACACAAGTAGGTTGATCCCCAAAAGTAACTCCGCGGGAACAACCAAACTTCGCTCCTCTTCGTAGTTTTGAATCAATCGGCCCCCGGGCCCAGGGGCCATTTTTTCACATCCAAAATGATGGAAATGCTTGGTCCCGAAGGGAATGTCCCGCCACAATGGGGCTGCAGGAGAGGAACGTGAGGGAATGCGGCGTCAAAGGGGATGTCGCGGGAATGTGGCGTCAGAGGGAAATGTGGCATCAGGGGGGAATGTGCGTCAGGGAATGCAGCGTCAGAATGTGGCGTTAGGAGGGAATGTGTCGTCAGAATGTGGCGTCAGGAGGGAATGCGGCGTCAGAGGGGAATGTGGCGTCAAGGAATGTGTCGTCAGAATGTGGCGTCAGGGGGAAATGTGGCATCAGGGGGATGCGGCGTCACGGCATTAGGGAATATGCCGTCAAAATATATCGTCAGCGTGAGGCACTAAAGTGCTGAACACATCCCCGCCTCTGAAGCCTTAAACTTCTATTGAATATTGTTAATTATTGAATGTTTTTTCGGCCAGATCGTGTTTGCAAGCGTGTTCGTGATGGACGGATGCGTGACTACCCTTTTTTGCGTTCCATGTTCCATGATTTTACATGGGCTGCCGCTATTAGGTGCTCCGATATCTGGAGAAGATTCTCGGCTGGTGGCCGCCTGGGATGAGCTCCCTACAGAGTCACAGAGAAAGATCCTGGAGAATTTGGAGATACTGACTTCTGAATCTTCTGAATCTTCTGATGAATGAGTGCCGGGTGCCCTCATTTTCCAGTTTTTGCCATTGCCCACGGAAGTCCTCTCTCACCTTGCCATTTGTGCATCCTTGCAATGATCTATACCTAAGCCCAAACTCTTTCAATATTTTTGAATTGGTACAGTTACGTTCACGTCCTTGTGAGTTCCTGCCCTACAAAAGATGGGGAGCTGTCAATCGACAAGACATGCGGTGCTTCAATGGAGATGATACAGGTACAAGATGGTACAAGTACATACAAGTACTAGCTGCTTTGATTCAATCAATTGTGCTTTTTTTTTGGGTGGTAGGCTGAAAACTTGCACGATTTTTTGTGTTTTTGTTCCTGCCTTCGGGAAGCACTTCACTGAGCTTGTTTGTTCCACGGACAGAAGCCGCCTACGATGCCATGGTTTCCCAGGCATATCATGTTTCCTTGACCATTCTCTCAATGATTCAAAGAGAAAGGTCCCATTTGCCAAGAGGATTCTCTACTGTTTGGGGATGGTCGGATGAACGCCGGAAATCAGATGCCTCAAGACCATCAGTGATCGCTTGGCACCAAAGCCTAAAAAACGGCAGTTAAGGGACCAGTCGGCAGCGCGAGAAAATCTAGCATGACCAGCTGTCAAAAAGCATGTAAGCACATCAAGTCATCAAGTCTGTCACGGGTTGAAGGCTCAAACCATGCTCTGACGACTCATTGTTTGGTCTACTTGAGTTTCCTGCGTTTCTTATACATGAACTGGTCAGTGGTCATGAATATGTCTAAAAGATTCTAAAAGAAAAGGCATTGAAGCGCAACAATTCATTCAAAACATCTCAGGCTACATGAAAACTTAAAGGTGTTAGCAGCAAGCATCTTCTCGACCATTTTTGATATTGTCTTGTCTGTGGCCGAGGGTGGCTTTCCAGGATGGAAACAGCCTGATGGAATTGTAGTTTCCATGGTGCTTGCGCTTGTGGTCCAGCAAGATCGTCAATCAGACGACTGGCACGAGGTGTCCTCGTCCAGGCTTGTGGCCATGATTCATGCAGCCACGAAGCCTTACAGATGGCCACACAGTCGGTGCCATGGCACAAATTTAGCAGCTTCTGAACATCAAAGCAACTAGATGTTTTACGAATTATATCGAATTATGGTCAATATTGTTGGATGTCTTTCATGGCTATTTGGAGCGCCGGCCACCAAGCAGATAATGGGTTTACGATTTACAATGTGCCCCATATAGACAGATTGCATCAGATTGCATCAGATTGCTAGCTAGCTGAATGAACAGATGGATAGATGGATGGATAGAGATGTCAATCACAGACAGATATTCAGAGAGTGGGAGCCAGAGATAGGCAGATAGAGAGAGAGAGAGAGCAGCTACAGTGGATAAGTACAGTACAGAACAGATTAATGCAAACAAAATTAGATTGTATAGATAGATAGATCGATCGATCGATCAATACAGATTTAGGAAATCATGGTAAATCCAAGGCGAATTGGGTAACTTTGAATTAAACAGATGTCGGTCTATAATACTATCGGGTAGGTTCAGCGGTTTAGATGGATTTTTGTAGGTAAGTGTTAGGTAGGTTTAGCCAGTTTAGATCAATTATATACGCTAGACTAGATAGCATATGCATGAACATGAAGGAAACAACTCAAACGATTCGACACGCACTGACACTACCACATCCACCTGTGGTTCTATCCTGCACTGAAGTATACTGAAGTCTTTTGGGATGCAGAGTGCCGATGCAAACCCCGACTCCGAGGCCACCAAAACCAGCAGAGTCCGTCCACTCTGCGAAAACTTACGTCAGACATTGGCAAGCTTGATCCGAAGCCCCTTGACTTCGGTACGGATCATGCATATATGATATAATTGATATAATATATATATATATATTTGCACCATAGATCTCTGTAGCATCCTATGGATATTGTGTCAGTGGCACATGAACTTGCTTGTCCCGCCAAACATGCTGACTAGTTGGTCGGTCCTGCTTAGTCCTACGTGTGAGCTTCAGAGATTGTGCCAGGTTCTGGGAATTTAATTTGGAATTCGTTCAGCAGTTGAAGGAGCAGTCCCTGAACCTTGCCAGAGCAAGGGCGGGTCTGAAGTCCATGAAAATGAACTTCGCAAGAATTCATGAGTAACCAAAGAGGCACTGCGAAGAGCTGATGATCCACTTGTTTCCAATTGCCATCACTGTGCATGATGGGCTCACAGTGCCGGTAAAGGCCAACACATCCCTAAAGCTTGGGTGTTTGATTTGAACAGCGCCACAATTTCATGTGAGAGATTGGTCAAATTGAATCCTGTTGCTTCCTGGACTTTAAACACGAATTCTACGCACGCAAGCGCCAAGACAAGACCTTTGATTGAACGGTATACAGTATACATTTTGCATATTTGTTTGATGTTTTTGGAGAAGCATCACTTTTCAATGTTGGACAGAATTCAAAACGAATAATAAGCAGCTTTCTCAACTTTGAGTCTCAATGTTTCTTCGTGGCTCATTCTTCACTCGGGGACTTTGAAGTGCCGAGGCAGCCCGACGTGTTTTTTTGCGCATCCTCGTCTGCTTCGCTGGGCCGTGTTCGTTACTGGCAGTTGGCGCTCGCACAGCTGGATTTGCTGGGCAGCAACTCACCCGACATGATCCTTGAAAAAGACTTGCAGGGTTTTGCAGAATTATGGTTTTGGGATGTTTTAGGAATATGTCACTTCTAAGCTTCAGCTTTTCTTGACTGGCCCGCATTGGTTTCAAATCTGGGTGCTCATGTTTGCGATTGATTTGGTTAGAGATCACTGAAAGACAGGATATGTTTCAATGCCGTGAGCTCTTCTGCTGTAAACGCGTCTGCGTGGCCTTTTGCATGCAAAATCTTGGAGACGGCGATGTGTGCTCTGGCACGTTTACGCTAGTTGTTACGATTCGTTGGGATCATCACTGGAGCAAAGGCCCCAAACAAAGTCAAGGGCAACCAGGGCAACGACATGCAATGACCAAAGTGCGAAGTGGTGTGAAGTGGTGACAGTAGCGAAGTGATGACTAAAAAGTGTTGTGAAGCGATGACTAAAGTGATGTGGAGTCTCAATGTCATCCCATTCATTGCACTCTGGCCACCGTAGTGTGTATATATTGATCTTTTGGATACACTGACCAACTTTACTCTTGCTCCGTTGACGAGGTCGGGCGTTAGAGCCAAGCACAGAGACGTTTCGCAGCCTGATGGGTTCTGCGCTGTCTTCTAGCGATTGGCCACTAGCTCTCCAAATGCTCTCGGAGACTTGACAACCATCCAACAGTTTTGTTCTTATCATCCTTAGCATTCCAAAAAGCCTGCTCCAGACCCCTTTTGTCGTTCGTGATCTACATACAGTCCAAGTCTGAGTTGATTGTTTACTGTAATTCTTACATAATTCTTACATAATTCTTACATACATGTTTGGAATATCGTGGCCACAGATTTCTCTTGGCAATCGCAGTAATCATGATGAGATGTGTTGGGAGCATTCTTCCCAACCCAGCTCAAGTTTAAAATCCAGAAGGAAGAATACTGAATGGTCCTTCATTGGCAACTCACTCGCAATCTTGTTGGTGATCCTTTGACATTTTTTGGAGCACGCTTGACTCTTGCAAATCCTGGGCGGAAGGACATCTCTGCAAAACGCGCTTCCACTATATCTGCTCATATTTCACCAGCAATCGATGCTTGTGGAAGTGCCATGTGGCCAGCTGCCCTCCACCTTTTTGACAGCATGAAACTGTTTGGGGTTACTTTCACTGCCTCACATGAAGGTATCGTAAAAGTTCTCGGTCTCAACTGGGCCATGTCCTTGCAAGTGACGATGCACGTCCCGGATTGTCTTGCAGATGCTGCACTCTATCGTCAAGCCTTGCTTTCATGCCTGAGAAGTGGTGAGCTGATGCAAGCACTGAGGCCGAGACGTCCAAGAGGGTGCGACCATATGGTTTTGGCTACATCTGAGTACCGGATATGCTTTGTTATGCTTTGTTCTTAATCAGCTTCTTTTGCTCGGAAGGTTAGGTTACATTGACCCTGGTGTACGTCCAGTGAAAACATGTTGATGCGCTGCCTTACGTGCCTTTTTTTGGTATTTTTTGGTTGTTTCCTTATCCTTTTGCAATTAGCCTGGGTGATTGCCCTAGCTCTCGGCGGAAGGCTGTTGGAGCGATGCCGTTCCCACGGCATCCAGTCCACTCTGGCCATGCGCGGGGCTTTCCTTGCAGCTTGCGAAGATCATGGAAGTTTATGGCAAGAAGCTTTACTTGTGTATCATCATTCATTTGCCATCAACAGCATTGATGGCACAATGAGCAACTCTTTACTCTGCATGTGTCGAGCACACCGGCAGTGGCAGTGGAGCCATCGTCTATTTTCAAGCTCCGCATGCTCCGCCAAAGCTTCAGCCAGCGCCTACATCAGCTCCATGGGTCACGTCAGACAGTGGGAGAGTGCAACCGACGCACTCGCCATGCTGCGCACCGGAATGTGTCAAAGATTGGGCAGCTTGGGAGATGCAGACTGGGATGCTGCCATCAAGAGCATTGGAAATGCCGGTGCCAACTGGCGTGGGTCCCTTCAGTTGTTGCAAGGACGACTCGGGAAACACAGAGGAACCCGATATGGTTTCAGTGCAGCCATGGGTGTCAGCCAGCAGGGTCAGCAGTGGATTCATGCTGCCCAGTTGCTGATGCAAATGCAGCAAGGCGATTTGGTGCCAAATGCAATTTCCTACAGCACTGTGGCTGCCGCCGTTCAAGAATTTCGGCACTGGGAATCGACAGTCAACATGCTTCACCTGGCCCCAAGAGGAGACTCCAACTGCCACTGCTTGAATGCTTTGATTAGCTGTTGCGAGAAAGCAAGAGCCTGGAGGTTTGCATTGCAGTCTATAGGACACATGCAGGTGATCAGGCTCATGCCTGATGGTGTTACTTTTTCTTCCGGTATTGCTGCATGTGAAAAGGGTCTGAAGTGGTCCTTTGCACTGCACTTGTTGGATCAGAATTACAACCCACGCCCACTTGACACAGAGCGATCAATACAAGGAAGTGCTGCCTTGAGCGCAGTTGCTCGGTCGAGCAACTGGCAGATGGCCATGGCAGTGGTGAGTGAGGTGGTGGATCCAAAAAGACCTGAGGTCCTGACAGTGTCATCTGCCCTCCTTGCGCTCAATAGCAAGGAAGCGAGCGCGTATGAACTTCGAAAGGCGCGTGGCTGGTTGAATCACGTTGCAGCAGAAGCTGTGAGTGACTTGCAGTGGAATTCAGAGGATTCAGTGGAATCATTTGCCTATTGGCCTGTGTCACATGTTTGAACTATTCAACAGAGTTTTTGTCCTGCAGTGTGGCGTACAGTCACAATGCAAGATATCATGATTCGTGATGATGCTGTTTGGATTTCGGGGGCGGGGTAGATTTTTGACTTCCTGTACTTGCTCTTCCAAGGCACCAACTTGGACCAGACACCACGTGTCAGACACCGTGCTGCCTACATGGCAGCCGAGCTTTTGGATGAACATGATGCTTTATCTTCTTCTGTTGCGGCCTGCATTGCAGCCTGCATCTCAAGAAACTCCCAACTCGCCCAACTCTTCAAGTTCAAGCGCTCCAAATTGACACTGGAGATTTGGCCGCCGGTGCCATCCTGGGAGCTGAGAAAACACTTGGAGGGGTGGTTTCTGGACAGAACGTGGCAGAATCTTTGTTGAACATACTCATATATATAATTATATATATATACTAATATATACTGTGGCTCAAAATGTGAGTGTGTAGGTTCAAGTAGGTTCATGAGTAATTTGTGATTTGGCTTAGCCACAGTACGTGTTTGTCAAATTCTGTCAACACCGCCTTGATAACCAAAGGCTGCCGCATGATTTGCAAACTGAGCAGCCTAGTTGGAGTACACGAAGGTGGCTGGTTTCAGCAAAAGTGCTCGCGCGTCGACAAAGTCAGATTTCCTCCTTTGGCCCCTTGTTTTCGAGTGAATTAGTGATCTTCAAATTTGCGAGTGAAGCTTTCGTGAGTTTTCCCCAGGACAATTTGAACCGGATTCTGTCAAGAGTTGTGCAGCTTTCAAAGCATAGAAAGGGCCTGGTCAGATCCAGTTGGAACACGTTGAACAAATTTGAACAGCTATGTGTTTTCAATGTGTTTGATTTTCAAGGCCATGAAGTGTTTGCAGAGCTGGTGGCATGCTCCACCATGGCTTCCCTTCCTTGCTACATATCCACCCCTTCGGGAGCAAGAGATAAACGTCATTGTCAGTTCCAAGCTGGCCACTCTGCTAAGTTGACTGGCCACCGAAGTGAAGACGGTGAAAGCGGCAGGCGGCATGATATAAATGTCCTGCCTTCATTTTCGATTTTTGGGCTCGTTTGTTTCATGCTTGATGATGTTTGATCATTGATCCTTCTCTTTTTGAAACGTGCTTGTGAGCTGGGCAATGGTGGCATCCAGACTCTTGGGCCCCCTGCGAAGGCTTCTGATAGCCGTCGAAGGCGAAGGACGACGAGAACCACATGCAGAACGACAAGCTTTGCTTGACATACTTTGCACACTGGTTGAACTGGAGAAAGAGAACAGCATCCAAAATCGTCAAAATTAATGGTCCTAAATTCAGACAAATAAAACGATAATGAACAAAAATGAATTTTCATAAATTATCAAAGCAAAATTAAAAACAACCTGAAAATAAAAGCCACAATATGTTGAGTATCAATATCATTATATATTTATTCAAGTTAATGGACCCGAAGGATCACTAAAGCATGTTTGTTTTGCGATGCATAAATGACGTTTGTTTGATCTAAAGGTCCTTGTAAAGAATAATTGTTGAGAAAACCGTGCCCGTTAAAAGTTACGCGAAGGAACGTACGAAAATAAAAATGCATTTTGAAAGGAACCCTTATGCAAAACAAACAAAGATATAATTTATGTACAAAAGCAATTATCTGTTTTGAACAGAGGTGAAGAATGATGGTGATGTTATATGTTTATATAGCTTTCATATAATAATTTATCAAAATTTGGCGGGCGATGTTTTTTTTTTATGAGACGCTTCCCCTAGATGGTCCCGTAAGATTTGGATTGGAAATTGCGAAATTATCGCGAGAATATATGCACATTTTGCGAAGAATTACTATGTTCTTTTCAAAACAACATATTATAAAAGTTTATATAATTTTAGGAATAAATATCGTAAATCTAATTATTGAATATTTATTTTATAAATTTATATGGAAATTGCGCGGGTAAGGGATTTCTGTGGCTGGATGGATCGGTCGAAGTCGCCGTCCGGGATGAAAAGAGGCAAGCCAGAGCTCTTTTGAGCGAACTGGAAGAAAATCTTGGGAAAATGGACGATAAATATCCGATGTTAACCTGGTTGAGCAGGCATGCGGCATTTTGCCTTGGAAGATTCTCCATCAAAGACAATGGTAAGATACCCTATCAAATGATGACTGGACGAAAATGGAATCGACCGATGGTGAGCTTCGGAGAGCGGATTTGGTTCCGCCCTCTAGATGCGTACAAAATTGATGGTGAAAGATAACCCGAAAGAAGAGCAGGAGACCTTGGAAGAAGGGTCATGAGTGGATACTATGTCGGAATACATGGTAGAAATACAGATATCTTGGTAATGACAACGCAAGGCGTCATCAAAGGAAATATTGTCCATCGGAAATCTGAATCTGAACGATGGGATCGGTCAGAGCTGGTAGAATTGAAAGGCGTTCCCTGGGCGCTTCGCCCGAGGAGTGCTGAAGATTTGGAGCATTGGCTCCACATCACCTTGCCAGAGACAACACAGAGGTTGACTCCCACTACTAGAGATGGAGGACCAAGACAGCTCTATGTAAGAAAGAAAGGCCTTGAAAAGGAAGATGGAACGATGGATTATACACCAGGGTGCAGAGGATGCGAGGCACTCATGGTTGGACTGTCTGCAGTTGCACACAATTCGACTTGCCGAGGAAGGTTGGAACAAAGGTTGGCCGAAACAGAGGAAGGAAGGAAGAAATTGGAATTGGCTGATGTCGAAAAGAGGCTGGAAGGAAAGGAGAAGAAAGCAAAGCAAGCAGTCACGGGACTGCCGGATCCCACAGAAGGAGAAGTAAGGTCGTCAATGGCCTTAGGACAGCCTGAAACCGAAGAAGGAGAGACTTCACCGAAGAGAGGTTCGGAAGGTACTGAGGGTGAAAGAACCGGAAAGACAACGAAGGCCAAGGCCAGAGAAAAGAGACCAGGAACATCCCTGGACGATTTATATTATTATGAGATCGGCGACGTTGGACCCCGGATTGTTTTAACTGGTGAACCGATAGGAACTCAAGCGGAACCTCCGGCTGCTTCAGCAGGAGGGGCTGCATCAAATTCGTTAGCTGGTCCAGCAGCGGGTCCAAACCCACCAGACATTATTGCCAGAGAACACGATGGAACACCAACGTGTTGTATTTAAGGAACAAACATCCAATCGTTATTCACGAAAGGTAGCCTCCAAGCGGGCAACCTTGAGTTTTACTTTGCGAAGCAAAGGGGCGGGCTGGACCCCTTATCCCTGAACGACCAGGAGAAAGGGACCCCCCCCGCGCCCCCCTCCCCCCCTCATCATCAGCCTCAGCCTCAGCCTCAGCAGCAGCATCAGCAGCATCAGCAGCATCATCATCATCATCATCGTCATCATCGTCATCATCATCATCATCCTTTGCATCCTCCTCGTCGCCATCGTTCGCATCCTCCTCGTCCTCCACATCCTTACATCATCATTATTATCCTCCTCATCATTATCATCATCGTCATGTTATTCCTATCATCTTTCTATCATATTTATCCTTATCATCAGCCTCAGCATCCTCATTATCATCATCTTCCTCCTCATTATCCTCATGTTATTCCACATGTTCCTTCCTGTCGCTTTACGCATAGACGCAAACACAGAAATTTTTACACAGAATTTTTACACACAGAATTTTTACACACAGACTCCTTTACACACAGGCACTCTTACACACAAACACTTTTACACATAGACTCCTCTTTACACACAAACACTTTTACGCACAGACACTTTTATACACAGATTATTTTACACATAGATACTTTTACACATAGAAGATTTTACACACAGACACTTTTACACACCTATTTTATACACAAACACTTTTACACACAGAAGCTTTTAAGCACAGAAGCTTTTACACACAGAAGCTTTTACACACAGACGCTTTTGCACGCAGACACTTTTACACATAGACGCTTTTATACGTGTGATAGATTCCTTTACATACAGACACTTTTACACACAGACATTTTTACACACAGACCCCTTTACACACGGATGCTTTTATACATAGACACTTTTACATACGGACCATTTTACACATAGATACTTTTACATACAGAAACTTTTAAACACAGAAATTTTTACACACAAACTCCTTTATACATAGACCCTTTTATACACAAATACTTTTACACACAGACACTTTTACACATAGAAGCTTTTACACACAAATACTTTTACACCCAAACAATTTTACACAAAAACACTTTTACACACAGAAGCTTTTATACACAGAGATTTTTATACACAGACTCCTTTACACACAGACATTTTTATACACAGACTCCTTTATATACAAACACTTTTATACACAGACATTTTTATATACAGAAATTTTTACACACAAAGACCTTTACACATAGACTCCTTCACTTACAAACACTTTCATACACAAACTCCTTTACACACAGAAAATTTTACACACAAACTCCTTTATACACAGACACTTTTACACCCAAACACTTTTACATACA
>CAMXCT020000657.1:783798-856078 GCA_947184155.2 Cladocopium goreaui | reverse complement strand
ATCGCTGTTCTGACATGCGTTTTTCCCGTAAGAATGCGTAGGCCTCATGACTATAAACGTGAAACGTCGGGAAAGACTCCAGGTAAAACTGGGTGATGACGTGAGACGGTCACTATGTACAATGTTGTTGAAACGGAGTAAACTGTTGCGTAAGCGGTAAATGGGGCCAACGTACGTGAGTGTAACAACCCACCCCCCCCACCTCAGGTTTCAAAGAAACAAACCCGTTGGTACGTTACACTGCCCAACTGGGGCTTGTTCCATTTCAAAACCTATTGCGCTACGCGTGTACTGAAACAAGTTAACAAAAGCAACTGCAGCAAGTGAAAAATGACTCGAGTGAAGCGCCCCTCTCTTTTTTAACTGCAAAGGTGGAGAAATGCCATCTCTGTCAAACAGCGGATGCGTAAGAGCATCGATCAAACTGGATTCTTTCGTAAAAGAAAAGCCGTAGCCATTTTTGGCTGGGATGAAAAGGGGGAGCTAAAACCCCTATGACAACGAGACCTTCATCCCCATTCAGATTTCTGAAATTTGGCATTTCCTCCGGTATCCTTTGCAGTGGCAGCTTCAAATTTTCTCTTTGAAAGATTCAGTGAAGGCCATCAAGAGGTTGATCATCGGAAACCTTAAGTCTTCCCATGACACCTGAATTCTTTTGTCCGTATCGAACTTGTCGAAGATCTGGTTGGTGAGGTCATCTGCTTCCACATTAACTTCCCTGGGACGCCAGTCCAAATCGCATCTAATGCCGACCCCTTCAGAAAAGGCCAAGTAGTCCATGAGAATTATCATTAAAGGCAGCTTCGTGCTGAGTCTCCTTTGAACCAGCATTCCGGTGGCCTTATTGTCAGTGCCTCCTCCGCAACGAAGAATATGTGACCTCTGGCCAGGTCCTGCAAAAGATTCCACTCCGAAAATTTTGAGCGCCACCAAGGATGCCAAAAGCTCCGCGGAGCTGCTTGCCCAAGCTGCTTCATGTTGGTCGCCCCGGAAAAGCCAGAGAGCTTGGTTTGGCAACACTTCCAAGGAGTACCAAGCTGCCTCCTTAGGTTTGGTGTTGTTGAAGGTCACCCAGCCACCAAGCACCACCCTTCCTGCTTCGCACTTTGCATCTGTACGGAAGATTTCCCTAAGTCAGCTTCCGCTCGCACGCATGGAATTTTCCTGAGGCCGTCTGCAAATTTCTTTCTAATAAAGATGCAAACTGTTGCCACCAACTCCGGGACTCTCATGGTGGAGTTCTTAGATACCGCTGCAAGCCAGGCGTAACCCAGAGCCAGTAGGGTCTTATCCAGGGCAAGACCTGGGCTGAAAAACCCAGCCTTCCATGAAATTCAGGGAACCTCCTAACCATAACAAGCCAGCCACTTGCCTCCAGCTTGTCAATAAAGTTTACCAGCCATGCAGTCCTCCTTTCAGAAATGCCAATTTCAAATCTGCTATAGTCCATCCAGTAGCCAACATAGTCCAAAGCAAATCCCCCCGAAACTTTCTGTAAGAAAAGGAGGTCCCGACCAACTCCATGGCTGCCAGAAAACGCCAAATTGAAAGCCACCTGTCTTTGCAGCCTGCAGATCTTCTTGGCCTCCTTTTCAGAAAAAGGTTTCATGCGGCCCGCACTTTCTTCTTCTTTGAACTGCTCTGCAAGGATCCTTTCAGCTTCCTCCTCACTTCCGCGAAAGTAGTTGTCCATATTGAGGGACCAATCAGACTCGTCGCAACTGGGCTCCTTCGAGCGTGGTCTGTAAACTTGTGGAGTCGGTCCCAACGGTCTCAAATGACCTAAGTGGACCCCATCTACAAAACTTGACTGACCCTTGCAGTTGATGATGTCCACGTCAGGGTCACCCATAAGTCAGAAGCCACGGCATGTAGGAGGAAAGGTTGATCTGGAAGGACCATCGAGGCTTCCACCGGGTTCGGTAAAAGTTTGAATCACTCCTTGCGCAGCTCGTCCAAGTCAGTTTCCGCAAAAGGTGATTTTTTTCCGTCCAACGCCTTCATGGCTTCCGCCAGGTCGTTCAACATGTTTGAGAGCATGTTGCAATTGGGATTAATTATTTAACAAAGGCATGTGTAGGCCGTTCCTGTAGGGTGGCCGCAAAAGTAACTGGTGGAGGACCGATACATAGTCCTATATGCTGTCACGATCATCCAGAACACAAACCAAAACAAAGCAAGCAAAAACACAAACAAAAACCACCCCAAACAAAAACAAACAGAAACACAAAAACAAACAAAACCAAAACCAAAGTAAACACCAAGCAATGACGTGACAGGTACAGTTTTGGGTGAAAAAGATGGATTAAAGCAAGAGGTGATAGCTTAGTATCATCTCAATTCATGCATGATGACAGCTTTGTGCCATGATAAAAATGGCCCCAAACAGAAACAAGAACAAAGAAACACGACAAGATCAACAGGGGCCAATTCAGCGGGTGCAAGAAGCAACAAAGCTCAGTGCCGAAACCAGGGATCCCCCCAGCCAGGATCCCCGAGATCACAAAGAGCAGCCATTCCGTCCGGCATGACATACACCCTGACACTTTGAAGCAAACACCGACAACGCCGGGTCGCAACTAAAGTGGTGAGAAGAGCTACCGCAGTGAAACAGGAGAGTGAAACATGGTGTGAAAATGACAGCAAAACTAAGGCACTCAGGGCGCGCTCAGAGTCCGCTCAGTTGTCCTTTTTCTAGCATCAGCACCACACATGCGGTTGTGAGAAGCACCACTGTGCTAGTGCTCCTGCAAGTAATCTTCATGGTATGGAAGATTGTGCTCATCATCCGTACGTGGTGATATCTATGCATTGAACTTCCGCAAAAGGTGAGCTCTCAAACCGGCCTGAGGTCAATCGCATCGTAGCCTTCGAAAGGTCTCCAAGCTTGTTTGACACAAAACTTATCAATCAAACTTGCCAACTTGCCGCAATATTCAGATTGCATCCGGACAGCGACCTACGCCGAGTCGCCTCAGCTATAACTTCCTTGCCGACGCCAAAGATGGCTGACAGCCCCTTCCTCAAGGCACTCGGCACCTCAACGATCCGGACTGTCCCGGCGCACACAGGAGAGCTAGCGCAAAGGGCAGTTGAAGAATGGGAACGGAACGTGTGCGAAAACAAAGCTGTGGCAATCTTGAACAAAATGCAAGAAGGCAAAACGGCTCTCATCAAGAAAGATGGAGGAGAAATGCTCATTGCCATCGTACTAGATAAGCCGCTCTCAGAAGCCCAGGCGTTAGTAGATGACCCCGATGCCTTTATGCTGGAAATTACGAAGATCATTCAAAATAAACATGCCCACCCTGTTATCGCGCAGATGCTCCACCCTGATGTACGTGACGACTTGCCCCCTTCAGAATGTGCCACTGCCTCATCAGAAGGCCAAAGCAGTCGCACTGTAACGACGAATCGCACACAGCCTCAAACGCAATTTCAATAAGTGCTATATATATGTATTGCCGTCAACGTGGGATACCCACGGCTGATGGTTCCACATCCCGCCCAAGCCCAGCCTCCACGTGCCTTCCTGTATTGTCCAACTGACCAACATGGGATACCCATGGCTGGTTTGTACGCTCCTGGCCAACATTGCATTCAGTGTAAGTTAGTTGTGGCTTTAATAACATCTAACTACATAAAAGACTAAGTTGTAAGGAGTTGTAACTAGGAAGAGGTGGGGGTCCTTCGCTAACACTTGTCGGGAAGGGAGGGAAGGGTAACTAACTAGCAGTAGCTAGGGTAGATGATGTCAAAGTACATCCGCGCCATGCGTCTTGGAGTTCCTCATTCAGCACTTGCTAACATGATGGAACAGCACTGTCTTCGAGTGTTAGACCATGCAGCCATTTTGCAGACCGCGGATCACCTCCCTGTCTTGTATTGTTTGCTAGCTAGCTTGCAATGGAAGAGGCTGCCGTCAACCGTTTGGCAACATCGATTACTCGATTGACACTGAGCCAAGTCACTACAGACGAGATTGATGCTGCCATCAAACTTCTCGATAAGGCATGTCAAAAACTCCGAGGTATCCCAGATGTACCACCTCAGAGAATCATTGACCTTGAGGCGACCATACGTCAACTACGTCAGTTGAGCTGCATTTTGAACAGTTGTACAATTTCCGCCAGCTACGAAGTTAGTCAAGCGCAAAAAGCTTTGCTGTTCATGCCACGTACAGCCAAAGGTGCAAGCACATCATCTGAGGAATTGAACGCACAGATGTCATTACCAACAGATGATGAATATCATGCCTTTCAAGATCAAGACCAGCTCCAAGAACACTAGCGCACTGAGGAAGCTAGTGAACATCATGCATCCCGCAAGAAGACCAACTTCTAAGCACTGATGAACTTCCCACGAAGTATGATGATTGGAAAAGCACTACTGAGCGGATTCTGAGAGTGCCCTGAGTGCCTTAGTTTAGTTTGCTTGACATCACTTCTCACCCTAGATCCTTCTCACCGCCGGTTTCACTGTTGTCTCACCACTTCAGTTGCTACACGGCGTTGTCGTTGCTAGCATCGAAGTGTTTTATGTTTGTGAGTTGTCATGCCTTGATGGCTTGCTCTATGTGATCTCGGGGATCCTGGCTGGGGGGATCCCTGGTTTCCGCATAGTGCTGCGTTGCTTCACTCACACGCTGGTATGGCAATGTGAACTTGGTGTCTCTGTGTTCTCTCGTTATTTGGTTTTGCCATACCAATACCTGAGTTGATACAATGCTATCACCTCTTTCTCATCGCTTGTCACTGATCTGAACTGGACCGCCGATCACTTTCCCCTTTGCGTTTTTGGTGCTTGTTTTTTGTTTGTTTTTGGTTTTGTCTGTTCTGTTGCTTTCGGTGTTGTCTTTTTGTTTGCTGTGTTTTTGCAATGGAATCGTGACGGCTGCTGGACTATGTACAGGTCCCATACCAGTTCACTTTTGTGGCCCCCAACCAGATGGCGGCTATATGTATGCATTAATTAGTTAATTTACCGGTTCTATGCAACATGCAACTGAACGTGTTGAGCGACCTGGCGAAAGCCAAGAGGCGTTGGACGGAAAAAAATGTGATTCTCACCCTACCTGATTGATCAAGGGTGGTCTGTAGCTGCTGGGACAGGCTATCCTTTTTGGATGTAATCTCATCCAAGGTGTGGGCCTGTATTTCGTCTTGTTCTATTTCTTCCAATTAAAAGCTGAGCTATGTACTCAGTGGAGGGCTGCTCTTTCTTCCCCAGTTCCTCACCTCTGTTTTGCTCAAGTGCCCTGAGCATGGCAGCCCTGTCCGTGTGAGGAAGGGGGCGAGGTACACCAAGCTGCTTCGCCTCTTGTCTCAGCTTGATCTCTTCCTCCCATGAGCACTTCGAAGCTTCCCAGGCAGAAACAACTGCTGCCACTGCTGCTCGGTTTGCCGCCGAATCCGGCTGTAAACCAAAGTCGTCTCTGAGTGCACCGCGGAGACTGGTTCGATCGTCTCACTGTTCGATCGTGCTGGCCGATATTGTATTGAATTTGTTCTCCAATGCCAGCTTCCTGCATGATATATTGCAAGTCGCAGCAGAAACAACACACAACCACAAAACGGGGCCAGAGCCCAAACAAAAACACCCACCGAATCGATTTGCCCTTGGACGCAGTGGCTAATCCACTGCATCGCAATCAAAAACATGCCACATGAATTAAGGATCACGGCTGTCCAGGCAGACATGAAGACCTTGGCTTGGGAGTAAAACCTGGCATGAGCTAACCTGTACACTAAAACAGGGCTATGATACACCCTCTCTCAGAGTCCTCTCTTTTTTTCCTTCCAACGCCTTCATGGCTTCCGCCAGGTCGTTCAACATGTTTGGGAGCATGTTGCAATTAGGATTAAAAGCTTACTTAATTAAGTCACGCAAAGGCCATTCCTGTAGCGGCCGCAAAAGTAAACTGGTGGAGGACCGTTACATAGTCCTATGCACTGTCACGCTCATCAAGAAAAACCGGCACCCTCTCTCAGAGTCCTCTCACGTCAACTCCTCAATGAGCCCTCATGGACATAGTAGTCATCATCTCGCCTATCAGCCGCAATCACAAAGCTGTAATTGCTGAGAAATCAGAACCCCTCCATCAAGGGGGGGGACAGAGATGGCAAAGGGGGAAGCAACGAAGGCCAGAGACAAGCTTCCAAACATGCCATCGCCAACCAAACAAAATAAAGGGGGGCACGCCCCTAGCTTCATAGGGGAACACAGCCATCCATTGGATTGGTCTCAGTCAGTGACTTTCTTGACAGAAATCGCAAAGCTGAGCAACATGCACAATACCTGTTGTATCTGTAAATTGTCTTCGCTAGTACCACCATACATGTGTTATCGTGGGCAGTGTAGCTTTCTGAGAGCAGGTTCGCACGGAATACAAACTACAGAACTGTTCAGGACATTTCAGGATGTCATCGTCCCTGAAGGAGACAGACTGCAGAATTACCACATCTTCCAAGCAGTGACGAAGTGAACTGAAAACGTGCCCCCAGTGGCCCTGTGAAAGTGGTCGCCACAAATCAGCCCCTGCCTGTATGTGGTGCTTGGCCCAGGTTGAGCAGCCCGGCCACTTCGGAGTTATTATTCTGACTCGCATCCGGCCAGAGGAGGGCAACTGGCTTGGTGAGCCGTGCAGGGCGCAAATAGTCTCCAGGGCGATTTAAGGCTCGCAGTCCAAGGGGACGGTGGAGAAGTTTCTGCCAATTCGCTGCTGCAGCCCTTCCCTTGGATAGGCCTCCAGGTGTTTGCCTGTAGTGAACAACAAAGACAATCAGTGCCGGTTGCTGGATTGCAGCTGAGGCGGCAACTTCGTGGTAGTTGCCGTATTGCTGACTTTCATCCATGAATGCAAGCCACACCTTGGAGAGCCAAAGGCTAAATGATGAGTATTTCATGGCCATTTCCGCGGTAGCAGAGCCTCCAGTTGCAATTAGGATGCGCTTCTGAGCAATGACTCTATTTGCGATCACTGCACCGAACATCAATTTTCGTTGCATGAGCTTCGCCCTTTCCTTCCTCGATGCGACCCAATAAACGCCTAAAGGCTGTTTGTGTCGGTGGGGAAAGATCACTGATTTGGTCAGCAAGAGCTTTTGCAGCAACGTTCTCTTTGGTGTAAACAATCGCACAGAAGTCACTGAGTTCACAGCTGAGAGCAATTAACAGAACTGCTAATGAATGAGTCTTTCCGGCTCCGAACACGCCTGCAATACAAAGGCCAGATCGGCCAGTCAAGATCGCCAGGAGCAATGCTACCGTTACAGTGAGGACATGTCCATCCCCATGACTTGCCAGAGAGAGTAGGGTGTCACGCATGTACTCATCATGTGGACCTGGGAGACCAACTCCAATGGGTGTCAATAAGCGACAGAGCACTCGGACCAATGCATCTGTCAATTTGGTCCTGCGTTCGCTCATCATTCTTCTCACAGAGATGTTGGGCTGGAGAATGCCCATGGTCAATGAAAGTCGCGCCGGGTTGGCCTGTGCAAAGACTAGCAGTTCACACCGACTTCGTGTGTCCCCAAGGAATGCCATTTCTTCCATTACCACAGAGAAACTTGCATGAAATACAATGGGCTGCGCCAATCGGGATGGATGCTGTCACCAGGTGAGGAAAACAGGCTCGCAACAAGCAGCTTACCTTGCGGATGAGCACCTGAAGATTTGACGAACTGCAGTGACCCATGTGGGATGGAGAGGCCTCGCATGTGCTGGCCGGATGGTCGCCGCAGTCAGTAGCCTTATGGCACGGGTGATCAAGAGTTTGAGGTTGGCAAATCTATCCGGCAAAAATACCTTCCATGCGCTCCATCCCAGGGCAGTGGAGAAGAGCTGGTAGATTGCATACTCGTGCGTAGTTTTAGTTAGCCCGAGTTGAGTGATACGCTGCTCCCAATCATCTGTCATTGCCAGCGAAGGGCCATACACTTTCATTTGCGCATGGTTCTGGAAGAAGAGGTCGTAATCATGATCGGGGCTCAGCAGTCCACCACCTAGTCCACTGCAGTGCACTGTAAGTTGGTCGATCCGGCATAGGAGAGTCCTCTTGCCACAGACTGTTCATCGAGAAGACCCACTGTACCCATTTCTTCGGTCGATCAACCTGAGAATGCAGAGATTGTGACGTGTTGGCTGTCTCACCCGTGTAGATCCGCTGGGAACACTGCACGAGATCGAAAACTTCTCCTTTCACTGCTGTTGTCCACTCCTCTGGTGCGCGAAAAGCTGTTGGGAGGCCAAATGTGAGTACTGCAGCCTGGGTAAGGGCCCGACACGGTTCCAATGGCAGGTCTTCTTTTCCCACAATCCCAGTAACGCCACTTGATGTTGATACGACAGTTGCCACTCTGCTGTCCCAAACAGAGCTGCTGCTAACGGTACCCAGCCAAATTGCGCCAATTCTTCAAGTCGCGATGGGGGCCGTTGTTTGGCCCTTGGTCCAAAGCTATGCAAGATGGCAGGCGTCATGAAGTCCGGTTCAATCTCCATAGCCTGATAAATAAATCTTGTCTTCTGGTAGCACTTTAATCTCCACCTCGCCCCAAGATGCTCCAAGCATGACACCAATCAGCCGCACCGAGTGGCGGTGCCTAGAAGCGGTGATCCTAGCAAGCCACTGGACACGGCAGTTTCAGATCGCAAGGCGGTTGGGTGGTTGATAGGTGGCCCTCAACATGACTAAGGTAGGCCGCGATAGCGGCAAGCTCGTCTGGGTCACGCTCAGGGTCTACCAAGTCCGACTCCTGACATGGGCTGCGATGTCCAGATGCCACCACAATGACCAAACCGGCATTGATTTCCGTGAAGGCTTCACTAACCAGGATGATGCCTTTATTGGCGACAGGTTTTGGTGTTTCGGCGGTATCTCGCTTATCAGTCGACCCCAGGCACGACTGGGCTGTTGGCGTGGAGTGCCTGCTCTTTTCCTCTTCACACTCCGTTGGGTGTGGGCTCGATGGTTCAGATCCACCAAAGTCAACCTCATCCTCAAAATTTCCTGTCTGAGCAGGGAGCGGCGACCTTACAGTACTGGCCACAAGGTTCTCTACGCTTCGTGACTTAGGCAGCTTGATAGGGGGGCCCGGTTGCTGCTGCGTGGCTTGTCCCGTGTCAACTGATCTTGCTCTCTTTTGGGCAGGAGCAATCGGACTGCTCGGGATTGCTGCCGGTTGTCGGCCTTCCTTTTTGAAGGGGTCAGGCTCCGCACATGACAGCCACAGCTCTTGAATTTAAAATAGTGTGACAGGCACACAGTCACTATCGATGAGAGCAAAGTTGATGTCTGGGAAAAGAAAAACACACGCATCCAATATATAGGTGCCCGCCCACGTAGGGTGCACCTTATCCAGACCCGTGTCTGCCGATATAGGCACAAATACAACCGTGGTACGTTCACCATACGGGCCCCCATATCTTATTCGCTCCTTCCACCACGCAGCGACCATGGGCCAGTGACTTAGCCCTGCTGTGCTGGACACAGTCTCTGCCAAAAGGTCTCGATTGTCAGTGATGATGTAGACAGTCTGGAAGGCTAGAAAGTCAGCAGCTTGGCTGATGATCCATCGATACAGGCTATGCCACACTGGTCCTGGCGCTACCTCAACACCATCCACAACCTTTATCTCATAGTCGTGCCGATCAGTTGACACCTCCATGAGGCCATTCATGCGGCTGGGTGGTCACCGTGACCTTAACAGGACCGCTGGGCGTGCGACTTCGATTGATCATGGCCGTTTCCGTAGCTGCTCCTGTGAGTTCTGACAGGATTGGCCGGAACCAATAGGTTGCATACAGCAGGCACTCAGTTTCGGGCGTGGCCAAGGCAGCGGCGTGCCTCATGAGCGAACAAATATAGTTAGCGAGTCTCTCAGCTAAGCGGATCGTAACACTTCGAGCCACAAGTTTAAAGTGCTGTCAATGGCTTCCGGACGTCCTCTCAGCCATAACTCCGCAGCAATGGTGAGGAAGAGTTTAGCAAACTTCTCTTGGAAAGGAGCAAGGGAGATGGTCAATTTGGCCTGGAGCCACAATGCCGGTAGCGCACCTAGGCTGGAAGGTTTAAAGATTTTGCATCTTCCAATGAAAGGATGCTTGCAGCGAACTCTGCCACGCAAGGATGCAATAAAGTAGCAAGAAGCGGCCGCAAGATTGAGCAAAATGAGGTTCCAAAACCAGGGCCTCAAAACAGGCAGTTTTGCGGTGACGCATGGGCGTACCCCCATGGTAGTTACAACAACTAACTCTCTGACCCTGGGAGGCCCCAGAAATAGTTACAACTGGTTACAACTGACCCCCTGACCTGGGAGACACCAGAAATAGTTAGAACTAGGTACAACTAATTCTCTACGGCCAAGGAACGCTACCATCTTGAACCAAAACCACTGACTCATAGGACATCAGCGGAGGAAGTTTTACAGCAAACCAACGCGTTAGCTCTGATTGTAAACCATGTGCGGAGTAGGTTTGGAGTGAACCCTTGCGGAGGAGCAACCGCAAAATCACATGGCATTTGCAATGGAAAATACGCGGAGGAGGTTTCGCCCAAATTAAAATTACAAGGTTATTTCTTCAGGGAAAGAACTTCCTTCTGATAATAAATTGGGAAGCGCTAAGAGTCTAGGGGGTGAAGGGTTTGCCCTTGCCTGCTCCTCCCTTGCAAAGGCTTACTTTCAAGCCTGAGGTGCGAAGACTCTTCCAACAGAAAGCCCCGGCAGACAGAAAGCATAAATGCGAATGTTTGCACATGTACCTCTAAAAAGAAAAAGGTGCTGCGCCGCTAAACAAGGTAAAGACTGCCGTTGCGGCGTTCTGCCGTCTGTTAAGCGTCGACCAAGGGAAAATGCGACAATGTTCACAGACATTTCAAAATTCTGCACCCCTCACAGCGTTGCGTGGGTTTTGTCATGCGCAACACATACGCAACATGCACGCAACATGGCCTGTTGCGCAGCCACGCAACGCTGTAATTTACGATGTTTCGCGCTTTTTCCGCGCATTTTCGGGACAGCCAGTCTTTTAAATGGAGTTCTACCTTTTTTACGTCCCGTGAGCGGAAGAAGCGCGAAACATTGTAAATTACAGTGTTGCGTGGCCGCGCAACACGCCATGTTGCGTGCATGTTGCGTATGTGTTGCGTGTGACAAAACACACGCAAGCTGCAAATAGTGGACAAACTTCTACCTCATTCAAAATTACCGCAAAACCGCCACTGCATGTGGGTGTCACAGACAGCCAAAAAACCGTGCGAAGAAAAGCAAGCGAAACGTTGACGACGAGGAGTGCTGGTCGCGAAACATCAAAAGCTTCTCCAAGCACCCAGTGCCGCCCGACTCCCGACGGAGAAGCTTTCAATCACAAGACTTTGAGATTTCAGATCCAACCCGCAAGACACCCCCAAATGCGACCCCAACACCATGTCCAGCCACTAACTAACCCACCAGGACACGCCCAAGAGCCACATGAGCGATATCGCTGCAAGACAACAGACAACAACAAAACCTGCTGCAGCAACCCACCAACTGCTCGCAACCGAAACTACACTAGAAGGCGCACAGAAACCAAGTAAAACTGTTGGAGTAGCAAGAAGCGGCCGCAAGATTGAGCAAAATGAGGTTCCAAAACCAAGGCCTCAAAACAGGCAGTTTTGCGGTGACGCATGGGCGTACCCCATGGTAGCAAGCATGCTGTTGATTTCCCCATGCGTGAGACTTGACTGTGTATCTTCTGCAAGTAAACCATGTCTTGACTATGTTTGGTCTGCGAATGTATTCATGCTCTCTCTGTTTGAGCAATTTTGCCCGCCCAAGTTTCCCTTCCTTCTTTGGTTGAAGCTGTTGGTTTGTTGCACATTGAATCCGATCGCCCAGCAGACCGCTGAATGAAGATCATGCAGACCTTATTTTCATCTCCGTACAAATTTGAGGCCCCGGATTGCATTTTGGGGTCCTGATTTGGGTCATATTTTGGTCACCAAGTGAAACGAAGGTGGATGTCACCAAGTGCCACGCCTGCCACGCGAAGTGCCGCGGCGTCGACCAAGCGCGCTGCACAGTGCTTAAAGTGCCACGCCTGCCACGCAAAACGATGGATGTGTGTGTGTCAAAGGCTGGTATATGAAAGAAAGTGTGTGAAAGATGGTTCTGTGACCTCCGTAGTGTGTATTAGTCAGGTTGAACCCTTCGCTGTGTTTCATGGCACTAAAGGCTTCCGCCCTGTGTGGGGATTTGTCCCTCTCCACCATGTTGTGCTCGTTGTGGCGATGCCTTACGTGTTGTTTTTTGCGTTACAGACGCCACTTATGGCACTGTGTGGCGCTTCGTCGCCGCTGGTTGCCGGTGACGCCGTGACACTTTGCGTGGCAGTAACATCCATCACTTGGCAGGCGTGGTACAATCGTACATCTACCTTCATTTCACGTGGGCAGGCGTGGCACAATCTCAGATCCACCTTCGTTTTGCGTGGCAGGCCTGGCACTTTAAGCACTGTGGCGCGCTTGATCGCCGTGAGGCGTCTGTGACGCTGTGAGACGTGTGGCAGGCGTGGCACAGGGTGACATCCACCTTCGTTTCAATTGGAGAATCTCACATCCACCTTCGTTTTGCGTGGCAGGCGTGGCACTATGGGCACTATGTGGCGCGCTTGGTCGCTGTTGCTCGTCGGGACGCCGCGGCACTTTGCCTGGCAGTATGAAAGTTGACCACCCTGTGGGAGCACCCTGTGGGTAAGGGTGAAGCGACATGTCATTCCTCATCATGGTACAATTTTATGCACGGAAGATTGGTAGACAACAATCAGCTTGTTGTTGAAGATCTGTGCAGTACGACTTGCAGTTTGGACACGATATCTATAGAAACCGCCACCAAACTTTTAGAAAAAGCGTGTCACAAGCTTCGGGGCATCCCAGAAGTTCCGTCCCAGCGAATCACTGATCTTGACAATGCAACGCGCCAATTGCACCAACTGAGCTGCATTTTGGATAGTTGTACTATCTCAGCGAGTTATG
This sequence comes from Cladocopium goreaui, assembly GCA_947184155.2. Taxonomy (NCBI): domain Eukaryota; class Dinophyceae; order Suessiales; family Symbiodiniaceae; genus Cladocopium; species Cladocopium goreaui. The sequence goes on along the minus strand of CAMXCT020000657.1, from coordinate 843,060 downwards.
AAGTCAGTGAAGCACAAAAGGCACTTTTGTTGCTGCCCCGCACGGAGAAAGGTTCTAGCACCTCTTCAGAGGAACACTACGCACAGCTGCCGGATCCAACTCACTTTGATGAGCTCCAAGAGCACTAGAGAATGTCCCGCTACTGAGTGGACTCTGAGCGGAATCTGAGAGGTAGAGGCGCGTCCATTTTTCACACCATAGCCCCGTTTCACACTTCGTTTCACGTCCCGTTGGCTACGTGACGGTGTCATTGCTAGTCTCGATTTACAGATTTGTGAGATGTTATCCCTACGGGGCTTGCTCTGTGTGATCTCGGTTGTGAAGTGTGAAGTGTGGACTGTGAAGCGTGAAGTGTGGAGTGTGAAGCGGGAAGAGTGCAGTGGGAAGTGTGAAGTGTGGAGTGTGAAGTGCGAAGTGGAGCTTCAAATGTGACATGTGAAAGAGGACACCACTTTCGCAGAGTGCACCGCACGGGCTTGGCTGGCGCACGGCGCATGCAAGTTCTATAGATGAGAAAGGTCTTATATATATATATTTATATATATATATATTTTTTTTTAAAGGCAACTTCCGCCCGGCCTCGTGCGGGTACTACTGGTAGTTTAATATAGACTAAATATACTATTCGTCCAGAATATTTCTTATTTTGAGATGATAAACTATTTGGATCTTATCAGCGAATAGCCCATTGAATCTCAAGCATAAAAACTGAAAATTAAAGGACCAGATAACCCCACATGTTAAGCCTTCCGATTGTTATGAGACTTTTGGTGATGACTTGGGATAGCTTGGGATGGTGGGAGCAGATAGGTGGATAGGTGGATAGATAGATAGATAGATAGATAGGTAGGTAGGTAGGTAGGTAGGTAGATAGATAGATAGATAGAGAGAGAGAGATAGATAGGTAGATAGATAGATAGATAGATTAGATAGATAGATAGATAGATAGACAGATAGATAGATAGATAGATAGATTGATAGATAGATAGATAGATTGATAGATAGATAAGCAACCCTCCAGAGACTCACCAAGTGCTGTGCCTGCCACGCGAGACAGCATTGGTGTCAACGGCGTCAACGGCGTCAACGGCGTCAACGGTGTCAACGGCATCAAGCAGCCCTCCAGACAGTCACCAAGTGCTGCGCCTGCCACGTTGATAGAGACAAATTAATAGAGACAAGTTGATAGAGACAAGTTGATAGAGACAAGTTCATAGAGACAAGTTCGTAGAGACAAGTTGATAGAGACAAATTGATAGAGACATGTTGATAGAGAGAAGTTGATAGAGACAAGTTGATAGAGACATGTTGATAGAGACATGTTGGTAGAGACATGTTGAGAGAGACAAGTTGATAGAGACATGTTGATAGAGACATGTTGATAGAGACAAGTTGATAGAGACGGCGGGCGACGGCAGGAGGAGGAGGAGGAGAAGGAGGAGGAGGACGCGGATTCCGAACAAAAAGTTAGAACCCCACACAAAGATGTGGGGAACTATCTTGAAATCAGATCTTGGAAAGATGAAATTCTATGCGAAAATTTCTTGAAAACCAAGATGCAAGAGTCAACGTGCAGAGAACGGCTTGAATATTTGCGAGTTGGTATATGTAGAAAACATGTTGTAGATTGACTGAAATTGTGTCATTTGCAAATGTAAGCCATGACTGCTGCTCAATTCTTTTGACAATTCTGCGGCCAATGTCTCATCCTTCTGGCCCACGTTTCTTCAAACGCCTGTGGCAAATTCTGAGTTAATTGAACTTTCAACGGTATTTTCGCAAATAAAGTTCGAACAGAACTCCAAAATGTTGCGCTTCAGGTGTTGCCTTGGGACAAGGATGAAAAAAAAATTGTCAGAAAAATGTCGACTGGAAATGTATTGGAATGGTAAGACGATTGAAAGTAACCAAGCGGCTGCATTCTGGAAGTACTGCTTGTGCTTTTCGAGCCTCCAAGTAGGGGTTCGTCTGAGTAACGTTTTCTGCACAAACTTTGGAGGCGGCTTCTGCTGACTCTTCTGAACTTTGCCTTGGATCTCCGGTTCCTTTTTTTTTTGCTTGTAGGCAGGCGGCGGCATGCTAGACTTGCTAGTCATGGTGATCCTTGAGCCATCAACACGCGAAAAACAGAAAAAAACAAATTGGAAAAGTACATTGGTAAAATTGGGGAAAAGTGTATAGAACTGAAAATGGATTTCTTTCCGCGAAAAACAGAAACAACATTCAGAAACTGAAAAAAATCACCACAGTTGCAACTCTGGAAAACTTGGAGGTCAATTGCAGGCTGCACGTTGGGAGACAGCAAATGTCTCAATTTGATTTTTTTGTTGTCCAACGTCGTTAAATTGTTTTTCACCTCATGCAACACAACATGCATGGTCAATATGAACACATATGGGTTCAAAGGAAAATCCAGTGTTATTCATGTCCTGTTTGTGTGGCAATTGTGTTTTGATGTTGGTGAAAAAATGGGTGCATGAAACTGTCAATTGTGATATCCGTTTATGTAGTGGTGTTTCGCGGCGCGTTTGCCACCCAATTGTGGGTTGCAGTTGTTCTGGCCCAGCATTGAAGAAACATTGATTCCAACACCCGTCGTGCCTTGTAAATCCAAACATGGTTGGATTCAAATGGGGCGTGGATCGCAATGCGTTGGGCATGGCCGACACTGGAGAAGCACGGCTCCGCGTCATTGATGTGAAGGCAACCGTGAAAGGAAAATTCAAATTTGGCCCAAAACAAATATGTCATTTTTTTTTTGAAAATGTTCAGTATGATTTGGGGTGTCGGTCAAATTAACGTTCCATGTTAGAAAACATGAAAACAAGTGGTTGTGGATTGAACAACAAACACCATTGTTTTGCGGTTTACGTTTCCCATTTGGTTTCAAACCATTATCATTGTTGATCTGCATGACTTGTACGATCGTGGACACTTGTTTATGTTTTAAGTCTCCAATCTTCCGCTTCAAATTTCAAATGCACAAAAATATATTCGAATTGCCAGTGTAAACAATCAAAACCAAATCAGGCAGCAGCGGCTGAACTCATTGCCATGACTCTTTTTGTCATCATTGGCTGTGGATCCGCGTGTGCCAATGGAGCTTCCAACCCGTCCAACAGACTTCAAGTGGCACTTGCTTTTGGCATGGGCATCCTTGTTTTGGCTTACTCAGTGGGTCACCATTCGGGAGGTCAGATCAATTGTGCAGTGACCTTGTCCTTGGTATTGGGTGGTCAAGTTCCTTGGTATCAGGGTTTGGTAAACCTGATCGCACAGTTGATAGGAAGCCTCCTGGGAGCTGGCCTTTTGTGCGCAGTCTTTCCGTGTGAGGTGGACGAAACGAAAACTGTGGGTACCAACATCATCGACACTCGTTGGGGAGTCGGGAATGTTCTGGTTGGTGAGTTTTTGGGAACATTTTTGCTTTGCTTTGTGGTGTGGGAGACAGCTGTGTCACCAGTTGCTTCTTGCGGCAAAAACGCTTGCATCGCCATTGGATTTGCAGTCTTCTTGGCGCACGTGATCTTGTTGCCGGTTGACGGTTGTTCCATCAACCCCACACGATCGTTTGGACCAGCGATCGTCGGGGCAATCAGGAACTGTGAAGGCATGTCCACCAAGGGCCTGGAAGAGACTCTGGCACAGCCGATAAACCCGATAAGCAGAAAACCTGTTTTTAAAATTTTCATGTTTTTTTTCAGATTCAGAATTTCAAAACGGTATATTCAAATCAAGGGCCCACGCCTACGCACTTGTAGAACATGTATTCTTGTGAAGGTGTGGTGCGAGGCAACTGTTCCAGTCGTTCGGTTTGGTCTAAGCAAACTCCCCTGCATCCAAGTTCCAAATGGTCAGTGTTGTTGATTTTTTTCCAAATTGACGAATGAATACACTGATAAAAACGAAGTGCCCTCATTTCTCGGCCCCTGGCTAGGATCTTTGGGTGATGTGGGTGGGGCCCCTGCTTGGTGGCACTTTCGCTGCCGCTCTTCATGTTGCTTTCAAACCACGGACTGGGGATACAGTTACCACCACTAAAGTGCAAAATTTTGAATCATGAGCGGTCCATGCGGTCTTGCAGCTCCAATAGCTCGAACAGTTGAGGCGTGGTCCAGACAACAACTGTTTGGTCAGCCAGCTACTGAACATCAAGTAGTGTCAGAAGTAGTGTCAGACACGAAAACTGAAGAATAGCAAGGCGCAAACTTGTCATCAACGGAACTGTGAACTGGTCAGGAGACACTGGCAAAGCCATGGCACTGATCGTTTGAACATGTCCGACAGTTCTACCAAACCACAGTTTGTTAATCATACTTGTGGCCCAACTTGTGGCATCCTTTGATTGTGTAATTGTTGCAGGGCTGAAGTGCAGTAGCATTATATATCCTGTTGAAGATGACTCTCCTGTTTTGTTTCACAGAGGGTCTTCTTGTTCAAATTTGAATTTTTCTTGCATTCACCGGCCGGTGGCATACACTGACAACAGCCCAGCTTTCAGCACTGTGACCCTGGCACCCGACCAAAGTCGTGGGGTTGCCAAAAGGAATTGCTAAAATGGCACAAAAAAGTGGACATACGAGTGAGACCAGTCGATTCGGCTGAGACTTGGGAGAGTCTTCCAATCTTCCAAACATCAGTGATAAGAAAAGTCTTGTTTCTTATGGTTTTGTCGGTGAGGTGAATGCAAAATCATACTTTTAGTATCTGCCGAACTATAGCCTAACTTTTAGCAATTTTTCGCAATCTGCCTGTAATCTCCATGACTCCATGGCAGCGTTGGCTCATGTTGGCATGCCGCTGGGGCAAACTCGGGTGGCCGCTGTGACTGCCCCGATGAGTCCCACGTGGCCTTGATGCGCAAGGGTTCGGTATATTCCAGGGTTTAACGGTTTACCCCATTCTTTTGCAATGGTTTGTGTCAAATCCATTCAAATCCATAGTATCTATATCTATATCATTCTCTATCTATATCTATATCATATTATATCTATAATTGCAAAATAGTTTCATGTCCACCCATGCCAAGGATGACACGCACAAATCAAGATGCAAAGTGCAGTAGATTCCAGTTTGCATTCACATGAAAACCATGTGAGGATGTTTTACTTCCGTGGCCTTATTGGCACAAAAAGGTTGCGCATTGCCCGCCGTTCTTTCACATGGTAGAGGAGCTGAAGGCTGAATACCAGCTTCTGCTTTGGCCTTTGATTTCTGGGATTGGTCTGGAACTGCAGTGCTCAAATACAAGAAGCAACAACTGGCTTTGGATTTTATACTGATACTGGAAGGACGTTACGTCCATATACAGGTTTCAATTTCGAACAGTTTTTGCAATTTGGTGAGCGTGTCTGCATTTTTCCATTCAGGTGCAAGTAGATTTCAGTCTGATCAGTACTGCCTCTGCATAGGCTATACTGGTAGCGTGGTTTTCAGTGGAATTTTCACAGTGCTTTCACAACCAGGAAGCCCAACAGCAGGTGGTGCAGTTGGAGATGGCGCTGCGCCTACACAGGCGGTTGGTGGCCTGGCAGTTGCTTTGAAGATGGTTGCAGCTGCAGAGCAAGCAAAGAATTGGTGGAAACTTCTGCCAAAACCCCCAGTGTTTGACCATGCAACAAGAGAGAGGCAGAGATAGCAGCCTGGAAGGAGTGGCCTTGGACGTTTGAACAGTATGTAGGGTCAGTGGATAGCAAGTTTCTGGATGACATAGAACAGCTTCGAAGCAATCCAAACGTGGCTGTGGATCCAGTTGACTTCACAGACTTGGAGAAGCAGCGCAACACCTTCTTCTACAGCTTGTTGTCTTCATTGTTGAGACAGAGGGCTTTGCTTGTTGTGCGCCTCAGGTGCCAATGATTGGAAGCCTACAGAGCGTTGATCCAGCAGAATGAGCCTGTGAGCAAGAACCGCAGCATGGGCTTATTGAATGTGATCATGAACTGGCCTGCATTCAATGGAAAAGCTTCCCTCATGCAACAGGTATTGAAACTGGAGCATGCATATGCAGAGTAAGAGAAATTGGGAAGCAGATTGGATGATGATTTGAAGACTGCAATTTTGATGCGTTCAGTGACAGGTCAAACTCAAGACTTGGTCTTTCCTTTCCCTTTGCCTTTCCCTTTGCCTTTCGAAGTTTGCTTAGAGCTGTCCTTGAAGTTCTCGTTGAATCTCATGTAGAAGGATTGTCCACCTCCATGAGTGGTAGATCGCATCACCGCCACGAGGTTGCCACGGGCCTGGAACCTTCCTTTCAGGTACAAACGATGCAAGGTGGCCAGGAGCTCGGATATGCTTCAGAATGTTTGCACTCATGTGGTATTGCAGTTGCAACATGTCTGAATGTTCCCAGCATGTCAGAGTTGATGCACACTTTGGATATGATAGCGGAAGTTGGGTATGCTCCAGCATCTATCCTGCATCTTTCCTTGTCCTTTGCGGTGATTGGGTCGGCAATTGCGCTTCTCATGAAAATTGGCGCCATCCTTGAATTGTCTCATTTTTATGGGACCAATTTGGAGCCTGAGTTCATCTTGGAGGTCCTACTATGGTTTGACGCGGTAGCTGAGTACATTGACACGGTTGGGTTCTGGGTTTGCTCTCTGTCCTTGATCGCTGTCCTTTTTGTATCAGCCTCTTTTCGAAAGGGCCTTTTCAATGAGAATCAATCTGGGGTGAGGAGACAGAAGTCCTAGTTGGGTGCGCTATGGCTGAGTGAGTCTTCAAAAGGTGGTGGCCTTCCCCTTGATCTACGAGGTGGGCATTCTAGCAGGAAGAAAAAGAACAAGGCCATGAGAAGAAAGATTGAACAAAAAGAAAGATGGAAACAACCGCAGCAACAGGCTACCATGAACAATACGCTTGAGCATCCTAGCCCTGAAGAAGAAGTTGCACAGTCTTCGGAAGGTTGTTGGGATATCAATGAATGTAGGAGCGGCAGTGGCGATAGTTTGACCTATGACAGTTGCCTTGAGGAAGATGAAGAATCAGAATCCCATGAAAACGATGAAGAGGATGATGAGGTCTTCAATGACATGTCGGTACTCATCCCTGAGGAAAGCGATGAATTGGAGTACCTCCAGCTTCTTGAACCTTCTTGGGACCTTGAGGCTGACGATGTCTCCTACTATGATGTTCCTGAGGATTTTTGGGTCGACTATGACTCTATCCAATCGGGGGGCCACATTTTCAATTTTGAGGTCGAGGAGGAGGAATGCCTGCGAAGCGCCTCCACCGATGACTTTGGGGCATCTCAGATCATCAGTATGCAAATTGAGGCAGACATGAAGCTTTTTGCAGATGAGAAGGAATGTCCCAGATTTATGAAATTTGAGAGTTGCAATTTTGCAACCAATGAGGTTGAGAAAATTCGAGAATTGCAATTTTGCGGAAACTGACGGCAGTGCGGATAGCTTTGAACCCTATGAAGAAGATGACAATTTCGATGACGAGATCTTGTACTTTCTTGCGGCATTGGAAGATGATGGACTTGGTGCAGCCTTATCCAGTGAGGGTTTGGGTAAGGTTCTCTGTCATGCTGATGCAGCACCAACAGATCTTCGTGGAGGAGCTGGTGGCAGTCATGTAACCAGGAAGAAGAGAGACATCTCAAAGCTCATCGCCGACCTTGAGGAGTGGCACGATGAGGCAGATGAGGATGACATGAAGAGACTTCTGATGAAGATTGTTGAGGTTGTGCAGACTTGGAACAGCAGAGGAGAGAAGAAAACAAGTGAGAAACCAAAGGAGGAGGGGAAGAAGGGAAGTCATGGAGGAAAGACCAAGACCAAGTCCAACAACGACAGTGTTCCGAGGTTTGATCTTAGCAGACAGTTTCCTCGAGCGGAAGTTACCTCGTGGCAACACGCGGTCTATCAGCTTGAACAAGGGAATGCTCCGCGTGGGGAAGTCTGCATCTGCCGTGATGTGGCCATGATGATTGAGATGCAACAGATGGCAAAGGCGCTTTCAATCACTAAGAAGATGACCTTGGTGGCGAAAGCCAACAATGCTGCAGAGCCGAAGCCTATCGAATCCAAGGAGATGATGCTGCCGATCTTGGGCAACCTTGCGCTTCTTGCCAGCTGTGTCTGTTGCCTTTCTGGAGAGGAGCCGACCTTGAAGGGCACCATCCCTAAGGAAGTGAAGATTAAAGCAAATGTTCTCGATGTCCTTCGTGTCACTGTGCCAATGAAGTACATTCCCAAAAAGCATCACAACTTGTTGTACGAGAGACCAGAGTTTGCGCTGAGACTTTGTGAGTGGAGCGCAGAAACAAAAACCCATCGATGGGAGTCAGCCCAAGGATGTATCACTGGATTGGCCAACCTTGCAAAGGGTCATGCTGAGGAGTTGTTGAAACAGAGTGGAAAGGGTGGTGTGTTTTGGAGCCAGCTTGCACAAAATGTCACAGTGAAGCCAGACATCACGTGGATTGTCCCAGAAGATGGTGAGGAGCCCTTGAAGTACTTTGCGAGAGTTCAAATTGAGGCTGAGAAGGCTTCAGTTCCAATGGCGTTCAGGAAAGGAGGTGGAGCAGATCTTGGTGTGCAGAAACGAAGTGAGGACGAGAGCCATCGTAGCTATGCTAACTGGGGCATTCCGGGCCACTTTGGTCCTGAATCGATTGCTGAACTCCTGACTGCCGAAGGTTGGAAGTTGAGCGGCAGACCTACTGCCCCTCGAACCACAAAAGGTCCTTGGAGAGCTCAAGGGCAGGCACCTGACAATCAACTTGAATGGGGCTACAAGTATGAAATTGGAGGGAAGATCAAGCATATCAATGTTGTACCTTGGCGCACCAATCGAAAGATTGAGGGTGAGACCGAGCACATTGCCAAGACGAGGTGGTTATCAAAGGATGATGAATTTGAGATCCAGCCCACTGTGTTGGATCCACTTTCTGACTCAGTCGACGCAGAGGACAACTATGGAAGTTGATGAAGGATTTAAGAGCAACAAGAGGAAAGACGCAACAGGAGAACTCACAGCAAAGAAAGCTGCCAAAAAGAAAAGCTCTGTGATCAAGGGTGGAATTGAGGGCCCACTTCAAACGAGGATCCTGAACTTAGGTGGAAATGGAGACTGTGCATGGCGTGTCTTGGCATACCTCATTGCGCAGACCAATGCCAAGTGGACCAAGGACGAGCATGAGATTGCTGAGCGTTCGGATGCACTGGGCGCAGTCTTGAGAGCACAGGCCATCACAAACCTGACAGTGAAGGACCAAAGTTGGGAAGAGTCTTATTGTGAGGACCCAAGGTGGACTACAACTACGGAGGGGGGAGAACCTGCCAGGGATCTGGATGACTTCAAGAACAATGTCTTGCCACGTCCCAACAGGTATATTTGCCACCTTGGTTTGCAGGCGGTTGCCACCTCGAAGAAGATCAACATCTTGATTTGGGAGCTTTTGGAAGACAAGTGGACGAAGGTGGCCTTGTTGACGCCCCCTTCCTATGGAGCGAAGACGCCTACAATCCACCTTGCGCTGGGTGGTCAACACTATTTTGCATGTGTCAAGCAATCCAGGGCCTATCCGAAAGCGCTTGCAGAGATTGAGGAGCTTGGTGGCATCTTTGTCAGTCATGGGCTTGAATCAGATGTCATCGAAAATTCACAGAAGGACATGGATATGGCAATCTTCAGGGCTGCAGGTGGGCATCATGAGTTTGTCACACCGATGAAATCGAGATCTAAGTCTGTTGATTCTTTGCTTCGGTCTTTTCGATCCACTTCAAGTAGGAGCTCTGATTTGCTGAGAACTTGCAGCTCGGCCAAATCCCTGAAGCACAATGGAGAGAGCAAATACAGGCAGATGAATTGGATCAACAACCAGATGAAGAACGGCAGATGGAAATGCAAACTTTGTGAGTTTGAGATCAAGGTTCAGAGCCGATGTGAAAGGATGTCTATCATCCGACACATGAATGACAACCATCCCAAAGAAAGGGAAGCCCAAAATGCTGCACTGAAGAACTACAGCAATGAAAGACAACTGAAGCGATCTGAGGAGTGGGAAAGAGTTGCAAAGGAGGAGGAGAAGAACGGTAGAGAACGTGGACATTTGCCGATTCGTGTCCAGATGAAGTTCAAAAGAGGCCGCACAGGAAAGATTGGAGTCATTTGCAAAAGATGCCTCACGCAACCTCTTCAGCGGAAGAAAGGTGTTTGGAATGGAGACTGCAATGGTACCCCGCAAGAAACAATGTGGGGAGAAGCCAAGCCTGGCAGCCAGTGGTGGAGGAGAGTTGCAGATCCAGAGGAGGCAGTTGGCCGCTTGGATGTCCCTTGCAGATGGAAGCACAGAATCCTCAAAGAGATTCCGAATGAAACAAAGATTGAGTTTGAGAAGGTACAAACGCAGGAGGCTGATCTCATTTGCCCTTTCTGCAAGCTTGGTGTCAAGAACTTCAAGAAGGCAACGTACAATGCGCAGCAAATCAAACTGCAACATTTGAAAAGTTGCAAGATGGCACCGGTTGGGGCCAATTGCAGGACATGGCACAATGCATGGGTTCGCAACCATGAGACAACGTGGCATCGAGTCCGGTGTAAGAGGCTTGCACTTGGGAGATTGAAAAAGAGGGGATCTGAGAAGTACAGCCACGACCCCACAGTGATCTCTCTTCGAAAGCCGAATCGGAAGAGGATGATGAATCTGACGATGTGCAAGCGATGCCTCATTCCTGCGGAGAACAAGCGCAGATGGAGGCGCCCATGTATTGCTGGAGTTGCATACAACTCCAAAGAAGAAGTCATGCCTGGTCCCTTTTAGTGGAATCAGCTTGATTGGGAAGAGGCGGTTGAAGTGCTGAAGATTGACAAGAAGTGCCAGGAGTAAATCCAGAATGAGCTCACAGCCTGGAAGGATGGCCAGGCAAAAAAGGATGAGTGAAGCACCGAGCAAACCCCTATGCCGTGGCTTAGGGGTGGAGCTATGCAAAAACCACGGAAGAAAGATGCTGCGAAGTTCTCCACATTTTTGGTCAATCAATTTTGGTGGAATGCCAGGTTTTTGGCGTTGTGCAAATCTCTTGGCCTCGATCGATGTGAACAGAAGACCCCATGTGATTTGCTGTCAAGAATTGATCTGCTGGAAAGAGAGATGGTTGACAGTTGTACAAAAAATGGAGTCCTTTGGGTATTCATCTTATGCGACAAAGAATGTGACCACTGGCAAGAAATCTAGGGGGTGCGCCACTTTCGTTGCTAACAGTTTGGGTTCACAATTGATCAACTCTTTCGACAACAGTGATGGTGCTGCACTTGCCATCTGCACAGGTGCTACCCTGGTGCTCAATTGCTATGCACCTCCTCGTGCAGATTGTGCAGCGGCCTCTGCAGGACACCTCAATGAGCTCCTCATTGGCATTTCTTGGGAACAGAGGCATGTTTGGGTTGGAGATTGGAATGTTCCATTTGAGGACAACTGGGTTAAGTCACTAGCTTCTGACTACAATTTGAGGGTTGCGTCAACAGTTGCCACGACCACGCGATGGAAGGGCAGAACGGTGATTGACTACTTTCTTCATGATTTTGGTGACACTTTGGCGCATCCACTGGTTCATGAAGTCAGTGATCACAAGATCATTGAAGCAACCTTTCCAATTCCGAGGAGCAGCTGCAAAGAGTTTGTCTTTCTCAAGCAGAAGCCATTCATACTTTCTGCCTGGCTGTCTCAGGAGAGATGGATTTGCCTAATCAAAGAAGCTCATTGCATTGGAGACTGCAATGGATGGGATGAAGTTTGCAACGCTTTGGAACCATGCACTGCAGAAACAGCGAGCCCCTCAGAGGACTTGGATCAAGCTTTGGCTGACTACATGTGGAATCTTACTATGATGAAGTTGGCTTGGACGTTGTCGAAAGCCTCTTACCTGGCGCTACTGGAGATGCCTGATGTTGTGACCAACTGGCAAAATGTGAAGGAAGTTACACACAATGCCAATAATTGGAGACGAGACAGATTGCATGCCAAGCGTGTGGAGAGAGAGTTTCCAAAGTTTGGTGACAGAAGGACTATGAAACATCGACAAACTCTCAATTGCCTCAACAGAACAAAAACTTTGCAGCTTCATTTGGAGAGCCGGAGATGTGATCAAAGAACAATGGCGATGGTTAGGAAACTTTATCCTGATGCCCTTCCTCACCTTCCATCTCTCTCTCTGTTGTCAAGGCCGACGTTGAGAAGCTGCGAAAGGTGGTTCAGCAGATTGAAAATGATGAGAAACACGAGAACTTGGGGAGTTGGAGGAGGAAAATGAAGCAGCTGAAATATCGCAGCCAATGGTTGACAAAGGCAAAGGTGAGTCATTTTCCCAATCTTTGCGTTGGTGAGCATGTCTTCCGTACGAAACATGAGGCTGTGAGCATGTTGTTTGAGCATTGGGATCAGTTACAGCGGCGTGTTCAATGGTCTGACTATGGCTTTGTTGAGCAATCTGCAGACCTTAAGGAATTCTTCAAGGAGCGTCTCCAAGTTGATGCATGTGGACCAGATCACAAGGACTTTATGAAGTCCCTCAGACGTGCCAAGGGTGCCCCAGGGTTGGATCAGTGGACGGCTGATGAAATGCATTGGCTGGGGAATGTTCCAACAATCGCCGAAGAAATTTGGAGCGTGATGCAGGGATGGAGCTCCTGCACCCCATCCATTTCGCAGCAGCTGCGCATGGCTTGGATTCCGAAGCAGAATGTGGAGGACTTTGTCATCCCTCCCAAGAAGATGAGGCCGATTACTGTGATGTCTGTTTGGTGGCGTGCTTTCAGCAGTACTTGGATGCGGTCCAAACCGATCAAGGGCATCATCGCAAAGATGCCACAGAGCATACATGGCATCAAAGGTCGTGGACCAGAGGTAGCTGCATTTATCGTTGATGCTGCGGTCAAGAAGTCGAAGTTTGCTTGCACTTTAGATTTCACCAGCTGCTTTGATACGGTGAATGTCAAACTACTTCATGAGGTCCTCTCTAGCATTCTTCAAGGTGACATTTTGCATTGGAGCAGATGCGCATTGGGACACTGGCTGAAATGCAAGAAATGGTTTGTCAACTCAAGACTTGGTTGCAACTTCAGGTGTCTGAGACAACAACTTATTCCAAGGTGCGTGAGATGATTCCGCTGTATGATGCTTCGACTACACGTTGGTCAGAGCAAATGGCGCTGGGCTCAGACAATGCTACAGCAAGTGGCGATGGACCAGTGCCTATGGAGATAGATAGGATTCAGCAGAAGGGCAAGTCAAAAGGCAAAGGGAAGTCCAAAGACAAGGGCTATGGAAAAGGTCAAACAAAGGGCAAACAAAAGGGAAAAGATTCCAAAGGCAAAGCCAAGGGCAGTGATCAGAAAGGTTCCAAAGGGAATGCTGGTGAACGATCAAAAGGGAAAGGAAAGGGCGATGGCAAGATTTGTTACATATGTGGCCGTAGTGGGCATTTTGCTCGTGACTGTTGGCAAGGACAAGGACAAGTCAGGAATGTTGCCTCAGAGGTGACCCAAGTTCCTACAACTCAGGGCTCTCCAATGTCTTCAACCAGTGGCATGACGAGTGTGTCACAGCAGCCCCAGTCTGGAACTCAAACTCAGATGCCAACACAAGCCACTCAAACGCGCGTTGTCAGTGATGATGTCCATAGACATGATGATCTGATTTTCGATATGCGTTGTGCTAGCCCATCAAGTCTTCATGGCGATGTTCATGTGGTGCACTTTTACATGGGTGACAGTGGTGAAGATGAGGTTGCTTGCAATGGTTTTGTACGCACAATTGGCAGTTGCAATGATCCAGATGGAGAACATGCCCACACAATCCTGTTAGATTCTGGCGCAGATGAACCTGCTCGAGATGCTGTAGGTCGACTGCATGATGCGCAAGGCAGAGAGATACCAGTTGAAGCAGTGCAAGACATGGAAATCAAGCTCAAAGATATCACTGGTAAAAGCATTTTGCTTAGAGAGCGCGTTGCAGTTTCAAGCATGTTTCAAAAACCCATTCTGTGCTTTGGTCATTTTTTGGAGAGTGGCTGGAGTGTGGATGGAGTTCAGCAAGCTTTGGCTCACAGCGCAGGTGCCCATGTTCCAAGTGATTTGCAAAACAAGCCCATGGCTGTGTATGGTGAGATACGTATGCTGCGTGAAGATGCAAGTGCTTCAGGTTGTTTTCATGTCAGGGCCATTCAGGCAGACGTCATGGACTATGTGGTCAATGGTTCAGTTGGCTGGGAACTTGATGAGTATGGCCGTGGGATTGGTAGGCATTTCTCAGAAAAGTTTCAAGATCCTACTCTGGTGAAGCCTGGACTGTCAGGGTCTCTTTTCAGGACGACGTTGGTTGAAGGAGATGACGAGAAATGGTACATGGTTGAACTCTGTGAAAGCGTTGCTGAGTTGATTCAGTTGGATGCAGAGTTTTGTGCGTTGAAGGGAAAACGAAACGTGATCACAATTCTCACAGATGCTGAGAAAGATCCTTTGGTGATGGGATTCAAGTTGATGGATGAATCTCCTGAGAGCTTTCCTGTGGTCCTGAAGGTGATGGTTTGCACGTTGATGATGATCAGGATGTGGATTTGCCAGGTGTAGTTGAACAGCTGAAAGGCCGTGAGATTCCAGAAGGTCAGATTGCAGCGCGCCCAGAACCAGACGAAGTTTTGGTGAATGGTACAAAACTCAACATGAACAGTGCTTTGGCAGAGTTGCGTACTGGATGTACCTTTTTCAACTTGTCCACTTCAGGGTCAAAGCAACGTTGTTTTCAGAGGATTGTTGATCATTTGAAGAAGGTTGAATTGGAAACTATGATGGCTACAGCCAAAGCAGCTCAGAATGAGATGGAGAGACAACCTTCTGCCAGACCCTCAGCTACACCACCTTCAGAGGCTGAACAAGCGTTGCATAGGCTCACACACCTTCCCTATGCAAATTGGTGTCCAAGTTGTTTTGAGCCAGAGGGCACGACCAGACAGACATGAAAGGACAGGTGAATCTCATGCTGGAGTCGTACCAACCGTGAGTTTTGATTTCTTCTACACAAAGGCAGATGGAGAAGAAGAGCCAGGTGAGAACACACCAGATACTGTCCTGAGTTTGATTTTGGTTTGCAGTGCAACGGGCTTTCAGTGAAGTGATTCTGCGGTGTGACAATGAACCCGCAATCTTTCAGTTGCAGCGCCTGGAAGTGAAAACTCGACAGAGCATGGGGTTGAAAACTCGGATGTCAAGCTCAATTGCCTATGATCATGGAAATTCATTGGCAGAAAACGCTTTTGCCAGGGTCAGACAACTGGCAGCTAGCCTCGTGCACCAGCTTCATGGAAGGATTGGTATTCAGTTGTCAAGTGGTTCAGCGTTGTGGACTTGGGCGTTACGCCATGCAGCTTGGTTGATCAGCAGGTTTGCAGTGCTACGTGGAGCCACGGCTTTCGAGCTGGCAATTGCTCGAAGGTTTGCTGAAGATTTGTGTGAGTATGGTGAACCTGTGTACGGCTATGTGCACCCAGGTGGCAACAAAGCAGCTGCAAGGCGGCGTCGAGCTTTGTTTCTTGGAAAGGCTGACACACAGAACCGCTATGTCCTTTTCGATGGCCAGTCAATCATCTTGGCCAAAAGTATCAGGCGCATCAGCACAACATGGCGGGGCCACATGGCCTATTACCTTCACTGCAAATGCTACAGCTGGCAATTCAAATCAGGCTTTGGTGCAAGGATTCTTCCAACCATGAAAAAGATGGTCCCCCAGTCGGTGAGCTTTGAGGTACAACTGGGTCCCATCGAGGACAGTAAGCTTCATGATGCTGAGGCTGAAGCAGTGATCACTTTTGCAGAAGATGAGAAGAAAGCTGAGGAAGAAAGATTTGCAATGACCATGAACGATCCAATCAGAGAACGTGCTCAGTTGGACCAGCAGCAATCCTCAGTGTTTGGTGATGGTGCTCAGGGTGAACCGGTTGTGGTGCATGTCCCTGTTCCAGTTGCCTCTCAAGCTGGAGAATCTTCAAGCGCAATGGCCATGGATCCTGGACTCATGGTTCCTGTCACGCCTCCAAGGGACTATGAAGTTGTTGAGAGTCCAAGGGGTTCTTCGACTTTGAGGGCGTCAGATGGAGGAGGAGATGAGGATGTGGAATCCAAAAGAGCGCGTGTTGAAGAAGCAAAGAAGCAACGTATCAACAGATTGCGTTTGGAGTATGAACAGAGAATCAGTGCGGTGAAGATTGCATACAAGGAATACTTCATGTTGATGAAGATCTATGGGCTGGAGAAGATGATGTGAAATTTGACTCAGGTGTTCCAGAAGCGCTTTGGTCAGACCTCCCAATCACCAGATGCCTGGTTGGATGAGCTTGCAGACAAAGTGGAAATCGAGAGGTTGTGCAGCATGGGACTTTTGGTTCACGCTGAAGAGTTTGCAGGTGAAATCTGTGGGAAACTCACCACCAAGTTTGTTCGAGATTGGCGCCTCAAACCCTATGGTGCTGATCAGACTTTAAGTGGGATGAGAAGATCGAGGTTTGTTGCAAGGGAGTTTGCTCAGGAGAAGCGCTTGGACACGTTCAGCCCAGCAACAGGTGCTCACACAGCAAATGTTTTGCTGCTGCAGTATCTATGGTTGAAAGATTGTGCAAAGCAGATGCAAGGGCAAGGCGATTACATTGTGGTCATGGGTTGTCTGGATGTGAAAGATGCCTTCCTGATGGTAGATCAGGACCAACCAATTCTTGTGCATCTACATGGCCAAGCGTTTGTGATTCGAAAGAATTTGCCAGGTCAGAGAATGGGTGCCAAGCAATGGTATCAGCACCTCAGAGATCACCTGGAAACAGCTTTTGGATACACGTTTTGCAGTGAACAGCCCTGCCTTGCAAAGAACAGTTTCTCTACGTTGCTCATACATGTTGATGACATCCTGTATGTTGGAAAACAATCGTACTGGGAAGAAACGTTTTTGAAGGGGATGAGTGAGAAGTTTTCAGTCAGCCATTCAAAGCTGGAAGGGGAAGGTAGCAGCATCACTTTCCTCCAAAGAAAGATCACAGACATGGGAGATTGGTTGATGCTTACCCTTGGAACAAGCGTTGAGAAGGTTGTGAAACTTTTCGAAGATGCTTTTGGTACTGCAAGGAAACAGAAGGTCCCATGCGATGCCAGTATACAGCTGCAGGATGACTCAGAGAAGCTCAGTGCAAAAGACGCATCAGCATACAGATCTGTGGTAGGCCTATGCCTACACATCAGTCGAGAGCGTCCAGATTTGATGTTCACAATCAAAGAGCCTGCGTCAAGTATGTCCTCGCCATCACTTACAAGCTTGCAAAGGTTGAGAAAACTTGTGGGGTATATGAGATATGTTGGGGATGTGGGAGTGAGATTGCACACCCCAGTACCTGGCCAAGGGAAAGGCTGCAGTGGATGTGACCGCAGTTGGGTGTTGGAGACCTACAGTGTCGCAGACTGGTCATCCAACAAGTCACACAGGCGTTCGACATCAAGCGGCATCCATCTGGTTAATGGAGCATTCATGTACGGCAGCAGCCGTGGCCAGAAAACAATCTCTTTATCCTCTTGTGAAAGTGAGCTTCACAGCTTGGTCAGTGCAGCTTGCGACGGCTTGTTTTTGATGGCTTGCTTGCGTTTTGTGTTGGGAGAGGAAATCTTGCATTTGGTTTACACTGATAGCAGCTCAGCACGGCAGTTAGCCAGCAGGCAAGGATGTGGAAGAGTGAGACACATATCAGGAAAGTGCTGTGGATCCAGGAGAAGACCAATTCAGGTGAGCTGACTTTGCGCCAAGTTGGAACTACGTGGAACATTGCAGACGTAGGTACCAAGGCTCTCCCACAACATCGACTCTTTGTTTTGATGAATGAAATTGGGATGGTCTACGGTCTATGTCAACACCTTTGAGGATGTTGGTATTGAAGAGCATCAACGTCAGGTGGAAAAGTCCAACAACAGCCAGCAGCTTCAAAAGGCAGCAAAGTTGATCATGAGGTTATGTGTTGCAATGGGCCTTGAGCCAACGGGAGCAGCAGCTCAGCAGTGCATTGCTCCTGGTGTGGTCTACAAAGACCAAGTGGCATACGGTACAATTTTCATGGTGGTTTTGCTTGCGTGTGCAATGGTTGGACTGGCAATGTCTGGATGGAAAAAACTGAAGGAAGCAATGCGAGATGTGGAATCCATTCAGGTGCAATTGGCAGATCACTACGACTATGCAGCATGGTTGTGTGAACGTTTGGATAACCTGAGCTATGGAGAGACAAATGATGAGAGATTGAATCAAACCAGTGTCAGATTGACAGTGCTGGAAGCAGGTATCAGAGATGGGATGCAAGTCCTGGATGAGACGACAGATCAACTGAGATATGGGCTGATGGAGCTGGGAGGATTCATGCGAGATCAGGCTCTTACAGCTGCTCAGAGATTTCACATGTTCATTCAGGAACGTGCCAACGTCGTTTTGTGGCAGATGAAACAGAGGAACCCAGACACCACTGACGAGGTTCAACATGAACACCATGAAGGAGGAGAATCAGAGGTTGCAACAGATGATGAAGAGCCAGGGCCATCAACACCGGCTACAGGGCTGACAAGGCTCCTTTCAGTTCTGAGAGGGGAGCAAAATGCAGCGCTGGCACAAGAAGCTTTCAGCGATGCCAGCCAGATTCAAAATGGAATTCTGGCAGTTCTTGGTGCTACTGCTACTTCTGGTGATTGAGCCGGCAGGGCTTACAATACCGCTGGCCAATGAGACCAGAAACATATTCCAGCGCCTTTTCAGGAGCGCCAGAAACAGAGGTGAAGATGAACGTGCAACTTCATATCGAAGATATGTGTATGATTTGCATGGACTCATGGGTGGCTCTTGAACTTTGATGTGAGAAGAGTTTGGTGAAATTTCCAGATACAAAACTCTGGAAGAGACATCAAAGCACGGCAGACTATAGAAGCTGTGCTCAATACTCTGAGGAGGAGTGCAAAGAGTTTCATGCCCACCCATGCCAAGGATGACACGCACAAATCGAGATGCAAAGTGCAGTCGATTCCAGTTTGCATTCACATGAAAACCACGTGAGGATGTTTTACTTCCGAGGCCTTATTCGCACAAAAAGGTTGTGCATTGCCCGACATTCTTTCACAATAATATATATTTATGTATATATATATATATGTGTGTGTGTAACATCTTAATAGATGTAAAACTTTTCTCTTTTTCTTCCTTCTGTCCTCTCCCTTTTTAAACCTAGTAGCAGGGGGCACAGGTGTGACTCTGGTTCCTGTGCCAACGAAGACGGCCAGATGTCACAGTGATATCAAGGGGAGACGTCCCTTTGACGTACCTGCCAACAATGTTTATTTCATTTTCCGATATGGGAAGAGGCTCAACCCAAGAACCTCCACGTCGTCCATTTGATAATTTCAATTTTCTGATTAGTTCTGCTGCATCAGAACCTACCTCAGTATTTTCGCCGAAACCATGTCGCCGACATTATTTCTGATTTTCTGGATTATTTCGCCGAAACCATGTCGCCGATGTATTTGGATTATTTTGTCAAAACCACGTCGCCGATCTTGGACATGGAAATCATTCAGGAGAACTTCTATTATTCGTAGGATGCATCGTTACTTTCTTTGTTTCGTATCTAATCTGCATGTTTCAGGATTCAGTTCCTGCCGGATCATATAATGATCCATTCTTGTCTAGTGTGATTCCTATGGTGACTCCGACATGGTGCCATAGGGCCAATTGAGGCAACCCTGTTTAGGGTGAATGTCGACTGACCTGAATTCCGAATTCACACATTTTAACCTAGTAATTCGTTTAAGTAAAGCGAAACAGTCGGCCTTTCGGTTGTGCACCGTTTTTGGGGATTCTCGCTGCTCCGGCTGTCCCTTGAGACCCTTTGAGGAATGCATTCCTTACAGAGTGAAGCCGTTCCGAACTGCCAGAAACTTCATTTTTTACTACTGCAGCCCGCGCTTTTGAAGTTCAACATGACATGTGAGACAACAGGCAACAGGCATGTCCTTTTCCTGCAGGTGTGGTCTCTTTGGTATCTGGTGAGGTGAAACATGTTGTGCACCTAATTCGCTGGAACTTGAAAGCCGTTTTATGCCAATTGGGGCAAGACTTGACCACGGTCCCGGTGCAGGGAATAATCGCACGACCTTTAGGTTTAGGAACTGAATCCTGTTTTTAATTAATTGTTTTGGTTTTCCTGTCTGTCATCAACTTGTCCCCCATTTGGTCCCTAATTTCCCCGCGTGCCTCTCCGTAATGTGTCGTGGGGTTTAGGTGTGTGCGCTGTTTTGATCAGGTCCGTTTCGCCGTGTAGGTTGGTTCCGGAGGTCCGTCTGTTCCCCTCCCCCCCTGCGCTGTTTTTGGCCGTTTGCCCTTCGTGTGTCCGCTTTTTTCTTCCTCTTGCCTTTCAGGGTTGACCCGGCTCTGGCCGGGTGTGTGTGTAACATCTTAATAGATGTAAAACTTTTCTCTTTTTCTTCCTTCTGCCCTCTCCCTTTTTAAACCTAGTAGCAGGGGGCACAGGTGTGACTCTGGTTCCTGTGCCAACGAAGACGGCCAGATGTCACAGTGATATCAAGGGGAGACGTCCCTTTGACGTACCTGCCAACAATGTTTATTTCATTTTCCGATATGGGAAGAGGCTCAACCCAAGAACCTCCACGTCGTCCATTTGATAATTTCAATTTTCTGAATTAGTTCTGCTGCATCAGAACCTACCCCAGTATTTTCGCCGAAGCCATGTCGCCGACATTATTTCTGATTTTCTGGATTATTTCGCCGAAACCATGTCGCCGATGTATTTGGATTATTTTGTCAAAACCACGTCGCCGATCTTGGACATGGAAATCACTCAGGAGAACTTCTATTATTCGTAGGATGCATCGTTACTTTCTTTGTTTCGTATCTAATCTGCATGTTTCAGGATTCAGTTCCTGCCGGATCATATAATGATCCATTCTTGTCTAGTGTGTGTGTGTGTGTACACCGTTATAACAAACGGTTTTAGTTCTTGTCATCGATCTTGTACTATTCAAAAAAAGCAGGGGGCAGAGATACCCATGTCACTTTCTCTGCCAACGAAGCTGGGTGACATGTGGTAAGGATATAGATCAGGGACGCCTGATCTACGTACCTGCTATAGTTTCAACTGTTGACTTTCTGTTCTTGTTTATGAGCTGTGCGTTGTTTCTTCGATCGTGAATCTGTGTCCGCTGAAATTCTACTGCCGGGCAACTCAGGAAATCAGGCGAAGACTATGACATCATTCACACTTTTTACTGGCCATTACCCCACAGTGTGTCCTGGGTGTTTGACCTAACTTGGTCGCACCGTCGGTTGGTTTCGACCAATCAAAAAGTCATGAGCGGGCATTTTCCCGTATTCCGAGTGGAGTATGAATCTCCGAAGCCGTATGCACTTCGAGTGCATTTCAAGCGTCATATGACGGAGTCAAGATTTTACACTGTAAAATCCAATCGAAGCAGCCATAAGGCGAAGAAGCCATAAGGCAGAAGTTTCGTCCAGTTCGGACAAAGCAGACATAAGTCGAAGTTCCCAGCACCACGGGTGCAATACAAGTGCTTTTGGTCTGGTCGGAGTCTCAGTAGCATTTTCACCTCACTCGTCATCGTCATCAGGTTCTTTTTAGGCCATGTATTCATTCTCTTAGGCAGGCTCCTTAGGTTTGTTTTACCAGGTATAGCACATGGTTCAACGTTTTGTTTCTCACATCACTCGTCATCGTCATCAGGTTCTTTTGAGGCCATGTATTCATTCTCTTAGGCAGGCTCCTTAGGTCAGATTTACTAGGCCTAGAACATGGTTCAGTGTTTTATTTCTCACATCACTCATCATCGTCATCAGGTTCTTTTAGGCCATGTATTCACTCTCTTAGGCAGGCTCCTTAGGTTACTATATAGCAAACGGTTTAGTTTTGATGAATCAATCATGTTTTGATAAAGCAGGAAATTTGTTTTGCAGATTGAGCCGAAACTTGTCGGAACCTCTTCGGTCAAGAGCTCAGCAACAACTCAAGCTCATTCTGCAGTTCCGGAACTCAGAATTTCCACTTGCCAATGTACCTGTGCGATTATTTGTTCTTGACGATGAGATGGAATTACAAATGAGGTCTTGGCTGAAAGGCTTTATCGTACAGTCTTGTGCATCGTTTTTATTTTGAACTCAAACGTGCAGCTTGTGCATACGCTTTTTCTTTAATGTTAGGATTTACGATTTATAGAACACGGTTTAACTTTTTGCTTTTCACATCACTTGTCATCGTCATCAGGTTCTTTTAGGCCAGGTATTCATTCTCTTAGGCAGGCTCTTTAGGTCAGTTTTCTTAGGTAAAAACTAGGTGGTTTGCGGTTTTGCCCCATTTCGGGGCTAATGTGTGTGTGTGTACACCGTTATAACAAACGGTTTTAGTTCTTGTCATCGATCTTGTATTATTCAAAAAAAGCAGGGGGCAGAGATACCTATGTCACTTTCTCTGCCAACGAAGCTGGGTGACATGTGGTAAGGATATAGATCAGGGACGCCTGATCTACGTACCTGCTATAGTTTCAACTGTTGACTTTCTGTTCTTGTTTATGAGCTGTGCGTTGTTTCTTCGATCGTGAATCTGTGTCCGCTGAAATTCTACTGCCAGGCAACTCAGGAAATCAGGCGAAGACTATGACATCATTCACACTTTTTACTGGCCATTACCCCACAGTGTGTGTGTGTGTTATATTTCTTCTTTTCTTCTAATGCATATATATATATACACATATTTATGATTATTTTGTTGTTCTCGAATTTGCAACATCATGAAAAGGATAGGTATACTGCTTGGGAAACTGTTTGCAAATGCTTTTCATCCACGTGTGCACTCGGACTTGTTCGTCTTGGGGGATCATGATCGTGCTGACGTCTAAGATGACGGAATTGCCGCGGGTGAGTGTATGTCCTTGTTCTGCATAGCAAACATTAAATTTTGTGAAGGTTATCGCCTTTGTCACTCAGTCTTGGTGCAGATTTGCACGAAGAACCAAGGAAGGAATCTTTTGATTTCATTTTGAGTAGATTGCCACCACCTGTAAATCAAAAACCAGGTTTTATTACTTTTATGTGGTGTGTGTGTGTGCGTGTGTGTGTGCACCTGTTTTACCCCAACAATACCCGAGGTCGGATGGTGCTCAGATCATTGCTGTTGAAACACCAGAGGTGTGGAGCTTTCCGACTCATCACCGTGCCGTTGATTGGAACATTTGAGACCTCAGCCTGAAGAAGAACCCTTTTTCTACCTTGATCTTTGCTTGTGGTGCCTGGCTTCCAGACCAACGCGCTGTCAGCTCTGGCTGTATTTCCTGCTTCAGGAAGTTTCAACCTTAGCAGCGAACCACAGGAATGCTTGGTCCTCAGACAATTTTGTATCTTGGCATGTCTGATAGATCGAGAGATCGACGTTGACGCCTCAATGAGTTGATATTTTCTTTCCACATACTTACAAGTTACTTGACCACATATTTGGTGACTTTTTAGGCACCAGTGCACAATGTCCTGGAGGTTGGACAAGTGCAGGAATCAAAGAGCTGGAAACAGATTTATTGGAGGTTGCAAACGCTAGTTTCTCAAACGCTAGTTTCGCAAATGTTTCTCATGTGAGTGACATTCAAGTGTGGGTAGAGCTCATTTATGCCACTTTGAGGTTTGCATAGAGTGAGTTGTCATTGCCTGATCACCAGACAGGAGAACGCAGTGCCCTGGGCCCAGCCCCGGTTGTCTGTGCAGGCTGTGCTTGGGGCATGTTTTGGACTGGACAGGTGTGTCAGGTCCATTTGGAAAAGGAAAATTACCAGCAGGCTGCTGGCATCGAAACCATTTCAAGAACAGTGCTCTTTTGTTTGATTTGTTTGGCAGATCTGGATGCTAAATGATGCTAGATGATGCTAGGAGATATCTTCATCCTAGTGTCGCAAATGTATGTCAATAGGGGACCCATTTCAGGTTAGCCACCGCTGCGATCATACCCACTTGTACTCGTTTCCTGAACGGATAGGATCGTCAGCTGTGTCACCTAAAGGAACCAGTTCTTTCATTCGTTCCGTCCCGAAGATCTCACATGTCTCTTGAGAGCTAAGATCTCTTGCTTTCAGACGCATTCTCACACTTTGACGTTTTCGGACCATGGATTTCCTGGGTGCTCAGTCTTCAAGACCACCTCTTAGAAGCCGAGTCAATGTATGGGGGCTCAGTCGCCGCTCCAGGCGTCATGAGTTGGAAACCTGCAGCAGTGATTCCGTAATTGGCGGCAACAATGCAGACTTCAAACAGAAGGGCCTGAGTGAACTTGACGCATGTTTGAGGTGTAGGATGGCAACCTACAGCAGTATTACAGCACACTTGGAGCACTCGAAGGGTGCAGAATGGCAACCTACAGCAGTACTAGAGCACACTTGAAACATTTGAGGCTTGTAGGTTGGCAGCCTACAGCAGTACTAGAGTACACGTGAAACATTTGAGGCTTGTAGGTTGGCAGCCTACAGCAGTATTACAGCACGCTTGGAGCATTTGAAGGGTGCAGAATGGCAACCTACAGCGGTACTAGAGCACACTTGAACCATTTGAGGCTTGTAGGTTGGCAGCCTACAGCAGTACTAGAGCACACGTGAAACATTT
The DNA here is from genome assembly GCA_947184155.2 of Cladocopium goreaui. Lineage (NCBI taxonomy): Eukaryota > Dinophyceae > Suessiales > Symbiodiniaceae > Cladocopium > Cladocopium goreaui. The sequence goes on along the minus strand of CAMXCT020000657.1, from coordinate 818,375 downwards.
GAGGCTTGTAGGTTGGCAGCCTACAGCAGTACTAGAGCACACTTGAAACATTTGAGGCTTGTAGGTTGGCAGCCTACAGCAGTACTAGAGCACACGTGAAACATTTGAGGCTTGTAGGTTGGCAGCCTACAGCAGTACTAGAGCACACTTGAAACATTTGAGGCTTGTAGGTTGGCAGCCTACAGCAGTATTACAGCACGGTTGGAGCATTTGAAGGGTGCAGAATGGCAACCTACAGCAGTACTAGAGCACACTTGAAACATTTGAGGCTTGTAGGTTGGCAGCCTACAGCAGTACTAGAGCACACTTGAAACATTTGAGGCTTGTAGGATGGGAGCCTACAGCAGTATTACAGCACACTTGGAGCATTTGAGGCTTGTAGGTTGGCAGCCTACAGCAGTACTAGAGCACACTTGAAACATTTGAGGCTTGTAGGTTGGCAGCCTACAGCAGTACTAGAGCACACTTGAAACATTTGAGGCTTGTAGGATGGAAACCTACAGCAGTATTACAGCACGCTTGGAGCATTTGAAGGGTGCAGAATGGCAACCTACAGCAGTACTAGAGCACACTTGAAACATTTGAGGCTTGTAGGTTGGCAGCCTACAGCAGTACTAGAGCACACTTGAAACATTTGAGGCTTGTAGGATGGCAGCCTACAGCAGTACTAGAGCACACTTGGAGCATTTGAAGGGTGCAGAATTGCAACCTACAGCAGTACTAGAGCACACTTGAAACATTTGAGGCTTGTAGGATGGAAACCTACAGCAGTATTACAGCACGCTTGGAGCATTTGAAGGGTGCAGAATGGCAACCTACAGCAGTACTAGAGCACACTTGAAACATTTGAGGCTTGTAGGATGGGAACCTACAGCAGTATTACAGCACACTTGGAGCATTTGAAGGGTGCAGAATGGCAACCTACGGCAGTACTAGAGCACACTTGAAACATTTGAGGCTTGTAGGTTGGCAGCCTACAGCAGTACTAGAGCACACTTGAAACATTTGAGGCTTGTAGGATGGGAACCTACAGCATTATTACAGGGCACTTGGAGCATTTGAAGTGTGCAGAATGGCAACCTACAGCAGTACTAGAGCACACTTGAAGCATTTGAGGCTTGTAGGTTGGCAGCCTACAGCAGTACTAGAGCACACTTGAAACATTTGAGGCTTGTAGGTTGGCAGCCTACAGCAGTACTTCAGAACCTTTGGAGCATTTGAAGTGTGTAGGTTGGCAACCTACAGCAGTACTAGAGCACACTTGAAACATTTGAGGCTTGCAGGATGGGAACCTACAGCAGTATTACAGCACACTTGGAGCATTTGAAGGGTGCAGAATGGCAACCTACAGCAGTACTAGAGCACACTTGAAACATTTGAGGCTTGTAGGTTGGCAGCCTACAGCAGTACTAGAGCACACTTGAAACATTTGAGGCTTGTAGGATGGGAGCCTACAGCAGTATTACAGCACACTTGGAGCATTTGAGGCTTGTAGGTTGGCAGCCTACAGCAGTACTAGAGCACACTTGAAACATTTGAGGCTTGTAGGTTGGCAGCCTACAGCAGTACTAGAGCACACTTGGAGCATTTGAAGGGTGCAGAATTGCAACCTACAGCAGTACTAGAGCACACTTGAAACATTTGAGGCTTGTAGGATGGGAACCTACAGCAGTATTACAGCACACTTGGAGCATTTGAAGGGTGCAGAATGGCAACCTACAGCAGTACTAGAGCACACTTGAAACATTTGAGGCTTGTAGGTTGGCAGCCTACAGCAGTACTAGAGCACACTTGAAACATTTGAGGCTTGTAGGTTGGCAGCCTACAGCAGTACTAGAGCACACGTGAAACATTTGAGGCTTGTAGGTTGGCAGCCTACAGCAGTACTAGAGCACACTTGAAACATTTGAGGCTTGTAGGTTGGCAGCCTACAGCAGTATTACAGCACGGTTGGAGCATTTGAAGGGTGCAGAATGGCAACCTACAGCAGTACTAGAGCACACTTGAAACATTTGAGGCTTGTAGGTTGGCAGCCTACAGCAGTACTTCAGCACCCTCGGAGCATTTGAAGTGTGTAGGTTGGCAACCTACAGCAGTACTAGAGCACACTTGAAGCATTGTAGGTCTGTAGGTTGGCAACCGGTTGGCAACCTACAGCAGTGATAGAGCACACTTGAAGCATTTTAGGTCTGTAGGTTGGGAACCTACAGCAGTCCTACAGCACACCTGAAGGATTTTAGGTCTGTAGGTTGGCAACCTACAGCAGTGACACAGCACGATACAGCACACTTGAAGCATTTTAGGGTCTGGGAGTGGTGCATCATTTTTTGTTGAGCCCAAAAACGGAACGGAAAAGGAAGGCTGGAACCTTGGAACCTTGAAACCTGCTATTGGGTTGCAAGGCCGAATTAATTTTGGTAACCAACAGCAGTATTACAGCGGATGAAACATTTTTAGGGTGTAGGTTGCCAACCTACAGCAGTATTACAACAGTGAGAGGCAACAATGTAGGCTTCAAAAAGCAGGACAACCCACAGCAGTATTACTGTGTGACCAACGTTTTTGGGGTATATTTCCACAAGCAGCCAGGCTGGGGCAACTTGAGGCATGTTGAGTGCGTATTTTGGTACCTTAGACGAGCACTGTTGCAGCGCTTGAAACATTGTTGGCGTGTAGGTTGGCAACCTACGCCAGTTTTTCTTTTTTTTTTACCGGCGGTTAGAGGCAAAACAGAAGGCTTCGAACAGACGGGCCAGAGCCAACTTGAGGCATGCTAAGGGTGTAGGTTCGCAGCCTACAGCAATATTGAAGCAGTTCGAGTCAACCATGCTTCAAACACTCGTCTAGAGTCAAGTTAAGACATTATTTTGGGTGTAGATTGGCAACTTACAGCAGTATTACAGCAGTTGGAAGCAACAATGCTTCAAACAGAACAGCAGGTCTGGGGCCCTTAAGGCATGTTGGGTGTGTATTTTGGTAACTTACAGCAGTATTACATCATTTGAGACATGTTTGGGTTGTAGGTTGGCAACCTGCAGGAGCATTACTGCAGTGAGAGGCAACATCATGGTTGGGGTGTAGGTTGGCAACATATTACAGCACTTGACTTGAAACACTTTGGGGTGTAGGCAACCTACAGTACTACACCAGTCAGCAGTACTACACCAGTGAGAAGCAACAACGTAGGGTTCATGTGTATTTGGGGTAACCTACAGCAGTTGTAGGTTGGCAACCTACATCCGTATTACAGCAGTTAGAGGCAAAGAACTAGGCTTCAAACGGCAGGGCCAAAGCCAACTTGAGACATTTTAAGGGTGCAGGTTGGGAACCTACAGGAATATTACAGCAGTTAAATTTTAAAGGCTACAATGTAGGTTTTAAACTGTAGGATCAGGGCCAAGGCCTGGTAGCAGCCAGACAGATGTATGATCTCCGTGGAAAAGGTTTTCGCCCTACTGACCTCGCGTAACATGCTCGTACGCATCTTTGTCCAAAAGAGGTCTTGTGGAGCAACAAATTTTGCAGTTTTCCAGCAACAACAACACCCACATCATATCACATCATATCATATCGGATTGTCATCATCATGATGATTGTGTTTGTGATTGTGATGGTGGTCATGATGACGATGATGTGGTAGAGTACTATGATTGTCAGTCCACCTGACTACTAGTGCAGAGAAAACTGTCATCAGAACATCACAAGAACTCACAGTGGCACAGCTGTGCCAGCCAGTGAACAAGAAAAGGGTCACCAGGTTTTAGCACAAGCAAAACAATGTACGAGTGTGATGGCAACTGTGATCTGCATCAACATTTACATACGCATGTATGCATGCATGCTATATATATAATATCGGTCTATATATAACACATGTATATGATGTGTAAGTGTGACTGATTGGCAGAGGATGTATTATATACCCTGATGGGTACATGGGTACGGGCTAATGGTGTAAGAGCCCGGTCAGCATCGCCAGACAGAGGTACTTTATCTATATGCATGTATCCTGCATGCTGATTTGTGTGGATCTGAACAAGGGGCCGGAAGTATCTCAGAGAACCGTGTGCCCATGTGGCGTGTGGGTGTCTCCTTTCCACCCGCGGGACATGCCCGTTGAGGGTGAATCTTGGATTGTGGGTCGTATGCAGTGCAGTCCTCAAAGAGTAGTGTCGAGTAGAGCGTATGTGAGGGTGAGAGTCCCAGGGCTGGGGGAACAGGAAAAAGGTATGTACCTCTTTTGAGTATGCTGGAAAAGGCTAGTGATTTGTTCCACTGGATCCACTCCAGGTGTGGGGTGAAATCCATATCTCTGAAAAGTTGTTCCCACGCTGTTTGCCTTTTTGGGGAGAAGATGGAGAAGGACTTGGTTTTCCGTTTTGTCCGTTTTGTCGGGTTCAGGAATGATGTACTCTCAAAACAAGACCGCACAATGTGGCGCCGTCTGCGTTTCTGATGCCACAGATGCCAATTACTAAGGTCGCTGTCCGTGCTTGGCTAGGTCTGCCCGTGCCTGCGCAACAAGATGCTTGGCTGAAATTAGTTAGCCAGTGTTTTGGGGCCTCTCAGCTGCATGATGCCTCAGAGTGGGTAATGCGGATTCGGTGTGGTTGCAACTTGCAACAAAAGGGTTCGGCAGTATTTTGTGAGCCAGGGTTGATTCCTCCTGTAATGATACTTCCTGTCTCTTTTAACCAATTCATCGATGCATGACAGGGTGAAGGAAACTGTTTTCTCATCAATGTTGCAATCTTTTTGGCATTTTGGAATGCCCATCCAAGAAGGGTTAGAACGGCCAGCAAGGAGCTGGACTTGCGCAGACTTCAAGCGGAGGAGAGGGAAGAAATTGCACCGACGCAGATAAAGGGGCACATTAGGCGGTCCCTCGCACAACGTGGACTTGGTCCCGGTCCCTGCATCATGAGGTTTGGGTGAAGAAGGTGGTTTCATGGCTTAGCCCTGGCTTAGCAGATCTAAAGTAGGAGTTTTGATTTAGAGTAGGAGTAGTTTTGCATACCAGTAAAGATCAGTAAGGTACATGAACATGTCAAAGAATCTGATTCTCATAGCGCTACACCTAGTTCATGCAAAACATGACGTTGACACGTTTGTTTTGAACCAAAAACGGTAGATCTCAAGACGATGGAACATACTGGTACTGTATATCACGAAAGGTAGCATCAGCTACCTAAGTCTTTTTCGAGCTTTAGCACATTTTCATTTTTTGGGCAGAGGAGGGCACAAGAGTGACCTTTTTCGACTATGAAAGGGATTCGTCACTTTGGGTGATGTTGTTCAAAACGATTGTGGTTTCAATTTCTGGTCTGAACATGTGCTTCGCTGCTACCATTTGCTAGAGGTTCCAAGAAGTTGTTGCATGGAACTTACTGCTATTTTTTGGCACTGCATGGCTTCCATCTTGGGGGCATGATATATTTTGTATACATCATCCTGCATCCTCATGCTCAAAATTTTGGTCATCGTCCCAACGATACTGTTGCCCATGTCATCACCATCACAATCATTATCATCATCACGGTCATCGTTATCAGCATCGCCTGTTTCAATTCTCGGTCTGAGCATGCGCTTTGTTTCTACCAGTTGCTAGTCTCCAAGAAGTTGCTTTTCTGATAATTTTTGGCGCTGCATGGCTTCCATTTAGGGGCATTATTTTGTATACACCATCCTGCATCCTCCTCCTCCTCCTCCTCCTGTCGCCTGCCACATCCTTCCGCATCCTCATCCTCATTCTCATACTTTTGGTCATCGTCCCAATGATATTGTTGCCCTGGTCATCACCATGTCATCACCATGTCATCACCATATCATCACCATGTCATCACCATGTCATCACCATGTCATCACCATGTCATCACCATGTCATCACCATGTCATCACCATGTCATCACCATGTCATCACCATCCTCACCACCAGCCCACCAGCAGCACCAGCAGCACCAGCAGCACCAGCAGCACCAGCAGCACCAGCAGCACCAGCAGCACCAGCAGCACCAGCAGCACCAGCAGCACCAGCATGGTCATCATCACCATCACCATCATCACCATCATCACCATCATCATCACCATCATCACCATCATCACCATCATCACCACCACCATCATCGTCATCATCGTCATCATCATCATCATCATCATCGTCATCGTCATCGTCATCGTCATCGTCATCGTCATCGTCATCATCATCATCATCATCATCAACAGCATCATCAGCATCATCACCATCCTCACCATCCTCTCCATCCTCACCATCATCACCATCATCACCATCACCACCATCACCACCATCACCATCACCATCATCACCATCATCACCATCATCACCATCATCACCATCATCACCATCATCACCATCACCACCATCATCACCATCATCACCATCATCACCATCCTCACCATCCTCACCATCCTCACCATCATCACCATCATCACCATCATCACCATCATCACCATCATCACCATCATCACCATCATCACCATCATCACCATCATCACCATCACCACCATCATCACCATCATCACCATCATCACCATCATCACCATCATCACCATCATCACCATCATCACCATCACCATCATCATCATCATCATCATCATAATCATAATCATCATCACCATCCACCATCCACCATCCACCATCCACCATCCATCGTCCATCGTCCATCGTCCATCGTCCATCATGCATCGTCCATCGTCCATCGTCCATCGTCCATCGTCCATCATCCATCATCATCATCATCATCCATCATCCATCATCATCCATCATCATCATCATCATCATCATCATCATCATCATCATCATCATCTTCATCGTCATCGTCATCGTCATCGTCATCATCATCATCATCATCACCACCATCATCAGCATCAGCATCATCAGCATCATCACAATCATCACCATCATCATCATCAACAACATCCTCATCTTCCTCCTCCTCCTCCTCATCCGAATCCTCCTCATCATTATTTATCATCATCAACATCATCATCACCACTGTCCATCATCACCTTCACCATCTCCATCACCATTATCATCAGCAACACCACATCAATTGCATGCCATTAATGTTTCACTTGCGCTCCAGAAAAATGTGATGGGCCGATCCTGGCATGAACCAACCAAAACAACAATTGATGTTCCTGGTTCTGAATTCATTCCAAACCTGCAATTTGATCTGAGGAATTCTTGCTTTGATTTTAGGCGGTTTGCAAAGCTGTTGTTTTAGACTTCACAGAGATCCATATGCTTTCAAGTTTGTCATCAGACTTTCAATGTGGCATACCTCAAACTTTTCGTTTCCAAACATATTGGTTGAATGCCGCTTCATCCGAAACCATTTGTTTAACATATTGCGCTTTATTCTCGAGATTGCAGACCTGCCAAAAAGATATTCCTTTGGCTTTGGATAATAGGAGTTTGGCATCACCTTCGGTGTTCCAACGGGCGATGCAGCAATCATTAAGGCTGGAACGGTTGAGTTGGGATCGGGTTAGGAGTGGTGGCACTGCTCTGAAATTTCGATCCATGCTTAATTTTTTGTGACATTTGAAGAAACAGCAGCGATATATCTCTTCATGTGGAAAACCAACGACATCCAGGATCTTACAGGTAGCTGTCCTGGATTGACTTGCTCAAGCCAAATCCGCTGACACCAACCGCTGTTTCTGCTCCCACTTCACCTCTCGTGCCCGAGCCTTGACCAAGATTTCCGGGAAGGGCAAGAATCATTGGTGCGAAGGCACAGCAGGTATTTCATGACTTCGGGTATGGTGAGGACGTCATTTTTGACTCATGGAAAACTTTCAGGCCCGAGTCAGATGACTTTCCCTGTTTATGACTGGGCCGAGATCATCGAAATCTTTATCTCCTTCAAGTGATCCAAGACCGAGGCCTCGTCGCCTCGTCATGTTCGACTTCAGCTGCGCATCTGCCTGCAATCCTCCCAACCCTGGAGCCAACACGGTGAAGGCCATAGGGACATTACATATCTTTGAAGCTAGTGAAAGAATTCATAGGGGTAGGGCCGTCTTCCAGCAAGAAAAGAGTACGTTACATCAAACCATATCAAACCACTCGGTTCATATGAGGCATGACAGTTTTTGTCAGTTTTTGTCTTTGGCGGTATGCCAGGTGAACATGGAGGACATTGCGAAGCGCAATGCTGAGGCAGCACTTCCAGCTTTTGTGGGTGACAGTCCATTTCCTTAGCAATTCAATTGCCAGCGGTGCAGAAAAGTACCTGGATAGCGAAGAAGATTCGATAGAGGTACCGTTATGGTACTTGGGCGAGTGTTTGATATGGTTTGATTCTGGTTTGTTCATGTTGGTTCTATTTCTTGGAAGATGACTAAGGGTATCTAAGGGTTGAAATTTGGGTTTCTATCTTTCTGAGAACGGAGACACTTGACAGCTCACAAGCGCCAGGAAGTTGAGGCCAAGCGCAAGGCGAGATGTCAAGCAGAGATCATAAACCCATAACCCTTAACAGATCTTAACAGATCTTAGCAGATCTTGACAGCAACAAATCTCTTCTCTACTCCTCAACCAACCTGAAGCTATCACCAGTGTACCTGCACGATTCCGAAGGGCATCCAAGGGCATCCAAGCAAAGCATACGCTGAGGGCACAAAGCATACACAGTGCATGATTGCACAGAGTGAATTTGCGAAAACATGCCTGGAGCATGCTTCAATTTAGCATGCTTGTTCAGAGCCCATTCACACAAAAGATTACTGGCACACTAGCACTCGGAGTATTTGTGCATGTTGGCACACGGCATAAATCAAACACACACACACATGATCTTTGGCTACTTTTGCTTTTCATTGACTTTTTGTCTACTTTCTTGTAGTAGAATTTTTGTCACTAATTGTAATTCGGAGGGGCATATTTTTTTTATTTTCCAGTCTGGGGTTGCTGTTGTGGCTTTTCACTTCTGGGCTTCCGGGCTTTTGTGTTGATTTGTCTCTTGGCTGATTTGAACTCCAAGATGCTGCAAATACCGTGTAAATAAAAGACTTCAGATACAAAGTGTGGCTCCAAAATGCAGCGAATACGCTGCAAAAGATTCAAGGTCCAAAATGCTGCACATGCCTTCCAAATTAGGGATTTTAGTTCCCAAATGCAGGAAAATAGCAAGGAAAACTGCCACAGACCGGAAAATGGAAATCGCGCCCGAATTCTTTGGGTCAAGGAAACTGACTGTAGTAGATTCGGAAAAAAAAACAGCCATGCAACCATATTTGTTTTTGAGGTTTCCCTACACAGACACAAGACAAAGATAGACTCACTGGACCTAGTTTCTGTTGGCTTCCTGCTTTACCCTTGTGTATGGATTCTAGCGCACATTCCTCTCCAAAAAGTATAATTGGTGTCCTGACAAGGAATCTTGCCACTAAACGTTGGGATGGTGTTTTTTTGATGGCTTATCTTAGGTGGGTTGCTCCTTGCTACGGGGTTGTCAGATGATTTCTGCTCGGAGGCTGAGGAGGAGCAGCGTCGCAAAGCAGAAGAAGTGCAAAAGCAGGTCTGGATGCCTAGGTCTCTTTGGCAATAGCTCGGTCGCGGGCAGGGACTGCCTAGACCACGGTGACCACCGGAAACGAGAAAGTTTGTCTAGTCCAAAGAAGCCTTTTTCAAAATATTTCAATTGATAGCAAATCTGGGGTTGGCTGCCTTGCTGCACCAAACTGCCACCCAATGAAGACAAGTAATGTCTCCAAAATATCATGCAAGCAAATTTTTGCCTTCCAGTTCTTCGGTGTAAGTTTGCTTGCGACTAACCATGTTCTGAAGATTTCTGAACCGCTCAATTTCTAACAGGTTGGAGGTATGAGCAATGTATGAGCAATCACTATAGCAATCACCATTTGCCTTTGTTGATACTGGCGCTCTGCGCGGTGCATTGTATTCTGGACCTTGGCGCTCTGCGCGGTGCATTGTATTCTGGACCTTGCAAGGAAGCCGCACGACGTGCTGAGAAGGAGGCCGAAGAACGCAGGCAGAAAGAGCAGGAGGAGCGCAGTTGATGCAAAGCTAAACAAATAGTGGTGAACATGCAAGGGCAGACTTCGCGTGATGTTGAATGCACCTGGATTTCCTTATGTACGCTCAAAATTTGGAATTAATAGAAAAAGGAACTTGCCCAATGTCATTTTACTTGATAAAGCAGGATCCCAATAGCAACTGTTCCAAAGCTTCCGTAAGTGGGGCTGAGGATTGTGACCCATATGGCGCAGATGTCCTTTTGTGTCACCTTTCAGTTGCATTTGAGTTTTCTTTCTCCGAAAAGGATTGGAGCATGCACTCCACATGGCGATGCAAATCGAACCACAGAAACATTGTTTTCGTATGTTTTGGTGTTGTTAAATGCGATTCATTGATGATCTTTCGAAACCATCCTGCTGGAAAGTCACCATGTTTGAATCCCATGTTGCTCTATGCAGGAGGTGAAACGTTTGGCCGACCAAGAAAAGGCCAAGGACTGACCGAGAAGTCACCGCATGTTCCCATTCTTCCGACAGGGCAGAAGGGCTTCTCTTTAGACTCTAGACATCAATGTTTGAAAGCGCTCACTTCCAATTTCCTGAAATCTTTTTGAAACCTCGTTTGGCCTGTTGTGGTGCATGTTTCTGCAGAGAAGGGCAGCCAGCTAAGCTGTGCCTTTAATGTGTATGAGTACCTCTGTGTCAATCCCCTAAGGTGGCAGTGCATCAAACATGATCAACCCATCGAGAATATTGTAGAATATCAAACCATCCATTTTCTGAGGCAACCAACGTTGAACCATAGCCAGCGAAGGAAGCAGCTGCAGCTGCCGCGGCCGCTGAAGCCGCAGATATTGAGAAGAAGCGCCTGGATGAGGCCGGATGGTGTGGGAGTCTGGGAGTTTGTTTTGAAAACACATTTCCAATGTAACCCTCAATGCACCCGCTTTTGCAGGTTACTTGCAAAAATATGTTGCTCTAAACATGTTTTATCACGAAAGCTAGCTGTGCCAGCTGAAGTTGCTCTTGCTTTAGCAAGGAATGGGCAGAGTTAGTCCCCCCCCCCCCTGGCAGGCCCAGATTCGATCCCCCCCTGGTTCCCCCCGAGCCCCCCCCCTGTCCGAGCCCCCCCCCGAGAGGAGATTTCCGGCTGGTAGAGGGTCATCATCCTCATCCTCATCCTCCCCATCATTCGCAGCATCCACATCATCATCAACAACATCATCATCCTCATCATCATTATCATCATCATACATATGTTGTATTGTCTTGAACATCTTTATGCAGATTCGGGCTTCCATTTAGGGGGCGTATTTTTTTTGATATTGCGTTTCTTTTGCTTACAACACTTGGCGAGAGACGATTACTGCATTGGGGTGTTTTCGCTTGCTGGACCCAATAGATTTTGCAACCCTACAACAGCCCTGCTCATCATAATCATATATCCCATTTTCATCTTCATTCTCATCCTCAGCATCCTCATCATCTTCATCATCCCCATCATCCTCATCATCCTCATCATCCTCTTCGTCCTCATCATCGTCGTCGTCAACTCATTCCTGTTACCATCTCTTTCGTCATCATCAGTTTCCTTTATCGTTCTGGTCAGCAACCTCATCAACATCAAATTATTGGCACTGTTTGTGACTTGCAGCAACTCCAAAAAAACGCGTGAAACCGGTGCCGCATTCCGACTTCACCTTGCTAATCCCCCTTTACGATTACCACCCTACCCCAGCCCTGCTAGCTTTCGTACCTCCCCACTGGCCTCAAGTATGTTTTACATTGCGTGTCCCTGGCATACAAGCATCGGCCACTGTCTGAATGCTGTGGCTGTTCATCAATTGTCCACGATAGGTGGCTACAGGTGGATAGGTGGCCATATGGATGGGCATGCCTTGAATGGTTCAGGAAGCGGCTGTGCGAAAGAATGAGACAATGGCATGGCTCAAGAAGCAAGGCCGGCATCGGAAGCAGATGAAACTGCTATCAGATGAAAGATTTTTCAAACATAGTGTCCGAGATGTTTCCAGTGTGCTTTTGACAGAGGGCGTAAGGAACAGCTTCACAGGGATGATGCGGATGATGTAGCTGTGAAGACCGTGATGAAAACGGCAGTGAGAATGCGTACCGTGAGGACAACAAGCAACGTTGAAGGGCTTCTGTTTGATTCTGATGAGACTTCCTTGTCCGAGGTTTTGCGGGTGTAAACAAGCCGAAGAAGTCATTCTTCAGTGGCACTACCTACGCCTTACACAAAGCCGCAGAGACAGGCAACGCCAAGATTGTTCACTGCTCAGATGGTTGCATGAATGAACCGTGTCATTGCTGCTTGCAATTTGAAGCTGATGGGTACCTTGAACCATAACACGGGGGGAACATACCACTGGGGGGTAGCGAATCGGGGGCCGGGATCATACATATATATATATATAAATAACCAATTATAATATCACCACCCTTTTCGAGGGGTGTAAACAAGGGGGGCGTTCAAAAGATGCAAGCAACAATTTTGACCCCTGCGTATTTTTTCCCGATGGGGAAGGCTATATGTATCTTAGACCCCTCCTACGTCAAAAACCGTGCCCCGGAAGATTTACATTTAGGGAGGGGGGGTGAAAGTCCGTAAGAGATAGGTCACCCCGTACCCCCCTCCGAACCCCACCCCCCGGTACTACGGATAGGGGGGGATGGGGGGAGGTAAAAATTAATAAATGTCCGCAAACAGTTTGTAAACTGTTTGTGAGGTGTCTTTGCACGACCTGCCATAAAGAGACATCATGTTTTCTTTGACCTTTTCAGAGTAAAATGGATTCACCTGAAAACCATCATCATTCGAAGCCCCATGAACACCGCTATCATCCAAAGCCCCAGGTGATCGCCCAAACGGCACCGATCGCGATCTTTCCATGAGACCCCACAAAGCGAAAACACGCAGGGCTAAGGAAGGGGGGTCATTTCTCAACGCGAATCTTGGTGTTTGAAAATGACCGTTTCTTGGTGTTGGAAAATGACCGGCATCCCTCAGGTGTTGGAAAATGACCGGCATCCCTCAGGGCTAAAGGGTTGGGCTCATAACCCTCGTGAACCCTGGGCAAACAACCCTTTCTTTTGTACCAAAAATGCCTTCAAGTATATACGAATGGTGTCTGATTGCACGGACCAGTAATTTGCAAGGAATAATATACCTTCTATACCTTTATGTTACATGTGGAAATTATATAAAATGTAGAAAAAGTGTAGAATGTATTGGAAATACCAGTCAATTGGGGGCCTACACACTTCCAGTTTGCATTTTTGATTTTTGCAATTCTGCAGCTATTTGCAGACCTTCACACTATTTTTTTTCCTCATTTTCTTACTTTTTTCCAAAAATGCAATGGACAATATTGAACGCCCCCCTGCATTTTTAAAGAAAATAAATGAAATCCCGTAAAGAATGAGGGGACCTACTAAAATGAAATCTTGCAAATAAGACGCAGTTAAAAAAATAAATGCTTGCCAACATTTAACAGGACCACCTCCCTCAAAAACGTCTAAATTGTGTCTTGCAATTTGGGTACGCCCCCCTCCTTAAAAGGGTAGTGTTATGACTACCAACCCTGCTAACCACTGAGGACACTGAAAATAATTATTTCTGCGAGGAAGGGTGTGAAGAATCTGTAAGAAGAAAGTGTAAGAAAACTGTAAGTTTTTTTGTTTTAGTTTAGACCGTGTGAGTGAATGTGTGAGATTGGAATCATTTATTTTGTGCTATCATGTTGCATGATTAAACGGATATATGTATGTTTAAATGTAAATATAAATATATATAATATACATGTATGTACATCATGAAAAAATCGGACATTGAACAATTCAAATGGCCATATCCTGCGATGATGACGCAATGCAGCACATACCAGGCGCCAAAAAACACCCATAGAAATCTGAAGACAGGATTGCTCGCAGAGTTTCTCGCGCAAATCTGACAGATTTTCTCACATGTCCCGTCCTCCCCCACAGATCCGTTCACAGATTTCTCACAGATCTTCTCACAGGTCCCTTTGTACCTCACAGATTTCTCACAGATTTTGATCACAGATTTCTCACAGATTTTGCACAGATTTCTCACAGATTTCTTACAGATTTCTCACAGATTTCTTACAGGTTTCTCACAGATTTCTCACAGGCTTCTCACAGATTTCTTCCTACCCATGGCCGAAGGAAATCTGTGAGAAATCTGTGGTTTAGCTTGTGTTTTTGAATTTTTGGTGGATGATTCAAGCAACTGGGCTTCCTTGTTAATGACCTAAAACTGCGATTTTACCTGGTAAATTACAGATTTCTCACAGATTTCTGACAGGTTTCTCACAAACTTCTCACAGTTTTCTTCCTACCCATGGCTGAAGGAAATCTGTGAGAAATCTGTGATTTAGCTTGTGTTTTTGAATTTTTGGTGGATGATTCAAGCAACTGGGCTTTCTTGTTAGTGACCTAAAATTGCGATTTTACCTGGTAAATTACAGATTTCTCACAGATTTCTGCCAGACTTCTCACAGCTGTCTTCCTACCCATGGCTGAAGGAAATCTGTGAGAAATCTGTGATTTAGCTTGTGTTTTTGAATTTTTGGTGGATGATTCAAGCAACTGGGCTTTCTTGTTAGTGACCTAAAATTGCGATTTTACCTGGTAAATTACAGATTTCTCACAGATTTCTGCCAGACTTTTCACAGCTTTCTTCCTACCCATGGCTGAAGGAAATCTGTGAGAAATCTGTGATTTAGCTTGTGTTTTTGAATTTTTGGTGGATGATTCAAGCAACTGGGCTTTCTTGTTAGTGACCTAAAATTGCGATTTTACCTGGTAAATTACAGATTTCTCACAGTTTTCTGACAGGTTTCTCACAGACTTCTCACAGCTTTCTTCCTACTCATGGCTAACGGAAATCTGTGAGAAATCTGTGATTTAGCTTGTGTTTTTGATTTTTTGGTGGATGATTCAAGCAACTGGGCTTCCTTGTTAATGACCTAAAACTGCGATGTTACCTGGTAAATTACAGATTTCTCACAGATTTCTGACAAGTTTCTCACAGACTTCTCACAGCTTTCTTCCTACCCATGGCTGAAGGAAATCTGTGAG
This sequence comes from Cladocopium goreaui, assembly GCA_947184155.2. Classification (NCBI taxonomy): domain Eukaryota; class Dinophyceae; order Suessiales; family Symbiodiniaceae; genus Cladocopium; species Cladocopium goreaui. The sequence goes on along the minus strand of CAMXCT020000657.1, from coordinate 803,249 downwards.
AAATCTGTGATTTAGCTTGTGTTTTTGAATTTTTGGTGGATGATTCAAGCAACTGGGCTTTCTTGTTAGTGACCTAAAACTGCGATTTTACCTGGTAAATTACAGATTTCTCACAGATTCCTTTCACCACGCAAAGGAAGCTGTCTGTGAGAAAATCTGCAATTTACTAGGTAAAATTGCAATTTTCGGCCACCAGCCACAGAACCCGGCTGCTTCGATGATACACCAAAGTTGAAAAACATTGTGGAAGCTTTCGTGATGTGGGGTGCCAAGGGCTCACGCGCGGAAGCCAAGATAAATCTGTGAGAAATCAGTGAGAAATCTGTGATCAAAATCTGTGAGAAATCTGTGAGGTGTGAGGGGGTCTGTAAGGGGATCTGTGAGCGGAACTGTGAGGTGTGAGGGGGTCTGTGAGGGGATCTGTGAGTGGAACTGTGGGGTGTGAGGGGGTCTGTGAGGGAATTGTGAAAGTATTTGTGATAAGTGTGAACGAGATGTGGGGCGTAAAGGAAATGTGAGGAGAAATGAAGTGAGGAAGTACGGGGGTGTCAAGGCAGTGAAAAAATGCGAAGGGAAGCGCGAGTGGACCTGTAAGGGAAAGGTCTGCTACACGCCACACTTTGCTCACATGCACGCACCCAGACTGTAGTACATCTCACAAATTGTTCACATATATAAATGAAGACCCTGATTTTCCCACAGATTTCTCACAGATTTCTCACAGTTTCAGCTTACAGAAAAATCACAGATTGAAAGTCAAAATAATTATTTGGGCCTCTCCAGAGCTTGCCTAGCATCGGTAGTCATAAGGGTAGTGATATTATAATCAATTATATATATATATATTTATATAATTATTCCAAAGCATTGTGTTCAAAGTGACATCCCGAAACGATGACTTGGTCCATCTCTGCAAAAGAACCTGCCTTTAGAAACCGGCTGTCCTCAAGTCTGGTGAGGCTTTGTTGCCCATTCCTAAGGCCTACGATTTTCCGCATTTTTTCCTACAACGCACCGCTGTGATTTGATAACTCTTCCCCTATCCTGAGGTTGGAGGGCTTCTTGAGCAAGGCGCCAACCCTTCGCAGAAGAATTCTGCTGGCAAGACTGCGCAGGAGGTGCCAATCTTCTGAATTCTGTAGAGGGTCAAACCTTAACCGATTGTGGCTTTTATCTAGGTTCCTTGCGGGGTTCATTGTTTATCAACCTTAAAAACATCATGTCCTTATAGAACCTACTGTACTCACAGTCTCTTTACTCATAGAAATGCCAATGCTCATCTAACCTTCATTCCCCCCACCAAGAAGCCTTAGCCATGAACCTGATATCACCCGGAAGGCGAAAGCATTGGTTCTGCACCGACCCAATTCCACAATCACATCGCCATTTTGCAAGCAGCCTTGACAGCTTCAACATAATTTGCTTCTGTTTGTTTCCTCATTTGCAGATCATCCAGCTTTGCGTTCAAGTGCTACGTTCAGACGCAATGCGCGATGAAATTTCCTCGGGCAGCCCAGCGTAACCCTGAGCCTCCTCGAAGCTTGAAAGGTGAAAGAAATAGTGAAGTGGTGTCATCACATTCCATGTCCTAAATGAGATGAAAGGCGGTGAAAGTTGCATGACCTCCGCTACCTGTTTCCTGACACAAAATACCCATGCTGATCACCCACCCCCAAGCCCGACCCTGAAGCTTAGCACCCTGTCCTCCGACTCAGGACACTGCTCACGACTGCATGCGTAAATATCTGTACTAGAAACAATAATTATGCAGATTTAGATATGTCTTTCGGTTTGAGGCATAAACGTGGAGACACACGCAAGGATGCACGCATGCTGATACCGAGAGACCTGCGTCAGGTGGTCATGAAGAAGAAGAAAGCAGACTCTCACAAGGAGGCCCTTTGGATTTCCGCAAGTATGGTGTTTGCCTGAAGATCAGGGCGGATTATACACGACTCGTGACTCAAGACTCTTTTTCCATCCAGAACACTGCATGCACTGGAAACCGAATTCAACAGACAGGGACAGCAAGAACAGGCAGTGTACGAGGCAGATTTTGTTGACTTGACCGTTCCTTGGATTTGGAAAAGCCTTGCCCAGCTGTGACTTGGTTTGGAGGTGCTCGAGCTGCTGGAAACAGCTGGTGCCCGGGCATGAGCTCAATGAGGGAATCAGCGAGCCGGTTGATGGCAGCCAAAACTTGTTGAACACAGTGAGCCCTACAGCAGTTTTAGATACACATCTAGATATTTCTAGCTTCTGTGGTTGTGTTCTTTCGGCGCCGCCGGGGACGCTCAGTGTGTCTTTTGCCAAGGCAGTTTTGGTGGTTTTCCACCGCGATTTGCTGAATTAAGCGCTGACTGCGACATGTCAAAGTACATACTATTCTCTACGAGGGCACCTACTTAAGAATTTGTTCGGCATAGGCATTCTGGCAGCTGGTTTTCTCAATTGTCAGTCAGCATAGCTATGGACCTGAAGTGGTCAGTACAGACATGGCTGAGGAAGGTCATGGACACCGCACGGACGTGTGGTGGACCTCTCTCTCGCTGGTGCCCATGAGCGGCCTAGCGTGTCCCATTTTGCCGGAAGGCCGAAGGGGCAGCCTGGGATCAACATTGATCACAGTGGACCTAATTCATTCTTTTGAACTCTCACTTGGTCCAATGTGCGAGTTCCTATAAGAGCCGACTGGCCTGTGTCCGTGTGCATCTTGCCACGGTCATGGGAACTTAGGCGTAGAGGAGTGGTAACTTTCACTGAGCGAGTACAGATGAGACCTTCGCCAGAACAGCTTGTCAGTTGCCACCGCAATGCACACTTGCAAAAAGAGGCTTGTCCGACAAGTTCCTGCGAGTTTTCAGCCTGCTATTATATTACAAAACACTACAAAATAGATCAAAATAGGGATCAAAATAGTGCCATGAAATCATATGTAGCGCTCCTTCACCCACGGCACTCCCTGGGATCCCTCGCCATGTTCCTCTTCCATCGGTCTTCGTAGAATGCCAGGCGGTGAAGAGGGTAATCATCCTGTCAGTGATTAGCCTGGCGCTTGGTTTTGGACCGTTGAGTCGAACCGGTGCTTGTCTATAGACTGGGGTTTCCGGGTTCCCAACTTTAAACTCAAATCAAATGATGTGAATGGATGACTGGAACAACATTTGAACTTGATTCCCCAAGCTGAACAAAACTTCCGAATTCAAATGGAGCCCAAGCTGAGCCTGAGCCAGTTGTTCAAAGCTTGATAGAAGCGTTCAAGAACAAGCCAAATACGAGGCAGATGCATTGAAATGCGTACCGTGAACTGCCCATACAGGAACTGAAACCAACCTGACCCAGCTTAGCAGAAAACACTTGTAGACTGAGTGTCTTAAAACCAGCATCCCTCGACCCCTGTGTGATTTCACCAGCGAAATTGTTGCATCCTGCTGTTTGATGAGAGGTTGCACCTACTATGTTTGTGCCTTCATCGCAAGACTTTTGCTTGGTCAATATAGCGATCCAGGCAACTGAATGGGCTGAGGATGATGGTGGCAGAAGTACTGTCAGATAAGAAGCATCAGGTGTATATAAAGGATTCAAGACAAATGAATCTTAGCAGATGATGTATCTAAAGGAAGAATGGCATTACTTGGTTTTGTCTTTGCATTAGACCTGTCTGTCAGTGTGCTTTGTAGAAAACTGAGGCAGAGAGGGGGAGAGATTAGAGAGAGAGAGAGAGAGAGCACATTGGAAATAAAATCAAGATAGGAGGCTGGCCGGCCATGCAAGATCATGCCAGCATTATTGCAGTTTGCCATGACTATTTTTTTTTGAGGTTTTCGGGTGTGGATGTCCGATGAGTTCCTCTAGAAAAAAAAACATGAGTCCAACTGCCTGAGGCAACCCGAACTCGCCAGATGAGCTGTGGTCTGGCTGTTCCCAGTTACTGCCTCAGCCTTCTTAGACATCAGCTACACAAGCCTTGCGGGTGGATTCAAGTCTCAGAGGCATTGAAGTTCATGTTTGTGCTGGTACTGTTGTGAAAAGCTGGCAACAAATTGACAGATTTGCCTCGCTCAGAAAACATTTGTACCTAGGGCAGCTATCTATATATTATATGTATGTATAAATCTAAATGAATACACATATAATTATAAATATAAATAAATAAATAAGTACATACATATATACATATATACATGTATACATGTATACATATATACATATATACATATATACATATATACATATATACATGTATACATGTATACATATATACATATATACATATATACATATATACATATATACATATATACATATATACATATATACATATATACATATATACATATATACATATATATTTACACACATATATATATTTACATACATACATATGTATATATATATATACACATACATATATATATATATCTACACATACATACATACATACATACATACATACATACATACATACATACATACATACATACATGTATAACATGAAACGCATTTTGTACATGCAAAATGAATCAACATGAAGAGACTTACCTCTGCACGCCAGACATTGTAATGACGTCAGCATGGTTTCGCAACGATTTCATAGAGCCCCTCGAAAGTTATCATAGGTGCATTTTCAATGGTAAGACTGAGTCTATGCCTGGAAAGGGGGACAACTGTGCCTTCAAAGCCCCTAACACTTTTACCAGAGACGTCTTTGTGTCCACACTTCAAATACTTCAAAGACATCCCAAGTTTCAGGCACAACATTTGTTCGTCCACAAGCGAAAGAGATAACTGGTCACTCGCGGCGCCTTGACAGGCTCATCATTGAGCTTAGCATCCCTGCCTGTGGCTACTATGGAGCGTTGTACACACATAGGCCTGATTGGTCCTGGTGGATCCTGCTGCAAGCTGCAAGTGTGTTCGAAGTTGATCACAGTGGAAAGGGAAGACTCAAGTGGCAGTAGGGCCAGTTGACCGAGTTTTGGCCATTTATAAATATTTGCAAACTCAGAAGTGTTGAATGGTTTTGCATGGTTTTGCATGGTTTTGCATGGTTTTGCATTTGCAGATTAGTGCTCTCCTTGGCACTTCCTGCCTTGGGGGCACCTCAATGTCCTGGCGAGTCTTGCTGTTGTAGAATGGTCTTCGTAGCATCGGATCTTGTGGAAGGGCTGGTCAAATTGGGTCAAGGTTGGGTGTCAAATTCACATGCGGTTCGCTTCGCTTTTATGGTTTCCCTGTTTGAGCAGTGTCTTTGAGAAGATATCAGAAGATTGTGTTTTGCCATGTTCTTCCTGCGTTCTTCCTAATCATTGATCTCGGACTCAACAACACCAAGTCCCCCAAAGTGCAACAAGTACTGCAATGAGTGGATTGATGCGGTGACTCAACCACGACCATGTTTGGCATCGCATGGTGGCTCATTCTCATTGACTTTGTGCAGGACGTTGCTCTTCTTTTTTTGCGGGGCTAACCTGATCTTTGTGGCCGTGAGCCCAGTCGTAACTCCTCGTCTTCGTCCTTTGCTGTGGCAGTCCTTGGTTCTGTCTCAAGGTGGCCTCCGGGATCAACTTCCTTCGCTTTGTGATTCGCATGGGTGGAGGTGCTGAGGCGTTTCTGCCTCAGCGATGCTTCACGGAAGCAACAGATCGATTGTTCGGGAAATGATAGGATGACATTGGGATCCTTATGCTTGGGACCGATGCATTGGACTAGCTGGTATTGTTCCAGACAAGATGGCACATTTTGTTTTTGTTGAGTTCATCCAACATGTTGTGATCGGCATCACTGTGACACCTGAAGCTTTTCAGGTGTGAGTTGGAAGCCTACACTGCTCAGCAGCGGGACTGCGAAATGCTCCACAGCAAGCATCTCATTTCTGGAGTGGTCAAGCGGCCAGTGTTTGGGACCGTCCAGACCGATAGTCTCAGCAAGAATGCCGAAGGCTGTGTCAGTCGGACTTCCTTTTGGAACTGGCCAGATGTTGCCATACTTGGTGCAAGGCAACGGCCCGTTGCGGTTCCTGTTCCTCAGCAGCCTGCTGGTCTTTTGCTCGGCAGTTGAAGTTTTGAGGGATGACGAGTGGGGAAGACCGTTTGCAGCGTCTTGACGCTTTTTGGCGCCTTTCAGCTGTAATCAAAAGCACTGCAAGACTGCCATGCCCATGGTTTGGAAGTAGTTTTCTTTTGAACAATTACTTGCCTAGTTCGAATTGAGGCACTCACATGGTTTAGCTGCCTCTCGTTTGGTGCTGGCAAGGGCCTTTACCAGGCCGGTGCTTGTGGATTGGTAGGTAGCTTGTACTGCTACCAAACGTCACAGCGGTGGACTCAGGAATCGAACTCTGATATTTTTTGTAGATGGGTTTCTCCAGCTTGTCTTTTCAAAAACACCACATACAAACCCACAGGATCCTCAGGTGAGTTTTGCGTTCGACTGCTTGCATGAAAGTGTATGGCTGGCAACGGTCGCCATCTGATAGTGCCTCAGATTCTTTGTTGCACACACGCACACGCATTCATTGGCTTGCGCTTCATTTCAAAAACTTAGTCAAGTCAAAGTCTTCACACGCATCAAAGGATTGCAGAAGTCAGAAGTTTAAATTCGGAATCATTGAATCTTGAAAGCTGACACTCTTGTTTCTTTCCTTTCTGAGAATGTTTTTACTTTTTTGAATGCCTTGTCGTTTTTTTTTTGTTTTTTTCGAAGATGCATGTGGCAGGGCTTGGCGCCCGGCGAAACGCACCCCTACTCGCTTGAGACCTGGTAAAAACCTGACACCACAGCTGCTTTGCCAGAGGCGTTTGACACTGTTTGTCATCCTTGGTTTCACATATTGTTTCACATATTATTTCACATATTGTTTCACATATTGTTTCACATATTATTTCACATATTGTTTCACATATTGTTTAACATATTGCTTCACATATTGTTTCACATGGATCAATAGTTTTCTGAACTATGATCTCCCATGGATCAATAGTTTTTGAGTGGCTAAGGTCTGTGCCCATCATCGGTGAGGTCATTGCCACTCCAGAGGTGATCCGCCACGAAAAACCAGCCCTTCTATGGGAGGTAACTACCAGGTAGTAACGCTAGTAACGGTAGTATTTCAAAATCGGAAGGGATTACTCTGTGGACATTTGTGGATAACATACTTAGTTACTTGAGTGTTTTTGTGAATCTTCCAAACATTTCCAAACCCTAGTCAATCGTGCCTCAGGTCGGTGCGCCGAACACGTTGGGGGTCCCAATGAACAGCAGAGAATTGACAGGTACACATTCAGAGCGCGCAATTCTTGCGAGGTCCCAAATGACAATTTTACAATGTATATATATATATATTATAATATTATACAGAATATTGTAAAATTATATATGACATTATACATGTATATATATAGATACATGACATTGAATAGATCTATATAGTTATATAAGTATATTGGACTTTATATGATTATATATATATATATGTATACACGTCACTACATTATGTCCAGATTTTGATATTGCTTTACATCATGTGATTCACGTCTGCATCACATCCGATGTATGTACTTGTATTTTGTATCGTTGTATCTGTTTTACGTCCGTTACATCTACATCACTTAATCTAGACTCTAGACTACATGGTCTATACTATATACTATATTATCAATATGTAATAGATCTAGATTAGATCTATATTGTCTCTATATCACATCTATATCATGTATGTATTTTATATGCATGGAAATATCAGGGTTTATGCTCTCTTTCATCCGCATCCTCGAGCTTGTGGCTCTGGCCGCTGTGGCTGTTTGCCCGTTTTGAGCTATGGTGGCCGTGAAACGGCAGCTCAAAGCCGTGAGGCACCAGCGGGAATCCAGTCTTGCTGACGACTGAGATTATTTTCAAATATTGGCAATGTTTCAATTTTGCCCCTCATGATTGCTCTTTGCTGTAGTTTTTACTTTTCTTTGTCCTGAGCAAACAGTGTCATCCCTTTTTCACTGTTTAAGAGAATATTTGGAGGCAGGAGCCCAAATGTGGCCCATTTTGAAGGTGTATTTCATGCGAAGACTCTGCCAAACATTTCTTTGTTTTTTCCTGTGAAGCATCAGTAGCCACTTTTCTTGGAAGAAACAACATCAGCCTTGGCTGTGGCAGGTGGCTCTTCTTGGGTCTTTTAGCACTGCGATGGATGCAATTGACCTTTTTGGTACCAGGACAGGCCCAGGGTCGAGACTTGCAATCCATAGGACACTGCATGAGTCCACCTCAGCTTCTTTCGTGAATAAAGTAAATCTAATTTAGTATAAGGTACTTTTAATGATCTTTCAGAAATCCACCAGTGATATTTGGCTGACGGATACCTGGCGCTGGTCATTCTTTGCTGTTGGGATCAGTGTGGTTGGAGTCGTCCAATTAGGTGCAACTTGTTCGGTGTTTCACACATTCTTATGCCCGCTTTGTGGGTTTTGAAACAGCGCAGATGATGTCACGAAAACATGAGCAGCGGAGCAACCCTTTCAATCGAACATGCGCTCTTTCCCCTAACTTTTTCCCTAAACAGTTTGTCGTCTTCAATTCTTTGTCTGCCCTCTTGTCGGTTGCGGTATCTGGCTCTCGGGAAGTCTCCCTTCCTTTGTCTCTCGCTCCCATCATGTCTCACTCAGCTTCGGTGATGGTGTCCGGCTCTCCACAAATCTTAGTTGCGTTGCTTCCCATTGTTTGTCTCTCATCATGTGTTTACAGTTCGTCATTGTTTCCTATCATTTGTTTCGTATCCCCTCATTTGTTTGCCCAGTCGATTCAATCGTGTCCCATCATTTGTCTCCATTTCCCTTCATTCGCAAATGGTTCGCTTTTGGGATTTTGATTCGTTCTTAAGATACGTCCGCCTTGTGGGTGGATGGTGGTATTCCATTTCAACATATTGTAACCATTTGTTTGCCATCAGTTGTCCATATCATTGGTGGTGTCCCGGTCTCCAGCTTGTTTGCCTTGCCTGTCGTTCAAGGAGGTGGTGTTTGAGTCTGGTTTGTCTCCCAGTACTTGTGTTCCATCATGTGTCTCTAAGGCTTTAAGGTCTCTGGGTTTCTGGGACGCCAACCTGTCTCGAGTTTCTTGTTTAACTTCATGCTTATCGCCTAATATTATCGCTCCCCAAATTAATTATTGAAATTATCTCCATCTATATGTTTCGAGCCCCAATGCCTTTCTACTGCGATTCTTTTGTTTGTTATAATTGAACTTGCGTCGTGTTCTGAACCAATGACACATGGAAACAAATCAACTCTTTGGGGTCCAGCGAAGTGTAATTTGAAGTCAAAGTTTGACTAGCTGACTAGCTGACTAGCTGACTAGTACATTGCGCAATGCATTGAAAACGTCGAACTGCTTAGAACTCCTAGGCCAGCCGAGTGGTAGGAGAGCTATGTCCCTCAGCAGCTTCAGAGACCCTCTTGTTTCTTTTGTTTCTGTTTTTTTTTAATTCCCCAAACAGTGTATCCACACTGAGGGTTATTACGGTAAGTGTTAAAGGCCGAGGTTAGATCAGGGTGCTCCATCTGGCCCCCGGCTTTTTCACCGTAAATTCTCGCACAAAAGTTCCCTTGTGAGATGTCCATGTGCATTTCGACTGTGCGGGCTCGCACAAAGTGTGTGGCTAAGTTTTCTCTCTTTCGAAGGTCTTCTTGTACTGCCTCGTTTTTTGAGCTATGTCCATGTCGTGTGGCAGGGGGCAGGCGTGGAACTTTCCGGACATTTTGAGGTCTGGAACATCGTTTTGCGTGACGGGCGCATGACATCGGACACTTTTTCATCCGCGTTTGCAGGCGCGGGATTTGCTCGACGTTGCCAAAACGTTGGCAGGTGTGGGTCAAAATGAGAGGTGGTTTTGGAGGTCATTTTGCGTGGCAAGCGCATCATGTGGTGAACTTGGACGGCGTTTTGATAGGGTCAAAAGTCTCGTTTGTGAAGCGGTCGTCATTTTTGATTTTGGACATGATGATGAATCCATAGGTGCAGCACTTTGGATGCTTCGGGTGCACTACTTTGCAGACCTCGACAAAAAGTGGCTGAGACCAAAGTAAAACGTCGTTTTTGACTTTTTCAATGTTCATTTCTTGTCGCGCAATGTTTTGTGAAAATTAACATGTGCTCGCGCAACCTCGTGACTTTGTGCGTGTCGGATCGCTATTTTCACATGGCTCGTGCAACCTTCTCGGCACTTTGTGCGTGTCGGATCGCTCTCGTTGTGGCGCAGTGCTCATTTTAGCTGCTTGTTTGAGATCCTCGCAAAGAGATCCTTTGAGTTCGGGCAAGGTCTTTCTCTGACAATCTTGCAAGAGTTTCATGGTTTAGTCTTGGGGGTCCGTGATATGTGATTATCTTGACCAAGGTCTTGTAGACGTCCTTGCGAGAAGATGCGGTGAGGACGCTGATGAGATCCTGTCGGAGGTCCTTGCGTGATTTTGTACAGGTCGTTATGAGAAGATCTTGCGAAGATCCTGCTCACATCCTGAGGTCCTTGCATGATCTTGCACAGGTCCTTATAAGAAGATCTTGTGGAGATCTTGGTGAAGTCCCCTCCAAGAGGTTCTTGCATGATCTTGTGCAGTGTGCAGGTCCTTGTCAGAAGATCTTGTGGAGATCCTGGTAAGATCCTCTAAGAGGTCCTTGCATGAAGATCTTTCAGATGCCATGTATTAGAGGTGCTTCTATGAAAGCTCTTCTGGTATGCTCTTGAGGCGTTCTTGTATCAAGATCTTGTAAGATCCTCCCCAGCAGCAGCAGTTCCTTTTATGAAGATCTTGGTCTTGGCCAAGGTCTTTTTTACACTTGCTTGTGAGAAGATCTTTAAGAGGTCATGGTGGAATCCTCCAGGAGGTTCTTGCATGATCTCATACAGGTCCTTGGGAGAAGATCTTGTGGAGATCCTGTTAAATCCTCCTCAGCAGTTCCTTGCATTAAGATCTTCAAGCTGCTCTACGTCGGTGCTTGCATGCAAGTTCTTCTGGGATGTTCATAGCAAGTTCTTGTATAATGATTGTCTAAGATCCTGTGTAGAAAGTCCTTCTTTGACGATTTTTTTGAAATTCTCTTGGATGTCCTGGTATGAGGTTCTGGTATGAGGTCCTGATGAGTAGACATGGCGTTGCTTCTTGTGCCAAAACAAGTTCCTGCTGCTGCAGTTACGATATATTATAGTGTCTAACCTGATCTGTTTCTGTTCCATAGCTACTGTTGTTTGTATCTGGTACATTGCCTTCCTATATACCCCCAAATTGTTTGGGGTCTCTTGCCGGCGCAATTGTTTTTTTGGGGACTTGGTGGTGCTTGCCACTCTCATTTGAAACAAAATCCACGTTTTGCGGTTTTGCTGCGAGTGGGATGGGCCACTCCAGCGGCCACTGATCTCGATTTCCTCGCCCAGGTTCGGCACTATGGGGCTTAGTTGGTTTGCAGCCACAAAGGCAGCTGAAGCCGAAGAGGACACTACGGAGTTGAAAGTGTTGCGAACTGGGAAAACTCAGTATGCTCAGATGGAGTACCAGGTCTGGGTCGTGGTCACCCGTGGTGGCTGGGTACCCACCCAGAGCATAGTCTGTAAGTGTGGTGGTTCAAACCACTGAAGGGAATTTTTCTCTGGATTGGCATAATTTTTTATGAAATTCCAATGGTAAGAATCTTGACCCGCTTAGCGGGGATTGCCAGTGTCCTCAGCTTTTGAAACCAAAATGTGTCACAATAGTCCTTTGTATTGGTTGTGCTTCGACATTTTGCATGTTTTTGACATTGCAAAATTTCAGATAGATTATGATTTATTCAGATATCCTCAGCCAAGAACAAGGTGCTCCGAGAAGGCAAGTGCCAGGAAGCACAGATGGGAGACTTGGTGAGGTGCAGCTGTAGGTTACTGATGGTGAGGGCACAATTCACGGAAACAAAATTTTAAAACGTATGTCATCAATGTGACATTTTTGCCCTCAACCGAAATCCCTTAGGTGGTTGTAGTAGACAGATGCAGTTTTGGAGCCGAACCACGCCGCAGGGTACGGCATAGAGCGTGGTTTGACGACTTTGAGGAGGGCATGCCCTGGGAGTTGACCATGGTAGGTAGACAGGCGTGGTTGGGAACCCGGGAATGGTAGGTCTGCTAGGGATCTATCGAAACACTTTGCAAACGGGAAGCAGCCCTGCCACATGACAGAGCAGACGGATCCGCCGATCTTCACGTTATTTTTCAATTCCGCAGTTGCTCTGTGTTCAGTTGCCATCAGCAAGTCCAGTTCTGACCTGCTGATCTCAGCCACTCCTTTTCACAGCCTGTCCCAGGAAGTTGGACCTTACCAGACTCCGAAGAGGCTAAAGATCGGCAAGGCTGGATGAATCCTGTGCCCTGGGAATCCGGGAAGGGTTGATGGCTTCACCCAGCAATCTCAAGGGATAGAGAGTTTGGTTGAAAGGTAGCTCTGTACTGGACACAATAGCACCTCCAAGATTGAGAAGATGAAGTGTCAAAAAGGAGATTCGGAAATGAATTGAAGTCAGACAAGGCTGCTTTGCGGCAGGGCGAGTGAGGTGACCGTTTCAAGTCAGACACAGAAGTGCTGGAGTTTATCGACTTTAATGGATGAAAACTGGTCCTTTGCTACAAATAGTTGTATAATTATCAATGAAGAGAAACGACAGTTGGATAAACTATGATCACGTCCATCAGTTAAAATCAACTGGCTGGACATTTTAAAGTCATTTCTTATTGGAGCTGCTTAACCGCCGAGCTGGGTCAGTCAGTTGCCAGACACCCTTGACGCCCTACGATCCTCCCGCCCTCACTGATGCGCTGCTGGGCATGCGCCCTGGGGAGCTGCGTCGTGTGAAAGTGCCACCTGAGTTCCTTGGCTGCGGTGCCATGTGTGCCATGGGTGTCATATGGGTGCCATGGGTGGCGGGTTGGATTTCTAGATGAACCTTTCGATGAAACTTCTATGAAACACAAAGATTTCTTTGTCACTTGCTGTTCATTTTGGACAGCCTTGTTTGTGTTGGACCTGCAGCATTCATGCTGAACGCCTGCTTGAGAATTCATAAATGACCGGGTCCCAATCATCACGAGTCTTTCACACAAGATCTCAGCTGCGTGGGATCAGCTGCGGTTGACGGTCATTTTCCAGCAAGCTTCACGAGGTTTGGCTTTGGTTCAAAGGGCAGGACTAGACCGAGAATGGCAGGGCTCGGCTCAAAATCTCCCCTCAAACATAGTGAAATATTATTGACGTATTCAACCATTGCATGTTATGGCATCTCACACATGCACTTGTTTTGTCTCTTGATGACATTCCTCTGAATCGAGTGGTGCAATGTGTTCTTCAAAGACTCATACATGCATGACCATGCCTTTGCAGCAAGCAGGAGCATCGCAGGTAAACAAGAGGACCAAGTGCGTTCCTCAGAATTCGATGACTCAGAAATTGAACAAGGGGTTGGTGCTTGCACCAGAAGGATGAGATTTAAGAATCCATGAGAGAGTCTGAGAGCGTCAGCGACCATCGTGGCATTGAAAATTATATGAGCAGGTAGAAGTAGAGGCACCTTCTGAAAGCCTGAAAAGATTCTGATTGCAATACATCTCAGAGACTGGGTCACCAGGGCTGGGATGGGACAGCTAAGGATATTCCTGGGAACTCAACGATGCTTGGCGGTGAAGTAGCGCATGTAAAGAGTCGGCGGCTTTTGAAATCCGGTTCTCCGGTTCTGGTTCCATGCTTGTTTTAGCAGTTCGAAGCCTTTGGATTTGTTGTGGTTGGCATGCCGTTCGCGTTTAAGAATTCAGGGAGGTCACAGTCAAAGATCTCTGAAGTTTGCACGTGACGTTTCAACAGGGTGGATTGGATACCAAGCAAAAAAGACGTGGAGCTAGACGGGACATCTCCTGTCTTTCTGACTCCATGTGCAGAATTGTCCCAAGGAAAAGCGTTGAAATCTCGAAGGGTTTGCTCATCCGAGGCTCTACTATGAGATTGACATGGTGTGGTCTGGTCCTGCACAACTCGCTGATTGCATCAAGCCCTTTGAAGACAACGGCAGATACAAGCCATGAGCTGCTGAGCAGATTGCCACGGTTTCCATTCAAAGTTCAAAGCTGATGGAAAATTGTTTGCAAGCATCGACACACATTTCTAGATCTACCCTGCAGATCCCTGAAGCGATGTTTCTACTAAGAAGAGCAAGGTGTATTCAATGAGTGCAATTTTATTCCAACATTTTTTTTGCCACTCAGAGTTTCAAACCTTGGGATCGGGATAGTGTCGTCTATCTTCTTCACTGAAGTGGACGGGGTGAGCTCCTTGACTTAATGGGAAGGGTGGAAACGTGGGCCTTGAAGGACATATTTTCACTGCAAAAGTCTGAAACAAACTAGGGCTACTGGTATATAGTTGATTGCTGTCTACTAAGTTGGGGCAGCACGATTGAGCTTTTGAAAGGAGGATGAAGACAAAGTACACGCAGGAAAAATAAATCGTATTTGGCCCACTTTGGCCGTGTGTTTGTCGCATTTGTCTCTTCATGTTGAAAGAATAGAGCACTTGATACTCCAGCCTGTGACACTGCAAGGCAGCTTTGGATGGTTGGCAAGGAAGGGGGTATAGTCAGGATCAAGGTGAGCACGGGTCTAGGGAAAAGGCATGGTCAAAAATAAAGAATTGCATTCTGGCAACGCTGTGCCTCTGTGGTTTGCGTTGTGGATAAAGGTAGCGGGTATGTGTGTGGGATAAAGGAGTGCTTCGAGTTGTTGTTCATATGGATCTTCAAGTTCAAGTTGTCGCAATCAATTCTGTTTGAAACAGACTTGTGAGTCCCCCACAGTCAAATTTGTTAAAAAATACAAAGGGTATTTGCAAAGAGAGAGGAACTGGGAAGACGCTGTGACAAGCAGCAACTTGCCCGTCACGGTTAGGTTGCAATTTTAGCCACTACTCTGAGTGGCCCAGCTATGTGGCATATTGTGTGGAATGCAAGCAGACATGTGTTCAGTTCTTGCAATAGTGAAGCCAGATTAGCTTATTTCTGTTCATGACTGCATTATGCTTTTCAAGAGGAGAAGCAATCTTGTCAGTGCAAAGACCAAAGAAGCACAGAAAGTTCTTTTCTTTTCGGAATGAGCTGGGAAACACATTCAAACTTCCTTTTTTGGTCCGTCATGATTTGTGCTTTAAGAGTCGATCTCTGCATCTCAGAGTTTTGCCTTCCACATCTTTGCTTAGCCAAGACCCCCGGCGCCCGCGAACCAGAAAAGAAAGGTGCTGCTTGCGCAGACGGACAGGAAGAAGATGCTGTGAAATCTTGTTTGGTCTCCAGATTCGTAGCCTCCTGGCAGGAGGTTCAAATACTTATCAAAGTTATGTAGATCTTCGGACAGCATTTTTTCCCATCTCTTGAGACTTCCTCTGTGGAATGCAGGGAAGAAGGGTAGTCTCCCGGGGTCATTGAGTGAAGATGGGACAAATGGATGAAGTTTGGTGAGACACCAAGGCACCAAAGAGATTCAGATCGGCAAGTGACGCAGATGGTGGGAGACTTGAAAGGGACTGGTTGTACGACATGGCAGTGGTTGGAAGTTGATAGCAGTTTGGTTTTGAAAGCACTTTCATGATTAAAGCTGCAGTTTCTGCACACGTTTCGTATTTTTTTTGGCATCGTGTTCCTGAACAAGATATGCTTGCAATCTGACTGCTAAACCAAGCGGCTATTTCTGTTCTGTTGGAGATGGGGTACAAACAATTGGACGAAGGATCTCTACTTTTCTGTGACTTCAGCAGTGGTACAAGCATGTACAAGCTTTCCTGGCACAATTCACTGAAAACAATTGTGTAGCTCTGCAAGCGGGAGTGAAACAACTGCCACGTGCGGATTGTCTTGCAACGACCAGTGTGCTGCTGTCAGCTTTTAAGCTGTGGCAGGTTGGCAAACCATCCCAGCCCTCTGTCGACCATGGCACGAGGCAGCTCTCCTGTCCACGGAAGCCGCGCGTCAAGCTCGCGCTGCATTGGAGCGGGGAAGCCATTCGTCAAACTCACCTTCGCCGGGAGTCCCATGCGATGTGCATTGGGAGGGGATGGGTTGAAAAAAGCTTCTGTCAAGGACAGGGAACTTCCACATGGATCGGCTTACTCAGATAAAGGATCTATACATTGGAAATGCACTGGGCAGATTACATGATTACTACTTGTGCAAACCACTTTGTCAAATAAGACTTCGCAAAATTGAGTGCGGTTTGTTATTGGGATGGAGAGATTGAGACATCTGCGCAGATTACATGATTACTTCGGGTGCAAACCATTTTGTCAAACTGCTTGTTATTGGGATGGAAAGATTGAGACAACTTTGTCAAATAAGACTTCGCAAAATTGGGTACTGTTTGTTATTGGGATGGAGAGATTGAGACAAAAGTGGAAATCCAACTTATGTCGCGAAAGCGTTTCCACACTGGTCTGCAGCCACGCGAAGCCTTCTGAAGCCCGATGCGTAGACCGTCCTACACTAGATAAACAAATTATTGCAAAGGTTCTTCACGTAGGCGACATTACACTTTAGTGATGTTCGCGCAGGCAAATGCGAAGGCACTTAAGATTTTGACAGACAAAAACGTGCATGGGAAGGCACCCTTCCCAACACAAACTGTCCCGGGCAGGCCAGGTCTAGGCATTGGCAAAGGTGGACGGTTTCCGTTGGGCCTTGCCAACTTATTTTTATTTGCAACGCTCGAAGCAACGAACATGGAAGGACACAAAAGAAAACACACCCAGTTCGAGTTCGGTTAGTTTCACTTCGTTTCCACAATTCACAGAGAGGCGGTTTGGTTTGTGAGTGGGTCCAGTTTGATGCAGTTTGTTTCGGTTCATGTCATTGTCAACTCAACAGTTTGAATACAAGACCACTGTGGTGGAGAGGCTGCGGCAAGACCATTCTTTGGAATTGAACAATTGGCTGATCTCATGGTGTTTGAAGGTGATCTGTAAAGCTGTGCCCATGGGGCCACGGGGGCCTTGCTTCCAAGGCCACCTTTGTCATGATGGCGTGGTGACCTGCACAAGACGGTGTGGACCAGGGCCAACGTGGCATCCACATGCTGAAACCACCTCTCTTGGAGAGCATGTGAAACGTAAAATAGAGAGTAAGATAGGACAAGACAGGTATCAGATGGTATCAGGTATCAACTTGAGTAGTCCCTCATTGGATTGAACCTGCATATGAGTTTCCTGAAACCTGGCTGAAATGGGGCTGACCCACTGCCTGTTATTCAACATGGCTTCCAATAGTGAGCGAACTTGGTCAGCAACGCCAAGGGAACATCACAAGAGTTGATATACATCATGACAAGAGCCTTCAAGAAGCTTACTAAGCTCCTTTTACAAATTTCCCGTGTCTAGTTGAGCAATGCACAAATGGCTCGCAGATTTTCATTCCATCCTCCCATGAATGGGAGCGGTGGTTGGACCGCAGAGCCACCGATTGGAAAATAAATATATATATATATATATACAATGAATAAATAATATACAAATTATATATAATATGATATTATAATATATATATAATATAATATTATAATATATAAATAATATAATATTATGATAAATGATAAATAAATAAATATAAATATATATATATATATATTCTACAAATAAAATAAATTAATATATAATATAATATATACTTTAATATATAATATAATATATAATATGATATATAATATGATATATAAAATGATATTTAATATAATATAATATAATATATAATATAATATATAATATAATATAATATATTATATTATATTATATTATAATATATTATATCGTATTACATAATATAATATAATATGATATAATATAATATAATATATAATATAATATATAATATAATATAATATATAATATTATATTATATTTTAATTTAATATAAAATTATGATATAATATTATATTTCCCCACCTGCCAGGTGAGGGTTGTTAGATTTTATGTCAGTTACCTCCTCCTGCCTCATCCTCCTCCTCCTCCTTCTCTCCTCCTCGTCCTCCTCGTCGTCCTCCTCGTCGTCCTCCTCGTCTTACTGCGACCCGCGATCCACAGTGTTCTCTATCGGACCTCAACCACGACCATCCACGCCCAGTGTTCCCTGCCGGACCTCAACCACGACCATCCCCGCCCAGTGTTTCCTGCTGGACCTTAACCACGACCATCTACGCCCAGTGTTCCCTGCCGGACCTTAACCGCGAGTATCCACGCCCAGTGTTCCCTGCCGGACCTTAACCGCGAGTATCCGGGCCCAGTGTTCCCTGCCGGACCTCAACCACAACCATCCACGCCCAGTGTTCCCTGCCGGACCTCAACCGCGAGGATCCATGCCAAGTGTTCCCTGCCGAGGAAGATATGGGACAAAGAATGTGCGGAAGAAAGTTAGAAAGAATGTCAGAAAGAATGTCAGAAGATATGCCAGAAGATATGCCAGATAGAATGCCAGATAGAATGCCAGATAGAATGCCGGAAGATATGTTAAAATATATGCCAGAAGATATGCCAGAAGATATGCCAGAAGATATGTTAGAATATATATCAGAAGATATGTCAGATAGAATGCCAGAAAATATGTCAGAATATATGTCAAAATATATGTCAGAAGATATGCCAGATAGAATGCCAGATTGAATGCTAGAAGATATATCAGATAGAATGCCAGAAGATATGCCAAATAGAATGCCAGAAGATTTGCCAGATAGAATGCCAGAAGATATACCAGAAGATATGCCAGATCATATGCCAGAAGATATGCCAGATAGAATGCCAAATAGAATATTAAAAGATATATCAAATAGAATGCCAGAAGATTTGCCAGTAAGAAAATGTATAAATGTTATGGTGGGGATCACTCGAAGCAAAGTACTTTTTTATAATATAATATAATATTATATTTTTTTAAATATATATATATAATAAATTATAATATATTGGTAGACATAAAATTACTTATTTTTAGATTTTTTTTAAAACGGAACATCGATACCCAAACTACTAAATATATTTGGTTGATTCCTTACCGTTCCTAGGGAATGTTGGCTTTTATTGATGCTGCAGACTTGCCCAAACTACTTGAGCAAATCTCCATGAAAATTCCGTTTCTTAAGACTACTCCTGCCAAAATCTCATGCACAGTGTATTTTAATTGAGACTGGAACTCCAGATTCATAAGTCAGGCTTGGACAGAAGGGTTATATATCAAAATCTGTGGTGGAAAAAAATGCATTTATATAAGATCCGCTACGAGGTCTATACGAGGTTAGTCTATATGGTTTGTCCAGGAGTTCGCCGTGAGCTTCTGAAACGTTCCTAATTGGTTTTTAATAAAACCTGCAATCAGATAAAATAAATAGAATATCTCAATGTATGTCTGCTCTGGCAAAAGCC
>CAMXCT020000657.1:737859-783178 GCA_947184155.2 Cladocopium goreaui | reverse complement strand
TCGAAGGAACCCTGCTCCTACTATTTTGTAGCCCCTAAAAAATTGTCACTAAGAAAAGTAGCAAAATGTAGTGCATATTGTGACCATAATACATCCTTCCTTCCAAGAATGTATATAGATCAATCTCCACGTAATCTCACGGGTCAATCTCCCAGGCGCATTTTTGAGGGGTGGAACACCTTTTAGTCTCAATCCCCTCCAGGCACCAACTCGAGTAGGAAAAAAAAGGCAACAAAAGAACCCTAAGAAAAAGAAAAGCACTTCACGGATGAAAGCTATATCAAATTATGTACCTGCTCTAAGAATAATGCAGCAAAATAAAACAGCTGCAAACGCTCCCAAAAAAAACCAACATGAAGAAAACTACGACAAAGTGGATGGGACAAGCCGAATCACTACAGAAAGCATTGCAGCAGAATCCATTCTGTGCGCAAATTTGTGTTAACAGCAGTGGTTGATAAATGTACACGTCAGCAAAAAAATGCAGCCAGAGCCAGCCCAAGGCAGGAACGTACTTGTTGAAAACAGGTAGCAACATGAAAGCTGTATCAAATTATGTGCCTGCTCTAAAAACCCGTGCAGCAAAATAAAACGGCTGCAAACCCTCCCAAAACAAACCAACAAAAAGAAAACTGCTACAAAGTGGATGGGTACAAGTCGAATCATTACAGAAAGCATTGCAGCAGAATTCATTCTGTGTCCAAATTTGTGTTGACAACAGCGGTTGATAAATGTACACGTCAGTAAACAAATACAGCAAGAGCCAGCCCAAGGCAGGAACGTACTTGTTGAAAACAGGCAGCAAAATGAAAGCTGTATCAAATCATGTACTTGCTCTAAGAACAATGCAGCAAAATAAAACAGCTGCAAACGCTCCCAAAACAAACCAACATGAAGAAAACTGCGACAAAGTGGATGGGACAAGCCGAATCACTACAGAAAGCATTGCAGCAGAATCCATTCTGTGCGCAAATTTGTGTTGACAGCAGTGGTTGATAAATGTACACGTCAGTAAACAAATACAGCAAGAGCCAGCCCAAGGCAGGAAAGTACTTGTTGAAAAAAGGCAGCAAAATGAAAGCTGTATCAAATTATGTACTTGCTCTAAGAACAATGCAGCAAGATAAAACAGCTGCAAACGCTCCCAAAACAAACCAACATGCAGAAGGAAACTGCCACAAAATGGATGGGACAAGCCGAATCACTACAGAAAGCATTGCAGCAGAATCCATTCTTTGCGCAAATTTGTGTTGACAGCAGTGGTTGATAAATGTACACGTCAGTAAACAAATACAGCAAGAGCCAGCCCAAGGCAGGAACGTACTTGTTGAAAACAGGCAGCAAAATGAAAGCTGTATCAAATCATGTACTTGCTCTAAGAACAATGCAGCAAAATAAAACAGCTGCAAACGCTCCCAAAACAAACCAACATGAAGAAAACTGCGACAAAGTGGATGGGACAAGCCGAATCACTACAGAAAGCATTGCAGCAGAATCCATTCTGTGCGCAAATTTGTGTTGACAACCAACGCTGATAACTGCTTCAAGTTACTGAGTAAATTTCCCGATTGTACGCTGCAGGTGTTGACCCTTTTTGTAGCACAATATCCACCCCGATGCTATTGCATTGTGCACTGCATTGATTTGTTCAATTCCGAGTGAAACAACGGGTTCATTACAAATTGGTCATGAAAACATACGAAGTCTCAAGTTGCTTCATGTGATGAAACCATGAAAGCCACTACAAGTTGCTACTGTATTTATTCAGTGTTTTTTCAAAAAACAATCACTCGTCAAAAATCGATCAAAAATCCTTACTACAAACTGCTATCTCGATTTTTTTTGGATCTCACTGCCTTACAAAACTCGACTGCTACGATTTGCTTCTGCACAACGTCACAGGGGACTATAAAATCATAGGGTTTAGAGGGTTTATAGTCGGTCCCAAGGCCTAGCATTCTGTAGTGGAATTTCTGTCCAGGATATATTATTTATTTATAAATATATATGCCTATATAATATAAATTTAAATAAATCAATACAAAAAATGTGAACTAAATTAAATAAAAGAATTCAAATTCACATGTTTGTTGTCGTTGTCATTAATAATGATGGCTAATCAATTCCTATCTTTGATCTTTTTTTCCTTGCCAAAATATGTATATATATATATGTATATATATAAATATATATACATATTCCTGATTATTTCATTTTAAAGGAGCCATAATAATTTGGATTTACTATTCTTTCCGAACTAAAATCCCGGTTAATTAAGCTAAGCCTAGTAATTATTTATAAGTTCTCAAGACTTGATTCCTCAAGATCTAAAGACATGTGGCAGCTTTCCGTCCCTTCATCAGGCTTTTTCGTCTTGTACTCAGGCTTTACTCGTAGCATCTACTACGCTCGTATCTTCTACGTGAACCTTCAACTAACGTGGCATCAACGATGTGCAGTTCTAAGTGAACCTTCAAGCAGCGTAGCATCAACGATGTACGTTACTTCTAAGTGATCTTTCAAGTAGCGTAGCATGAATGATGTGCGCAACTTCTAAGTGAACCTTCAAGAGCGTAGCATCAACGATGTGTGGAACTTCTAAGTGAAGATTCAAGTAGTGTAGCGTCAACGATGTGTGGAACTTCTAGTTTATCTAGTTTGTACTTATTGCCCGGCGGCATGAGATCCGTTTGCAAAAAATAACAACCGAACGCCCGCGTAACCTAAAACAATGACTCGTCCTGAATAAGACTCACTTAGATTTTCTGAAACAAATACTGCCTTTTCATTATCATTGCTTTGGTTCACATTGTTTGTCATGCTCTTTGCAAATTTGCATTATTTATCACTATTTAATATGCACTCCTTTTCCAAATGAGCTCAAGTTTTGCTGTCTGGATCTTTTTCTGCCTTGAATCAAATCTAGTGGCCCCTGAACTCCATCAGCTCCAGGGTTCGTGTCATATCCTCAGCAAAGGAAGCTCATATGGATGTCAAAAGTGGGTGCGGACGACCCTTCTCTTTGCACACGGTCCAGTCCAGCTAGACTCATGAGTTGCAATTTCTAGTGCCTTCTTCCAATTTGCATAGCGCGCTTTTCAGGATGTGGCAGCAAGCGCCCAGGTGGCAACTTGTCAAGATGAGCCTGTGCATCCAAGATTTCAAAACTTGGCAGTCAGATCGTGCCGATTTTGTATTAGCAATCATTGGGTTGCCGGCCAACTCGCAGAGGAGTTTTGAAAAAACAAAAAAACCAGTGGGCAGCTGGCGCAGTGACAAAAGATAAGGACGTGCAAAAGACATGCGAAGAAAAGCTCCAAGTTGGATGCGCACTCCACTACCCTGGGCCTCAAGGTGCTCAGGTGCCAATGCTTGGCCTCATTGATGCTGCTAGTCTGGTAGTCCTTCAATATGGACTAGAATGGACAATAACCGGTCAATAACACCCATTGAAATTAAACACATACCTCATTGCCATCAACCACAGGGCAACTTCTCACAGCTGGGTCCTTTTGGAAGGACTGAAAGGGTAGGTCTCGGACAGACCGAGTCTCAAAAGGATTCACCCAGATTTTTTTTCCAAAATTTGCACCCCGCAATCACGAATTGCCCAGCATGGAGCCTCAAGTGATGCTTTTCTCATCTGCATCCTAGATTTCCGGCAGCGATGAGCATCCTATTCACAAATACTTCCAAGCTCCCACTTCCAAAAAAGCAAGGCTAACTTTGATGTGTTCCGTTAACTCAAGCCACGCCAGTCAACGGAGAACTCAGCCGCCCCACACCCCTTGAGGTTTATCACCAAACCTGTCAAGCTGCTGTTTCTCCCGCTGAGACAAGGCTTCAGTGCAAGCTGGACACACATTGTGTACGGTCAATTTGGTCAATGGCCTGGACAGCGGGCAATCGCTTTAGCTGCAGTGGGCAATGCCTGCACGTCTGGAACCATGTGGAACCCAGCGCTGGGCATTCCGTTTGTGTTGGAATGGGAAGAAAAAATGGCACAACAGAATTCCATCTGCCAAACTGCACTGGCGGCCCCCTCGCACCAATCCTCTTTGGTGTGCACTTCAATCCTAGCAAATGTAAGACTATGTAAGTAATCTTATGATTATTTTTCCTCAATATGTACATGGTGAATCTGTGACGTCAGGGGCTCAAAGACTTATTTTTGCCCGCACATGGATATGCGAAAGAAACACATTTGCACATCTCTTTTCTCTGAAGCCGGCCTGAGGTTGTGCAGCAGTCTGAGCCAAGTCGATATAGAGGTCCTTGCATAGATCATTGGGCACCCAAGTGAGTTCCAGTTTATTGGATTTCAGAACCTCTTGTTTGCAAAATCGCCTCGTTGATCATGTTGGGTTTGCCATGTGTGGTGAAACGTCACAGACTCTAGCTGGTGTTCATGAGTTCATGCATCACAAGCAACATTCCATCTTGCCTCGCTGACACTGAGCTTGGCCAGAGTGCGAAGGAAGCAAGCGATTTCGCCTCGGCTAGGCTATGTTGAATGTCCTGATAGAAGATCTTTTTTGATGGCCTTGGACTTCAGACCCTTACGGTTGACACGTCATGAAAAATACTGGCCTGGGAGCTGTTGGACCCCAATGTGATGTGTAGATAGATTAGATATGATCTGAGGTTTGGCCAAATATCAACATGGCCAATTGGCACAGGAATTTGCAGCAGCATAGATATCAAAGGCTGACCTTCACAACTTGAAATCTGGGTCTTCGGAATAAATCAGGCCTCAGGCATCCTCAAGGAGCCCATCAACCACTGGGCATCATGCCGCTGCTGATGGAATTCACTGCCAAGCTGAGTTCCTACCACAGGCGCTTGAGCCCCCAAATCCGTTTTTTAGCCCAGAAAAAGTCCCACAACCAAGGTCTGAAGTAAACTCGGGACACTCTGGCAGCTCAAGCCCTCTCAGAAAACACGCTGGCATCATTTTCTGCCAGCACTGCTGGGTGCTGTGCAGTGCTTCCCGACTCTTGCGGCCTTGAGCGAACTTTGGCCTTGAACAAAGAGGTCCTTGACAACGGTGCCGGCCAAACTGCAAGCTCGATACTTCAGAATGGGGTGGGATGGGGCAATGACCTCCCCTTAAATAACAGCAAATCAATCCTCCTGAACATGCGAGACATGGGAAAAAACACTCTCCGCCCCGTTCCCTCCAATTGACAGCACCTTTGACTTTATGAATTGCAAAATCCAGCGTGCCACACACACACAAATGCAAAGTTGAGTCGAAGGCTGCCGCTAGAGATCCACATGGGTGGCCCAGCTCATTGTCTGCCAGAGACAGCCACCTGAGGATGCAGTTGCTGTGGCGGATCATTGACTTCTGATACCTTCCCGGTTCGGCCTGAAAGAAGGTCCAAAAAAAGACGCAGACCCTCCTGGCTGCAGCTCCTTTTTCTGTTCTACCACTCCAGCTCCTCGCAGCGTGGACTTTGCATCCATTCTCATCCTCACACAAGGGGTTCCAAGTTTGATGTTCAAACGCCCCGATAGATTTGACGTGCATTCTCACACGAAGCCAAACAACTTAGCAAGAGTATGAAGGATGAAGCAGCTCATCAACCGAAATGTGCTGATTCTCCTTGATTCTCAAGGTGATGAACTGCCCTGCGGCTTCCTTAGAAATGCAGTTTCCATCGTGTTTCCTACCTTGGCTTCAGTCTTATAATGTTTTATCCCCTACTTATCCATGCAGCAACAGGTGAACTGCAGGAACCAGGTTTTAGCATCATCAACTACAGGCCTGGACCCGCGAATTCAACTGCCAAGCATCTTAAAATGCTTCAACAGGTTCTCACGGGGCTCTTTCGGTTGCTGCGCCACCTCGTAGTGCCAAAGGCAATGCCAAGGACAGACAGAGGGTTTCCCTGCAACAAAGTAAGACACACACACACACATGCAACATCACTAATCACTAGCTTTAGAAGTGTGAGTCAGTTGGGCAATTTTTGAATATGTGTGATTCAGTGATTCATGTTTGTTCATGTTGAGAGACTTCAATGTTTTAAAGGTCAGTTATCGCTCCCCGTGGGGTTGCACAACAGTTGCCTGTGGTTGCCGTGCAGCAGGTTGGATTACAACCGCCTTTCTGGCGCGAATGCGCCGCTGTTTCTTGGGCATCTCCTTGGCAGGCCATGAGGGTTTCCATCCAAATGGGGGATCCCGGATCCCCAATAGCTGGATGGTTTATTTCATGGAAAATCCGAGAATAACATGGATGAGAACTGGGGGTACCACCATTAAAATGAAACCCCCCAAATGTCTCAAAATCATGCAAACCCAAAGAAATGCATAAATCACAAGCCTCATGAAATCACACGATGTACTGATTCAATACATGCTGTAAGCTGCAAAAACATCCCCCAACTTATTGAACATAAGGGTTGAGCGCCGAGGTGTTCTTGCGCGTGCAAGGCTGGGTTGAGTTGGTGATTCTTTCAGATTGATTTCTGCATAGTTCCCCTGGTTTGAGCTACTTTTGCATCTTTTGCAAATCTCGCATTGCTTAGGCCCAGAAGTCAACCAGGTTGTTTCACACCAATCTTTACCCCATAGTCCTGGGGATCTTGCATTCCGGCACTTGCTTTCAATCATCAATCCTTCGTGAGTTCTCCAATAATCCAAATATGATGGGGACAGATCAAACAGGATGTCCGAGTCTTGCACTTGCAACCGCCAGGATGTCCGCGAGGGGGGGGTGGGGTGCGGGGGAGGGCGGGGGTAATCCAGTCCTCGCCCAAGGCCGTGGCGGCCGCACGCTGGGTTTTATAATGGAAAATCCTATTAAAATGGATGATTTACTGTTATGATAACAATCCTGACTTGCCATGTTCATGCCATGACCTCCAAAACCATAGTCGGCTTCGTGATCTCTTGGAGTCACATACCCAACTGTGGCCTGAACATCCTGAACAAACCAACTGCAGTAACGCCAAGTCTCCAATTTCTGGTCAGCATCTGCCAGATCACGGAATGCTCCTTTCATCTTTACCTGCGCGCGAGGGCTTTCATGATGTTTCTTCATCCTACGAGTACTGGATAGTACTGGTCTTATTGCATACTTTGACCTTCCCAGGATGTTCCGACCCTCCCAAATGCCTGCCTTGTGCTCAGGAGCCTTGGAAGCTGCAGCTGCTTGTTCTCGCTCGAACTTGGCCTTCAGGAAGGCGCTGCGAATGGCTGAGGCTACACGACACAAGGAAGCTTTCGAGAGAAAAAGAGAGAGAGAGAGCCACGCTCATCCATGTCAATCTTTGTCTAGGCTTTGAGGTTTTGGCCCGCGTGACCACATCACAACCCGTTTTGCTTGGTACCCCATGTGACCATAGACCATAGCTTCAACCATCTTGAGGTCAAAAGGTGACAATCCTAAATCTTGCTTGGCTGTTCTCATCAACATCTTCCAATTCCATTTTTTGGTTTCCCAGTGCAGTGTTGGTAAACCTATGCGCTCTCATATCTGGATAGATAGCTACAGAATATCCACCCCCGCACGAATGGTACTTGACAACTTTATTTAAGGACCTGCGTTACTCAAAATCTAGAGGACATGAATGACATCATTAGAATCACTGAATCACCATTAGCTCTTGCAAGGGATTCCCGGGTTTCATTGATTTCCCCTTAAATCTTGCATTTTTTGGCTGGTTGGGGTTTTGCAAACTGTTCCCGAATTTTAGCAATTGGTCCCAAATAGTCTCTCCATTTTTAAAGGGGCTTTGCAAATGGTTTCCGAATTCTAGCAATTGGTTCCTGGATTTAACAAACACCCCTCAATAAACAGGCTAACGCAGGTCCCAACATATCATTCATTTTTTTGTTGGCTCGAAACGTCTCACAGCGCCAAATCGTGGCTGGGGCACCATGGGTAGGGCATCAGTATTCACGCCACGCCAGTGTGAGGCCATGTTGGCCCAGTGTCCTCACTGCATGCGCAATGAAACCAAAAGATTATGAGGAAATTCCTTACTCACCTAGAAACTAGTCACAAACACCTTGCTGGTCACATGGCCCGCTAGTCACAAAGACTGACAGCTTCAAGCTTCAGCACATTGATTCACACAGTTTCGGGGGCAAGAAAGCATCATTCGTTTGAAAAAATCTTAGCATCAGGTAGTCTATCTTTCTTGGTTTATATCTTTCCCTCTTTAGCTCTCTCAATTGCATATGATTCGTCTGCAAAACATTTACAGTAAAACAAAGGAGGGTACGTAGCAGTGGTCCTGTGTCGCTGCGTCTATCTCCTTTGCCTAAGCCAGGACAAGAACAACTGACAGCGCAAAGTTGCTGGCGCTCTGCTCTTGCACAAGGCAAACACGATGGTGAACACGACTTGAGGCCCAAGGGGGGGTGAACGAAAACTAAGGTTCATATGAGCCTGGAAACATGACGGGATTTTGATGGGATTTTGATATGCTGAATACAGATTGTCTAGAGCCCTGGCAGGATTTCAGCCCGTGACCATCTGCTTCCAACATCGCTTCAAAATGCCCCGGGAGATTGGGGTGGGGAGGGGGGAAGAGTAAACTCCAGGTAGCTACCGCTAGCTTTCGTGATACGCACGGAAAAGTTGCAAATTTTGTACTTACGGTGGCATGGTAGCGAAGGAACACAAACCGAACTGCAGCAGCCAGCGGGCCGGCGGGGAAGGGGATTTGTTGCTGGAGATCCTCAGTAACAAAAGTTGTATCTCAAGTGTGAAAACACCTAGATGTGACCCCGCTACAAGTAAAACTACTACTAGAGCTGTATGCCGGCGCCACTTGACTCAGAACATATGCAAGCGCCTGGGAAATTGTCCTCTTCCAACGTTTGCACATCCTCGACTTTGGAGGCATTGCCGTGCTTTACCTGGGAAGAATCTAAACCTTTGACATTCATGAAGCTGGTAGGCTTCAAAACAAATCTTGGAGCCCGCAACTATCATCCAGCGACGTGATTCAAAATTTCGTCCGAGGGTGCAACTATTCCCTGGGTCACCTTTTAGAAGAACATCTAAGTCACGCTCACAGGACGAGCATAGGAAAGTGCGAGAAAATATGACAAACGGCAAGAAACAAATCCGACCAAAATCAGACGCTGTAGAAAGGGATGGAAATGGGTTGCTTTGATATATGCAAGTCTATGCAAGTCTCAAAGCCATAAACCTCAACTCATGCTTCCAATATCGTCTAACCTATCATATCATTTCATATTATCAAACCACATCACCACGTCAACATCGTCAACTTTTCATGACGCCAGAAGAGTCACTGGACCCCTCTTCCCCAAAGATCTGGTGCGCTCGAAAACGCTCAGCCCGCCAAAGCCACCTCAGTGGCATAGGCAGTTCATCTGCCGGCCCCTGGATGCTACCCATCTTGGCAGTTTTTTTTCTCCGAAATCCAGGAAGTCAATGGCTAAGCTCCACGCGTTTCGCCAACGAAGGCCCTAAGCACTGAACCAAAGGCAGCAGCACGTTTCGTGCCATCTGCTGGCGGTGAAGCTATGCAGCCACGCGAGCCATGGCCATGTAAACATTGGGCCTTGTGATTTGCTCTTGGCCAAAAAATGGCGTATGGATCAAAAACTTCAAAATCTTAGTTCCCTGATGAACATCTAAAGACTGAGCAGCAATCTTTACCAATTTCTGAGTGCAAATGCTGTCTGACTGTCTGCACCTATTTGTTGGCACCAATGCGCTTGTTGCATTCAACCCTGATGCCTATGTGACACCTTAAGGACCTTTGTTGGGTGCAACACGTCTGAGTGAATTCGGTTTCTGAGCCCTTTAAGCAAGACATGACCCAAACCGCCTGCGATTTCCGCGGGAATTGTCTGTGTAAAGCCCCCGCTGTGTAGCTGTTTGCATACGGATCCAGACATTGGCACTTTGACAAGGCACATTTATGGACGAAAACTACAAAATTGATGCTTTGAGATGCTTTAAGTACTCCAAGTAGTAGATAGATTGGATAAGCGACACACGCACACAGATATATATATATATATATTATATACATGAAGCAAACCTGACCATCATCTGCCACCCACCTGTCAAGCATGATAAACTCTGGCCTTAAGGCTCGCTTGCTCACCATCATAACCTTGCACAAAGCCTTGCACGCCAGCACGCTGAGAAATACGGGTTGCCACTGATGCCACATGGGTTTTCCCACTGAAATCAATTGAAACAATATTCGGCGGAATGCAAGGGCCAGCATGGAAACCTGTACCAACCGCGTTTGAAACTGAAACTCTTCGGATTTTGGGCCTTTGCTGGACCCGTTGCCTGTCCCCCAGAGAAATCTCTCGGGCATCATATGCCTTGCCTCAAAGCCATGTGATTGCAAGCGATTCCCATCCAGCAGCAGGGCCTGGAAACAGCTAATTTAGAAAGCTCATAAGAATCCCGGATGGGAATCCCAAACGGCTTGAATGCATACGGACATTTATACTCAATTATGCCTATATATATATAATGTCAACCCTGGATTAATAAACTCCAAACGGCTGTTTAATTGGGGGGGTGCCATTTAAGTATTGGATGAAATGACTATTGGAGGAGTACCACCCTAATCTTATGAACCATGGTTTATTAATCCGGGGTTGACATTATATATTAATATTATGTATCTCATGAGATCATGGCGGGTCAGATCATGTCACATGCGTCAATGCTGTGCCTGGAGGCCACCAGAGATGACCTCAGTGTCAGCCAGCATCGTAAAAAACCGTGCCGATGATGTTACCGATGATGTTACCATCTGGTTATTTAACATAGCCATGGTATAGATGGCCCATTTATAGATGATTTACCTATTAAAAATTGTGATTTTCCATGGCTATGTTAAATAACCAGATGGTACCATCAAATTTCATGGGGAACCTTGGCCTTCATCAAATTGTGATGAGGCATGTGAATTTCAGCTTCTTTTGCAATTTGATGTGTCCCCTAGCGATATTCGAAAGGAGTTCCAGTAATTCATCATAGAACCCCCTAAGACCAACCCATAGTGGGCTGTGGAAATCAGGCAACATCCCATCCCAAACCCTGGGCCATGCTGCTGCCCTTCCTTGGTGCCGAACGGTGGCAAGGGCCGGACAGCTGGAGGAAGTCAAGGCATTGTATCTGCACAAAGCTGGGAAGGGATTTTGGACACTCCAAACGCCCCCAATGCTGCTGTGAAAATACTCAAATGGAGAATTTTGGGGTGGTGTGTGGCCTCAAATCCAAGAGCCGGATGGCGCTCCATTTCGAGCCATTGCCACTGTGACCCAGCTGGCTCAACCAGTTGTCCTGCCAAATTGGGATGGCTGCTGCCCGAATGCTATGCATCTTGCAGCAAAAAATGATCGTATTTGTGGATTGCCCCGACATACCCCGACAAATTTGCAGCAAAACTGTCTAATTTCTAATTTTCGACGTGCTACTGCTAGCCAGAGATGCACCGAGATGCCTAGTGCCAAAAAAAAGAACAGGTTGGTTCATCTTCAAGCCAAGGATGAAGATCTACAAGTTTGAAAACGCTTGGGATTTCCCCCGCCCAAAGACGTACCAGTAGGAATTAAACTAAAACAATTGCTGCGCCCGGCCAAGGTCCGTGAGACTGCATCGTACAAGCCGAAGACCTTGGACATTTCGCCTCAAGTAAAGGCGCGGCTTCAAGACATTGTGCTAGTTTTAACATTGACAGGACACTTTTAAGGACATCAAAGAAAGACAGGCTTGTATCAATGGGCTAAGGGTTGAAAACAGCCATAAACGGGATAAGGCTAGCATGTTGCAAAGCCGGGTTTCTTCACAGCACAGTGAGGCAAGTATAAATCCATGCATGCGAGACTGACAGCGTTTCTGCTCGCTGCAAACAGGATCAGGAAAAAAAACACACACACATATATATATATATATATATTATATATATATTATATATATATTATATATAGTATATATATATATATATTATATTATATATATATTATATATATTATATATATTATATATATATTATATATATATATATTTGCGAATATATAATTATGTATTACAGTGTATATATATATATATATGCTCCAGCTCCATGCTGCGGCAGTGGACAATCTGCCCAACTATTTCCCACAGGCCCATCACCAAGAGTCACCGCAAGGCCACGGGGCAACATCATTGACCTTTGGCTTTCATCATATCTTGATACAGTAAGCACCTCAGGGCCCCTGGCAGCTCTCGGAGCACAGTGCAAACCTGTCCAGCCAACTGACAAGCTTTTGGGCTTTGCGTCAAATAATGTGAGATGAGTGGTTGGTGCAGAAAAGGCTTATATAATGATGCTTAATGTATCATAGAAGGCTTATATAGTGTATAATAGATAGAACCTTGTTCAAGTCAATATCATTAAATTCTCAGTCCATCACCTTCCCAGCACCGATGGCTTTCTGCCATCCTTATTCCTGGAAGCTGCCTGCAAATCAACGTGCCACTTCCGCTCAAGGAGAATGCCAAAGTTCTCCTCACTTCGGAAAAGGTCAAGTTTTTCTGGGCCAAGCATCAGGCAAAACATGGCAAATCTATATAGTGTTTTCACACGAATGACTGGGCATGGAACAATGGAGCAACGAAGGTTTTCCAGGTTTCAGATCAAAAACAGATCTTGCACCACCATGTACCACCTCTCAGGTGGGAGAAAATTACCCAACGCGGACAAGGAAGATCGAAGCAATAAAGCCCTTCCCGAGATCCAAATCTTCACTTTGACGTACAAAAAACCACCGCTTAAAGCAACCGACAGTGCAATATATTCCAATACCACATTTTAATTAAACAAAACCATACAAAACCCGTACAGTAATTCATAATATGAAGGAGTCAAATCTCATCCCTCTGCGGCCTCACGACAAACACGCAGAGCTGGAATCCTGGAGCAATCTGTCAATCTGCATCCAGTGCCCCCTCTCATCCAGTCGGCTCAGGTGGACAAGCATTGGATGAATTGAGCTGATGACCCATGATGACCCAACCAGCATCAACTACCATCAAGCAGCCCTCTACACCCAGAGAATGAAAGGTGACATAAGGTGACCCACCCCACCTTCTCGCAAAGGAGCCGTTCATTGATGCCACTGAGTCACCTTCCACAGGTTGACGAGATACACCAAATTCCATTGTAAACTGGTTTGGAAACAAATCGCAAGTATTTTGGAAACAACATTAAACACACATCACATCTGGTCCCTTCTACAAACAACAGCAAAAACATGCAAACACATCAAAAAACCGCGCTTGGGAACCTTGCAAACACCGCCGCATACACCGGCAGAAGAAAAGTCAACTGCGCTAAATTCTCTGCAATAGAATGGGGTAGGAACAATGCCATGCTTAGCTGCTTCCAGGCTGCACATGGCGGCACCACCATTTGTTGCCAAAGAAGTAGGTTTGCTGGATGAAGCTGGAGTGATTGCCTCTCAGAGTGCTGAGCCGCTATGCAGTTTTTAGAGTGAGAGGAGGGACGAGTTGAACAGAGTTGAGAGATGTTGAGTATTTGGTTGATGCGGGACATATGCGTCAGGATTTCAGGTCAGCTCGATCCCTGATTGACTTGGGATAAGGAGGGGGATCGTAAAACAGGGCGCTTTGTTATGTGCGCTTCTACGCCAATTCACATCTGGGCTGAATCCGACCCCATGGCGGCTTCGGCCTCGAGCTCGCCTCCCAGGTTCAGCTTTAAAAGGCAACCCCGTGAATATCCACAAAGAACAAAAAATTGAGCAACTATGGATTATGCAAATATTTGATATAAAATAACATCGGGAGCACCTTGTTCTACATTGTTCTACTACATTTTTCTTGTCCCACAACAATAAAGGTTGGGTCTTTGAATGGAACAACTTCCGAACGCCTTGAAACTTTACAGAAAAGGAACAGGAAATAACTATGTCAATGCTATGTCTCACCAAACCCACTCTTGGTTTCCACGTTTCCACGGATCTTCGATGCCAATGAAAAAATTGAAACACCAACAGGCTGCATACCAGGCGTTGTGCCTTGAGGCGCTGCCTCGCTGACCTCACAGCAATTCTGGGCCAAAGATGGTGGGATCCATGGTGGGATACGGCATCGTTGCCCACCGTTCCCTCCACCGTTCTCTCGGAACTTCTTTTTTTCGGGGCGAGAAACACAGTATATGGCGCCACAAGCGCCTTGCTGATCTTGCTGCTTCTCCCCAGAAAACTACAATATGCAAAAGTACTGACAACATTCTACGCAAACAAAGGTTCAGAAACAAGAACATTGGTGCCTGCAAAACACTAGAAACGAATAGGAGAAACTGCATCAGAATCCATTCGAGAAATCGAATGCTGTGAAATTGAATTTGCTTGAACTTTGCTCAATGCCGGCACGAAATCAAAGGGTCAAGGGGCCTGACATGCCACAAGTCGAAACAACCAGTGAAATCCAATCAATCTGGGAAGGAATTGATTTATGTCTCTTTTGCGGGTGATTGCGAAGGAAGAATGAGCCTGCAAGTGGTTTTGAAAATCTCTCGGTAGGCATGGGACGCCTTTCACTCCGTAAAACTATGTATATGTACATGTACGTGCACATGTACATGCATATGTATGTGTATATGTATATCTTTGTCTATTGGTTGATTGATTGATTTATTTAATTAATGAATAAAATTAAATAATTAATTAGTTTCTTTATTCCCCAACAGCGTAAGCTTAGGGTCTTCAGCCATAGTAAAGATCTCGGAGCAGGTCGGAGCAGCCAAATCCGTACTGCCCAAGGTTCCCAAGCAAGGTTCCCAGGAACAGGTTCCCACACAAGGTTCCCGGAAAAGGTTCCCAAGCAAGGTTTCCAGGAACAGGTTCCCAAGCAAGGTTCCCAAGCAAGGTTCCCAAGCAAGGTTCCCAAGCAAGGTTCCCAAGCAAGGTTCCTAGGAAAAGGTTCCCAAGCAAGGTTCCCAAGAACAGGTTCACAAGCAAGGTTCCCAGGTACAGGTTGCCAAGCAAGGTTCCCAGGCAAGGTTTCCAGGAACAGGTTCGCAAGCAAGGTTGCCAGGAATGATTCCCCAGCGGTTCAACGTTCCCAAGAACAGGGTTCCAGGAACAGTTGGCAAGCAAGGTTCCCAAGAACAGGTTCCCAAGCAAGGTTCCCAGGAACAGGTTGCCAAGCAAGGTTCCCAAGAACAGGTTTCCAAGAAAAGGTTCCAAGCAAGGTTTCCAAGAACAGGTTCGCAAGCAGAGGGTTTCCAGGCAAGGTTCCTGGGAACAGGTTTCCAAGCAAGGCTCCCAAGACCAGGTTCCCAAGCAAGGTTCGCAAGAAGAGGTTCCCAAGCAAGGTTCGCAAGAACAGGTTCACAAGCAAGGGTTCAAAGAACAGGGCCCGCAAGTTCCCAAGCAAGGGTTCCAAGAACAGGTTCCCAAGCAAGGTAGCAATGTTACCAAGCAAGGGTTCCAGGAACAGGTTGCCAAGCAAGGTTTTCGCGAACAGGTCCCCAAGCGAGGTTCCCAAGAACAGGTTTGCAAGCAAGGTTCGCAAGAACAGGTTCCCAAGCCAGGTTCCCAAGCAAGGGTTCGAAGAACAGGTTCCCAAGCACAGGTTCAGGTTCCAAGAACTAATTCTTCAGGAAGGTTCCGAACAATAGGTTGCCAGCAAGGTTCCACGAACAGGTTCCCCAGCAAGGTTTCAAAGCAAGGTTCCTAAGCATTTCAAACACAGTTTCTCAAGCAAGGTTTTGGATAATAGGTTAACAGGCAAGGTTGTCAAGCAATTTTCAAAAGCAAATTTGCAGGAAAGGTTCAACGAACAGGTTTTCAAGAAAGGTTCCCAAGAACAGGTTGCTCATGTTCCCAGGAACAGCTTCCCAAGAACAACTCCCCAAGCAAAATTCCGAAGAACAGCTGCAAGCAAGGTTAGAAGCAAGAACAGAATCCCAAGCAAGGTTCTGAAGGACAGGTTCCTAAACAAGGTTCCCAAGCAAGGTTTCGAAAAACAGGTTCCCGAGCAAGGTCCCAATGAACAGGTTTGAAGCAAGGCTTCGAAGCAAGTTCCACAAGAACAGGTTCCCATAAAAGGTTCCGATAAACAAATTTCAATCCACCTTTCCAGGCAAAGTTTCCAAGAACAGGTTCCCAAGAGAAAATTCCCAAGAACAGGTTATCAGGCAATGTTCCCAAGAACAGGTTCCTAAGAATAGGCTCCCAAGAACAGGTTCCCAAGCAAGGCTGGCAAAGAACAGGTTCTCAAGCAAGGTTCCGATGAAGAAGTGTCAAGCAATGTTTCCAAGAACAGGTGCCCAGGCAAGGTTCCAAGAATAGTGAACAACAGAATACAAAGTTTGAGGAAGTGTTCTAATTAACCCAGCTCTGCAACCCAACAGCAGGTTCCAGAGTTCCAAGGTTCCAAGGTTTTGCAGGTTTGGAATGCGAGACTCCAGTGTCATGGAATTGTGGAACCCCACACTTGGCCTCTTGCAACCTTAGAGCCTTGCTACCCTTCCTGGAAACCGAGAGCCCTGTGAAAACTTTGAACCTTTCACATCCTTTCACCTTGTGAAGCTGTAGAGTTGACGCTTTACAGTGGATCATACTGCTCCTGAGCTCCTGTGTAGCAACTCCTGTATAACATTTTCTGTGCAAATGACCTTGTCGGAGTTTTGTACGAGTTCAATTAGAAGTGGATCACCTGCAAGTCAACTCCTGTGTAAATGACATTGCTCAAGTTTTGTGGGAGTTACCTAGAAGTTGATCACGTGTAGCTGATGTAGATGATGTTGTCTATGTTGTAGATGATGAGGATGATGTTGCAAGTGATGTAAGGTTAGATTGGAAGATGTAGGTGATGTAGAGGATGTAGTGATATAGATGATGATGTAAGTAATGTATGTGTTGTAGATGACGTATGTCATGTAGATGAGGTTGATGGAAAAAGTTTGCGTAGGTGATGTAGATGATGCCGATGTAGGGAAGATGGTGTAGAAAGTGTAGGTGACGTGGGTGATGTACAGGATGTAGTGATGTAGATGATGATGTAGGTACTGTATGTGATGTAGATGATGTATGTCATGTAGATGAGGTTAGTGGAAATAGTTTGTGCAGGTGATGTAGGTGATGTAGGCGAGATAGATGTAGATGTAGATGTAGATGATGTAGATGATGTAGATGATGTAGATGATGTAGATGATGGTGATGATGGTGTTGATGGTGATGGTGATGGTGATGGTGGTGATGATGATGATGATGATGTAGAGAAAATGGTGTAGAAAATGTAGGTGATGTAAAGGACGAAGGAGATGTGGATGATGTATGTTAGGTAGATCAAGTAAAAAGTGGGGCGGACAGCAGTTCTTTGGGAAAAACCCTTCGCACGAGCTTCAGGAATATTGGCCCTTCAGCTGCGACAGTATTGCAAACAATATTGGAAAACCGGTTTTCGTAAAGAGTTTGTGCCGTGATTGCGCCTTGCACGCCTGGCCTCTTAGAGTAAATAAACATATTTCACTCATTGCGTGTTTGATCAATTTCTGTTTCTGGCTGCTGGGGATACTGTCTTGGCTTATTTATTTATTTATCTATTTATTTATTTAGTTATGAAGTTGTATACTGTATGCATAAATCTACACACACACATATATATATACACATACTACATATATACATACACATGTACATGTATCAGTAGGCCAATACATGTTGCAACATAGAAACTTGTATTCCTGTCTTGATGGTCTCTTTGGACATATGTTCAAGAAAGCCATGGGTGTTCATATTAGCTCCTACGAAGACGTGTTTCAGAGCCATACCTGACCTGCTATGAACATTGTGCCGTTTCAAGCAGGTTTTCTCTCTCCTCCTGTCTCTGCAATGAATTCGTCGCCTTGGGCGGCGGTTGACTGGACCTGAGAGAGCGGCCAACGCTCAACGCTTTAGGCGAGCAGCTGCGGCGCAGTACTCAGCAACTCTGAAATCAAACAGTCCAAGCTGTCATAGCCCCTCCTTGAACCATCCTGAACCTTTGCACCAACTACAAATATCCATAAATGTGGATTGTTGAGCCATTCTGGGCTGATGTTGGCTACAGTATTGGTTTCCTGTTGCGGCGACTGCTACCAAAATTTACCAAGGTCTTAAGGTGGACATCAAATGCTTTCTCAATGTGTCTGTCTTGATATCGGCTCACCCCTTTCCGAAATCATTCGCTACTTTTCCCATCTTATCCTCAACATTCAAGAAAGGCCAATTGGAAGATTCTATTTGTAGGCTTGTCATTCGTTGGTGCCAACCATTCAACAAAATCACATTGCCAGGAGTTCACTTGCACTCCACTTAGTGACAAAGCACATTTCGGGGTTTATTGCCTCTTTCGTACCCATTTGATGCCTTTAGATGCCTTTAGGTTGATTGTGGTTGACTCAGCAAAGGCCCCGCAGAAGTGCCAGTTGCGTCGTTGGTCCAACTCATGTGACAATTTTGACATGCACTCAGGCTCCATACGCTCCATGAATTGCTTGTCATGCTTCTCTTTACATGGCAAGGGCAGGTGGCCAGTGGAGATCCACCGGGCCGAGGGATTGGGCTGCCACGTTCCTCTGGGACTGCAGATCCCGGAGAGTGCAAGCTCCGTCCGGCTTTTTTGGATGCCGATTTCCAGGGACCACGTGTGACCACCCTGAGGGTTAAAAAAAGCCGAATGGACCATCACCATCATGAATACAATCGTTGCCTATCCGATGTGATGCAGGTCAATGCAGGTACCTCACTGTGTTTCAACATCCCAAGTGGTCCAGGCCGGAGAAATTGCATAGAACTCAAGACTCGAATGGAAAAATGCGCGAAGAATCCTGCAGTTTCCTTGCGAACACACAGCTGGAAATCAACTTAGGGGGCTATCCGCTCATCCACATCAGAAGCAGCCACCCCAGCCACCCAGCTGATGCTTTCGCTGTCTCCCAGGCCGTGGAAATATCCTGGAAAGTGGCCGTGTTGCGAGTTTCGCCAGTCCAATCCTCAAATGCAGTGGTAGCAGTGTGGCCTTGTGTGGAACAACCCAAAGTCCGTAGTGATTGACGTGCGTCCTGCTGACATGATATGCCTTCCTCCGGGGATGTTGTATGTGTGTAAACATCGATTTTGCAACGTAATGTAAACAAGATCTATCCGGATTATAAATATATATAAATATCTATTTATTTTATTATTATTATGGTTATGGTTATGATGATGATGATTATTATTACTATAATTATAATTATTTATTATTATTAATATATATATATATAGCCCGGGTTTTGCCCGGACCCGCAATGACGACAGGCGACGCATCATCATCATCATCATCATCAGAATTAAACCCTTATTGAAGATCTTCAATGAATGTTGAAGTTAAACCGGGTGGTGAGAATTAAACCCTTATTGAAGATCTTGAATGAATGTAGAAGTTTAACGGGGGTGGGAGAATTAAACCCTTATTGAAGATCTTCAATGAATGTAGACATGAATGCAGAAGTTTAGCGGGGTGGGGAGAATTAAACCCTTATTGAAGATCTTCAATGAATGTAGAAGTTTAACGGAGGTGGGAGAATTAAACCCTTATTGAAGATCTTCAATGAATGTAAGGTTTAACGGGGGTGGGAGTTTAATATTCCCTAGTACCTTTGTTGATCTTCCCAATTGAATGTAAAGTTTAACGGGGATGGGATTTTTATATTCCCTAGTACCTTTGTTGTTTTTTTCCAATAGGAATTTAAAGTTTAACGGGAGTAACTGTTTAATATTCCCTAGTACCTTTGTTGATCTTCCCAATTGAATGTAAAGTTTAACGGGGATGGGATTTCTATATTCCCTAGTACCTTTGTTGTTTTTCCCATAGGAATTTAAGGTTTAACGGGGTGGGAGTTTAATATACCCTAGTACCTTTGTTGTTTTCCCCATAGGAATTTTGTGAAATTGCATCAGCATTTGTTTGGGAATGGGAAACCTCTACGCTGCAACGCCTGGGCAAACCCAGGCGTTGCGCGTATATATATATATATATATTAGATTACTGTATATTAGATGTTCTAAAATAAACAGATCAAATAACACACACAATTTAATGCAAGCACCCGCGTATCCAGATACATGTCTTTTGACGACATGCAGGGAGCATGGTACCCTTGAACCTCCACCTCGTGTCAGCTAAGGTGCTAGATCACCTGATGTCACATCCCGAGAGGCAAAGTGGGGGCAGCTTGATGGTGCGAAGCCAATCCTGATGCAGGACGAGTGGCCCATGGATATGAAGTCTGTGATGCAAGATGATGCAAGAATAGTCAAATGATGTTAAATGTTATTAAATGTACTTCATATCAA
This sequence comes from Cladocopium goreaui, assembly GCA_947184155.2. Lineage (NCBI taxonomy): Eukaryota > Dinophyceae > Suessiales > Symbiodiniaceae > Cladocopium > Cladocopium goreaui. Next base: position 762,823 of record CAMXCT020000657.1, on the reverse strand, counting down.
TTAACAATTGTCCAGTCTTCTCTTGATTCCAGGGTTCTGGTTCCGGCTTGTTCTACGACTTTGAACCGAAGAGAAAAATTCCTTGCATCTTTGTACTGGATGTTTGATGAAGGCCGGCAGTGAGCATTGCATTTGTGTCCGCCAAGTCTCTTCTTTTCCTCTCTGTCGAAAATGATGGCATGATCCAACATGAAGGATGCACCCAAGATGAAACGGGTCGAAGTGAAGAAGGCATAGCACCACGTGTTGGCTTCTTTGCGGAACCTCGTTACATGCTCAGCGGAGGGCTGAGTTTCTTTTGGGAAATGGGCTGAAAAACTCGAATAACATTTAAAAAGAAGAGCGATGGACAAAAATCGCGTGGGCTTTTCAGATCAATGCTTTCGTGCCTGAATGCCAGAATGCGTCAAATCCGTTGCTTCATCTAGCTAAACCCTCTTTCCGGCATTTCTTGGGAGTTTCTCAATGCACAGTCTAGTCTAGGCCCTTTCAATGCAAACTGTGCTGAGCGACATGTACCCTTTTGCGCGCCAAACAAATGTTGCATCGCCAAAGTGAAAGGTCATGTTCGGGAAGCGGTCCATCTCATCTTCCCCTGCCTCGCACGTGGGAGCTGCCATCAGTAAATCCGCAGTATGTAAATGCCCCTGCCATCCCTGTCCTAAAGGTCTAGAGTCCAAACTAAACATACTAAGGTTCAATCTCCAAAAAAGACGGCTAAACCGGCTTTGATTCAAGCCGTCACAAGAAAAACTGTTCCCTACATGCATCATGCATCATGCATCATGCATCATGCATCCTTTTCCAGCCACCGGTCTGCGGATTCAGGGCCTTCAAGCAACTGATGGAGCTCCAAGAGACCTCAAAGGTCAAAGATATGGCGAAAAATGAATATGGTCACAGAATGCAGGATCATGAGGCAATCCTTATACATTTTGGACCCTCCTACTCAAACGCAGTGGATCATGTTTAACTTAAGAGCAAGCACTGAACAATGACAAGAACATGTATGGGTATGTGCCCCCCCCTCCCTCCCTCCCTCCCTCCCTCCCTCCCTCTCTCGCTCTCGCTCTCGCTCGCTCTCTCTCTCTCGCTCTCGCCTCTCTCTCTCTCTCTCTCCCCCTCTCTCTCTCTCTCCCGCCCTCCGTCCGTCATGTGCCTACATACATACGGTATTCGGAAGCAGGATCCAAAATACTGGGCGGACGTTGTTCTTACCCCAGGCACCCAGAAGTTACCCCATCCCGATGGCACACAGGGTTACCCCAGGCCATCCGGAAGTTACCCCAGGGACCAAATCCTATTGGCACACTAGTACCACACCACTGTTGGTTTGGCAAACAAAATATGTAAAATGTGTCCGTGCCATTGCGAACCACATAATTAATACCATCTCCTTTGGTGATAAAACCATGTTGAAAGCGGGCAACCGTCATTGACAGCAAAACAGCTGCCTTCCATCCAAATGAGAAAAGTAACCAATTCTGCAGCACACGCCCCGTTTTCTTGTCATGACTCTGGACATGGATTCGTTTGATTTCGGTACGAACCCCGGCGTGATCCTACGCCATTTACCAGAACTTGCGCCAGCCGCATGCGCATGGCACACCGCTTACGCCAGACATCAATAATCTTCCGCCTGTTTGAACAGTCAGAACGATCATCCCCCGCATGGCACACCACAAGTTTCATGGCATTTCCAACATACAAACTTGGATGTGATCGACGTTACATTCCTATGGTTTCTATGATAATTTCTACTTAGTACTTCATGCCAATCAACCCTGTCATCCACTTCCACATGGTACACCGCTGATCGGATCGACTTTCTTTTTCAAGTCATCTTCTTATGCTTTTGGTTTCTTCCGCGCAGCTTCCAGCCCTTTCACAAATCTCTTGGTTCTCTGCCCAAAAACCGCGCCTTGCCCAGAAGCAGCAGCACAAGCAACAACAGCAGCAGCAGCAGCAGACCAAGCAGCAGACCAAGCAGCAGACCATTGCAAAGCCTTTCCAAAACTTCTCCGGGCTGGGTTTTGACTGGCTGCAATTTTAACGAGGTCCGAACGAGGTGCGAACGAGGTCCAAACGAGGCGAAATCAAATTTTGGGAGACTGACCCCCTAGGTCTCCTGACAAAGTCTTTGGTAGCCACACGCCTTCGCATTCTTTTCAGAACAGTAAAACTCAAGAGCTTTCAGCGGTGAAGCAGAAGAGGAAACCAAGCCAAGCAGCAGCTGCGGGCAAGAGCAAGGAGACAGAAGAGGAGACAAAGGGCGAGTAAGGGGGACAGAGGGGAGACGACGCAAGCTTGGCAAACAAGGCGGCGGTGAGAAATTTGAGCGGGCACAGACTGGTTGAGACGTAGGAACCGTGGTAGCCGAAGATATCTAAAGGCTAAAACTGTCTGGGGAAGAGAAAGCAAAGCCTTGGGCAGAGGAACCACCAGGCATAGGGCAGCAGGTCAGGATGACCTATGTCTATGTTCGATTGTCTATATTTGAGCCCCAAACTGAAGCAAAACACAGCTCAAACACATTGTTTATGTATTAAACATGTTGCCAATTTCAAAACTCACAAATCACCACCTAAACGCCACGACCGCAACGACTTCCTAATGGGTAAACGGTAAACCCACAAAGATATGACAGGCCCGTTGACATAGGGGCTTCACGTGTTTCATTGGATATCTACCAAAGGCTTTTTGAAAGCTCAAAGGAAAAGTGGGGGCCTCTGACTGACAAGGGTTATGAGCCCAAACCCCATTTGGTTTTTCCTGCGTTTTTCGCTGTGACCGGTTTGCCATGAGAGCGAGCTCCGAACCACCTGTGAATAAGGGCCCAACATCTATCAATGGGATGGTTGGTAACCCTTGGTACTCAGAGAAGGCCCAGATGGAGTCAATACTTAGAGCTTCACGTCCTCAGGGTTGCCAACATCAGAAAGGGTGCCTCTGCGCGATGATGGCTTGCACACGGGTTTGTGTGTTGGCAAAGGGCGAGGAGGACAGGCATCGTCAAAGCTCTGTTTTGTGACTCCGCCAAGCAAGGTCTCTGGGAGTAGCCATGATGGGGAAGAGATGGGCCACTGTGGCAAACGAACGGAAGGCAAAGTTCCGAATGAATCGAACCTCGTGGGTAAACCGGATAGTCGTGATGATGCTGGTTTATCTGTAGATGACAGTTTGGAAAGGGCCTTAGGGATTGAGCTGGTCAACCAGCTTCGAGAGCAGAATGCAAAGTTGTTGTCTGAACTGGAAATGTATAGGCAGCTTGGAAGCACTCCGAAGTCTGGCGATGATTCAACTCAGTCCTGGGTCGAAGTTCCTAGCATGGGAGAAGGGCGGGATGGACATGGTGCTGATGGGCGTGGCTGCAACACCCCCAGAAATGGTAGTCAGTTTGGAAGGGGCTGTAGATTTACTCCGAATGGAACAAGAATCCCAGATGGCACACCTCCAACTGAAGATGTTCCGAAAGCTCCTGAACCTCCTAGCCTTCCTCCAGCATCACCTTTTCCAATGTTGGCTGATGATGCAGCTATGGGGATGTTGGATCAATATGAGGTGATGATGATGTTTCAAAGAATCGCATGGGAGAAAAGTCTTGGAAGCCTCAAGGGGTTAAAGGTGCTGAATTCACCCTGGAGAAGCTAGAGCGTTTTGGTTGGAACGTGAAGTGATTTCGCTGAAACGGTCACTGGAAAAAATGACCCATGGGAATCCCTTTGCAACAAGTGATTATTGGTCCAAAGGTTTTCACCCCCTACGGACCCTCTAATGCTGTCCGGGTTTCCTGAAGAGCCGACGGATCTGGGTAGACCTGATCCGGATGCGGCAGAGCGGATCAGCCGAGCGAACCCGGGAGATGGACACCGGCGAGCGTTTGGTGGAAGTGGATATCTGTCTCTACGAGATCGGGCCGGCAATGGCATGGGTGATGGAGAAGGACATCGTCACTTGCTTTGTGGAAGTGGTGATGTTTCCCTACGGCATCGGGCACGCATGAGCATGGGTGTGGGTGAAGTTCACGGTCACTCGCGTGGTGGAAGTGGAGATGTACCACATCAAGCTCGGGCTGGCATGGATAGCAATCATGAAGAATGCCATGGTCATTTGCGTGGTGGCAGCGGGCATCAAGCTCTACAAGCTCGGGCCTTGCATGGAGATCCTGGTGAATGCCTTCACGATCGGGCTCCTCAGAGCAGTCACAGTGTATGTCATGCCAATCGGGCTTTGCAGGGCAGTCATGGAAAATATCCCGGCGTTTGGGCTTCTCAGAGCACTCATGGAGTATGTCATGACGATCGGGCTTTTTTGGCATCGATCTACATCCTGAAGGTCGTCAACGCTCTTGCCTCGATCCACGGCATGGTGGCGGAGGGGGTTTTGGCGGAGGAATGGGAATGGACCCGATCCTGACATCATGGGAATCCGGGGGAGGCATCAGCAGTTCCAAGGCTGACCTTGCCGTCGTTGATCTGGATAACGTGGTCGTAGCTTAGAACATAGCATACGAGCACCATTTGGCGGAGCCTTACTCAGGCTCCATGTTGACTTTGGACTTTCGCAAAGCCTGCAATCGCGGTGCAACATGGTCAGGTAGTCCTTTGGAGGACAAACCAGCAGCACAGCGACTGGCACGAATCGCATCACTTCGATTGGTAGCATGTGAGCCATAGCAAAGAGTCTTGGCAAACCGAGCAACGCTACTTTTCACTGAACTTCGTTTGCACCGCTTACACACATAGTTTCCCTTGGAATCGGGCTTGGCAGGAATGTCATGCACAAAACTTGCCTCACACTTCGATGGTCCAGGACACACAAAAGAAAGTTTGCCATTCATTTGCTTCACATTGGCTGCAGTCTCACCACACTTGCTACATTTGAAAAGGCCTTTGCGTTGGGAACCGAAATCATGAGCTCGGTCACCGAAACACTCCACACGCCGAAAACGACCACTATTGGAAATGCTGCAGCTAGCCGGACATTTCTTGCAGAGAAAACAATTATCACCTTTATAAACATCATGAACATCATGCGAAATGTTATCAAGTGATTTTGGCTTTTTGGCTGTCTTTTTGCTCACCTCTGAAGAAGGATTTGATTTGCCCGGACAAGCGTGACTGAGCTTCCCATTCACCTGCTTTTGGTTGTTTGCCACTTCTCCACACTTGCTGCACGTGAAAGATCCCGCCTTGAACTCAAAGTTATGACAAAGGTCACCTAGGCACCGTGCCTGTTTGAAGCGCGTACTGTTAGATGCAGTAGAAGTGCAAGGGCACTTTCGACATGTCCAGCGGTTTCCAACCTTAGTAGCATCATGGGTGTCATTGTCTGAAGTCTTTGTGTCTTTTACAGGTTTCGGATCCTCACACTTGTTCTTAGGTGGAACAGGTTCCCCAGCAGCCTCGGATGTGGCTACATCAGAAGCAACAGGTGTGTTCCACTTGAGCGGATGCACTTTTTTGTATGCCAACTCAACCGGATTTGCAGCACCAGTCTGACCAGCAGTGATATCTGCCGAGGAAACATTGATCTCAACCGCGATCCTGTCATGCAAACACGCACGAATGGCTTCTGAAGTCTCTGCATCCATGGTCATCACTGGACGACGATCCAAGCCACGGTATCTGTGTTTTCCCGGCAAACCAGGAATACAAACATTTCGAGTCTCTCGGCCCACAACCACGGGTGCACCGATCAGGCGCGCAAAGGAACGACAAGCACTGGACAGGGTCAAAACTTTCTTGTAAAGATTGTCAGGAGCCTCAAGCAGGGGCACAGCTGCCTCACCATATGTACGCAAGTGTCTAGCACGACTTCGACCAGGGTTGCGAGGAAGTGCCTTGCCAGTAACAATCTCAAAATTCACCACCAACTCTGCCCACGAAATGCCGTTAGGGGTCGGCTGCTTGGGCCATGTCAAGGTCTTCAGGAAGCTAAGCAAATCCACACAGAACTGTTCAGGCCAAGGAAAAGTGGTAGATGACAGTTTGGGTGGTTCCAACGGAAGCTTCAAAAGCAAGGGTTCCACAGGCAAAGCAGAGGATTGACTCTCCTCTTGCGGTTTGTCATCTGAATTCGGCCAACCCAAATCCCATGAGCGACGCGCCACATCAAGCAGGTAAGCTTGCACTAAATGAGCCAGTTGAATGTGATTGTAACCTGGGATCTCGAAATTCAAGGGCACAAGACCACACAGCTGCAAACAAGACGGCCAGGGTCCAGTGTCGGCACGCAAAGAAACAAGGCGACCATGCCTGCTTTGTATGTCCTGTAAGTGAGGGCACAACCAAAAGAAATGCTCCCTGTCTTGGTGGTCATGACCACAAGGACACGCCGAGGTCTGGAGTCGACCAGCATGATACAAGCGCGAAGCAGTCCACACAGCGTCCGTCAAGATTGAGCGAAGGAGACGACAATCATGAGTCGACAGAAAGCTCTGCTCAGACAAGTGAACAGAGGCCGAGCGATCAACACCACATTGGGCTCCTTCAAAGTGCTTGTGAAGACCAAGTGCCTGCTGCCAACCATGCACACGACAAGCTTCACGAACATGATGCGCAAACAAGTCAGAGTCTGTATTTAGAAGGTCAAGGTCAATGTCCTGATGAGTTCGAAGAGTCCAAGCAGATACCCAGGACCACTTGATACGACGAACCACATTGCACAACAAGGTGACGGGGCCACGAGGACGACGAGGGTCATGACCAGAAGCTTTCAACCACCAAGGTTCCCAAATAGCACGCACTGCTGGATTTTGAGACAGGCAGCGTTTCAAGGTTGTAAGACATTGATACACCTGGGCATGGAAAGGGTCGGTCAAGTGCGACTGAGTGAAGAGCAACAGCACTGCATGCGACGAACGAAACCGTCTGCGATGATTCCAGATGGCCATGACTACAGCACTGCGGACACGAGCAAGTGCACTTTCACCAATGAAACAAGTTTCAAGACCATAGTTGGCCAGACTGGACGCAGCTCCAGTAACCAACTGCACTTTATCTTCAAGCCTCAACGGAGCACACTGCACACGCTTGCTGAATTGCTGAACTCGGCAAGCCCGCTCCAGTCTGGAGACTGGATCCATTTGTGCGGGCCGGTGATGAGAGACTTGTCGAGCGTGGCAAGCCGGTGGTGGGACTTGACAGTTCGTCAGGCACAGATCCACTACGCGGACTGCAAGCAGGCGACGCCACTGCAGAGGGTTCAGATCGACCCCAAGATTCCGGACGAGCTCAACTGCAGGGTCTACGGCCGCACGGAGCAGCGAGGTGTCCACTTGTTGCTGAAGTCTGTGGCACCTGAGATTCAGCAGATGCTGGTGACAGATCGTCAGATGACCAGCACGGCGATCTTGTACCGCCTCTACATCAGATACCAACCAGGCATACCAGGTGAAAAATCGCTGATCCTCAAGGAGTTGACACAGCTCCCCAAGACCAACACCATGGCGGAGCTGGCGACGGCACTTCGAAGCTGGAGGCGACACTATGGGCGAGCCCGTGAGGTTGGTGCCAGCCTTCCAGATGGAACACTTCTACTTCGAGCTCTTGAAAGCGGAGTACAACTGGTGGCCAAGGAGAACACCCAAGCTTTTAGTCTTGCTCAGAGCCGCTCAGCTTTGCAGGTGGACGAGATCCCTGAGCCGGCGTCCATTTGGGACTTTAGCCAATGCCTGCTGGCTGAAGCGGAGACTTTGGTGCTGATGAGTTCCTCAACAACCTCATCAGCGGAGACGACGCCCTTGGAGCTGAAGGTCATGGAGGCCAATGACACCAGTGCTCCCACGAAGCTTCAACAAGAAGGGAGTTCTACTGGAAAGGGCCGTGGTGGAACAGCTGACTTGGCACCGGCTGTCGCGCTGGCAAACAGTGCAAATGGCTCCACAGTTGGGAGGGCATCAGCGACAAAAATGCCCGGTGTTGGAATTGTGGTGCAAAAGACCATAGAAAGCAAGAGTGCAAGGTCAAAGGTGATGGATCAAAAGGCCAAGGACGAAACCAAGGTTTCGGGGAGAGGAAATGCAGCATTGACCAACAAAGCTGCAGGTGGCACTTCATCCAGTACATCAACAATGCCGTCCAGTATGACCTCTACACCAACAAAACCCCAAATCAATGAAATGGCAGCTGCTTCTGGAACTTCGACAACGCTGTCACCGGGGGAGTTGAAGACGGGCAGCCCTGGAACTGACAATGTGGAGTCGCTGAAAGGCTTGGGTGATGGAGGAACTGGAGGGGAACAGGCGGCCAAGAATGAGAAAACGGCCGAACTACTTCATGAAGCCACTCAGCTTTTGAAGACGTTGCGAGTTCAACCACAAAGCCCAATATTGAAGGTGGTGCAAATCGGTGGCCTCGACCGCACTGAAGCCAACATGGTGCTCATCGATTCAGGTGCAACACATGGACTACGACCAGCACGAGATCATGATGAGTGGCAAAAGGGGGAAAGGACAACAGTTCAGTTGGCCAATGGTTCCACGGATGCCTTCAGACTGAAGCCTGGAATGAAGATCCTCCTGGGGCCTGGGGAACCCTCAAACGGCGGCATCATGGATCTTGCCGATGGGCGGACGCGCCGAGCTGGATTTTACGATGAAGTAGAGCATCCCCAGTGTACCCCTGCGTTGTGCGCCCTGCAATGGACAAACAAACAATAAGAAGGTTTATGACTACAAATGGTAGGTTCATGTTGGTGAAATTCAGCATGCCTATGCGTTTTGTGGTCTTACAATAAGCAATGATCCAATGGAATAATAATAGGATATATATAAACATTCACAATACCTGCTGTTTTACTTGCTTCGCAGACCAGATTTGTCAAATAAAAAAGGAAAAATTAAAGATTGGTATCGGAAGATTGTCCTAAAAGAGGAGACCCAAACCTCTTTAAGGGGCACCAACATCCATCCCTCCGCCACACCGGAGGCATGAATGCCCCCCTATGTGTCCCCTGAGATCTCCGCCACTCCGGAGATTAGCTCAGTGCACTAGACACGGACAATCTTTGAAAAAATCATTCAGGAATGAAATATATTTCAGACCACGACTCTCCCCCCTCCCTTCATTTTGTGCACTTTGTGCCCCTTTCCACGTCCCCCAGTCCTGTAGGCCCGTTTTGGGGCTACTGGCTCAAGCGAAGGCTGGGAGATCCACGTGTGAAAAATATGGTGAAAAGGCGAAAGCAATGACTTTGGAATTTGAATGTCAGAAAGCATAGCAAGGCCAGAGTTAATATAAATCCTGGCCGTTTTCAAGGCCGTCCACCGCCCTGCAATCAACACACGGTCCAAAGACCCATTCTTGGTAAATAAATGGGTGGCTCCTCCTCTCCGGAGCGAGTAGGGTCTGAACTCCCACTGTTCAAGTTTCAATTTCTTGAGGGCTTCAGAAAACAAATCACGCCAAGCATGGGGCTTTAAAGTGAGGAAGGTATGTGGTGGGACAACATTCTTCCATGCCCACAATTTGCTTAGCACATTTTTCTCGGTGAGCGTGACACTCTCTGCTGCACCTTGTCGTTTTCCAGTTTTGGTTAGCCCTAAATTGATAACAGCCGGCTGCGTTGGCGAGACCATATGGATCTGCCACGCTTGGATTGCAAGGAGTTCCCCTGTACGAAGTAAACCATAAAACCCAACCAACAGACTGAGAGCAAAGGTCTCATGTTGTTGCATGATTGCCCAACCCACAAGGGCCTTTAACACGGGTTCACTAAGCGGTGGGGCTCTACAGGGCACCTCATGTGTGGTCCAGGTCTTCATCAAGCGCCAAGAAGAGGGGAGGTTGTGCTTCAACTTGGGGTCATGGTCTTGCAAAGCCGCGAGGAACGTGCTGCCCACTGCGCGTCCTTCACCTTGAGCCCATAAGTATTCTAGATAGTCTGAGATCAGATCATCCATGAACTCACGCTTGGTAGGTAGTTGTAAACCTTCTGCACGTAGATAGGAAAAGAAATCATCCAAGCTAGCCTTGTACCGTGCTTTAGTTTTGTCTTGGACAGTCAGACTTTTCAGTGTGCCTAATTTTTCGCGGATTTTCTTTCTTCCTTCCTTTGTCCGGGCTTCTTTGGTGAAGCTCACTTTTTAACCATTTTTTCCGAATTCCCCAGCGGGAGGGTTTATCCGCTGGGTTATCCTTGGTATTGACGTAAGCCCACAAGGGCTGAAGCCCGGTTGCTAGAAGGTAAGCACTAATCCGCATAATGGTCCTGCGCATTTTTCGTGAAGATGACCTTCCCCTTGTCAATGCATGGAGCACCACCAGGCTGTCCACTAAATGCACACATCGCACACTGAGTTGCTTCTTTTGCATTGTGCGCCACCGTAGGGTGGTCAGCACTGCTCTTGCTTCTAACACATTAATGTGTTCTGGGTCTCCGGTCCATCGCCACCCAGCCACTGAACGCCATCGCCATAGTTTCGCCGGTATTCCACTTCGCAGTCTATGATGTCGCACAGGTATTTCCGTGGACGACTGTAGCTAAAGGTCTTCTCCCTTGAGTGAAACTAGTCCTGAAAGCTTAGCAATCAGGTGCATGTTGGGAGAGAAAGTGTTGGTTCCCTGGCCAAGGGGAGGTCGCAGCAAAATAGTTTGAAGAGAGCTTGCTTTCCCTGGGGTGAGCGTCTGAATGATGGAGTGAAGGGAGGAATTTTCTATAATCCCCAAAGGAACAAGGAGCTGTTTCAGCAACCAAGCGATCACGCCAACCGACCAAGAGTTCCCTACCAAAGTAAGCCGGCAGTCTTCATGGGCTTTAGTTCCTTGATGGCTTTTGGGCATACATTGAGCCGTATAGTTAGGAGGGAAACCAAGTATCACCTCCCTTTCGACGATGCTAGGAGTTCGCAAACTCCCTTTTTTGTTCACCAGGGAATGGCACTCCAGGTATTGATAGGGCGGAAATCGATGTTGGTCTTCTTTCCAACGTTGAAGTTCCGCTGGGCTACATTGTTTGAGGCCAGCAGGTCTCCGCAAGGGGTGAGGACTAGGCCTAGACGTTGTAAAAGTTGGCAAGGCTTTGTCTTGAGTGCGCCTCCACCCCTTTTCAAGGAAGTGCTGTTCAGACACTTCTGCCTTGAGTTTGACCTGCCCCTGCAACGGTAGTTGACCATCAGTCCCCAAAAGTATCTCTACTCCTTCCTCTTCTTGAAGTTCCCATGTGACCCAATAAAGCCTTGGCCTATGGGCTAGTGAAATCTGATCCGCATCAATGAACCAGGGTAGGATACCATACTCCAAATTCATAGCATCACAATCTTGATAGTCCATCGAGGCGACGTTTTCACTTAAGCCATGTACTTGGGCCCAGGGAAAATGTTGACGAACCAGTAGAGTAATACGAGGTACATGAGTGAAAAGCTTACTCCGGTGATCCTTCAAAGCACCCTTCCGGTCACTGTTCAGTCCAGAAACTCCTTGGCAAGGAGGTCCTGCACCTACGAGTACAAGACCTACCGAAGGATATTTAAGTGCCCACTGCTTCACCATTTCAGAATCAACTGTTTCCACATCATTTACCAACTCGCAGTCAGGGAAGTTCGCCTCAACCACCCTCTGAGCATGTTGATCCCTTTCAATAGAAATATGACCAGCTAACGGAGCCTTAAGGACATCCAAAGCAACCCGCAAAGCAGCTATACCATCAAACAAGCCAATGCTCAAAACTTGGGTGAACTCTTGCTCCTCAGGTATGTCCCCCCTTGTAGTAGTTTGACTAGCTGCTAAACCATAAGGCGTCAAGCCAGTACTTTGACAGATTCCCCCTCCAGTAGTGGAAGCATCACTAGCGGTAACCATGGGATCAAAAGGGTTACGGAAATCCATAAATGCTAGAGGGCAAAGACCAATGAACCGAACCAGTTCCACCATCACCTCTCGCCGCAGCCAATGCCTGCGATAAGCAGAACCTGATCCTGTATCAACAATCATCCTCCAAATTTGGTTGAGGCTAGAAAGAAGGGGGCGCTTGAACATAGCAGTGTACACTAGGCCGCCCCCCACCACCTGAAGCTCCCTTTGGGAGGCACGCCCCCTCCCCAAAAGTTCGAGAGTCAACATGATGTACTTCGCCATCTTGCCCGGTTTCGCGCAGAGGGTTCCAGCTTCTCCATCCAGCCATGCCCCCTGGACTTCTGCAGCTCGGGCTTGTTGCACCGACTTCTTCGGGTGTCTTGGGAGCATCTCCAAAGAGTACTGCTCCCTTAGATGTTGCACCAGCTCCGAGGGAGTTCCTTCTAACAAAGACGCCGCTTGCTTATCAATCATCTGCAACTGGTCGAAGTTGTCCAGATAGACTCTAAACAGATTTGGGAAAGAAGTGAAGCTCCTATCACGTCTAATCTCTTGTACACTTCGCCCCAGGCCTTTGAGTGATCCTAAAGCGCGTTGAACCACTCCTCTATGGATATGCTGAGCTATACCTACGCTGTTTAAATACCCCATTGGTAATACTTTTGCAGCAAGGTACCACCTCAAATGCTCTCCCCCGGGGGGGACCATGGACCCTGGAACCTGTTTGCCAAAGCCCATAAACTTGGTCCAGGCCTGTGGAACGCTGAACAAGTAGAAAAAGCATCTGAGGTCCTCAGAAGACGTGACCAAAATATCTTCGTCATGAATATGAATGCCAGTCATCTGTGTCACTGAGGGAAGTGTGCCAACATCACCCGTCAACGTACGGCTCAAAGAATTCCAAGGCTTCAAATTCATTATAAGTCTGGAAACAGGAATGCCATGCTTTTCTTCGTCTTTTCCAACCGAAAAAAGGCCATTCAACAAGGGGATACCATTCACAGAATAGAGCGCATCCTCTGACACCACCTCGCATAGACCACGGGAAACTAACCCCTTAGCAACATCTTCCCATCCATCTTGTTGAATCATCACTGAAGGGGGTTTCCCCAGAAACTGATCAGCAACGGGAATCAGGGTCTCATCGATGTTGTTGACAAAGTGCAAAACACCCCCCGTACAAAAATCACGAATATCCAGTGTACCTACCTCGGGGGGTAAAGAGGCTTCAATACTCGGCCACCAAATAGGCTGCGCCAGTCGCACTTCATCCCCAGAATAATCCAACCCTTTTTGTGAGAAAAACGCTGAAAAGAAATAGGAGGTAATTGTTCCGCAAGAATGGAGGACCCTTCCACAACAGTTCTCAACCTTTTCGTCACACGTTCGGCAACGACTGTAGTTGGGCCCACACTTGCCTCTCCTGGACTGTGCAAGCTGTTCAGGCTCATGACAAGAGCTTGGAGAAATCCGTCTACTCGGCTGGCATCCGGGTGGAGCGTTGGAACTGGAATAGGGAAAAGTTCCTTAGTTCCAGCCTTGGACCTTGGTCTGCAAGCATAGTCAAATAAAAAACGATCTTCCAAAATTTTCAACGCATCCACCACCAGCTGCCACAGATCGCCTACTTGTAGACTACCACGGCCTCTAGCCAAAAACGACTGCACCAGGCCGCAAACTTCTTGGTGAAACTTTTGGGAGTCCTGGACATCAGTGTCACTCCCCTCTTTTCCTTCTCCTTTGAATTCATGCAAAGCTTTTGGTCCAGCCGGCCGCCACTCCTGCTGATCCAACTGTGCTGCTGAGGCCAAACTGCGAGCTTCGTCAATCAGTTTGTCTATCTCCTCAACTGTGAAACTTTCTTCGTGCCTCATAGATTTTTGCGCCCTTGCCTCAAGTGTCTCAGCCTCAACGCCCCGCTTTTCTGGGCCCTCCTTAGGAGTGTCACTCTGCCTCACTCCCTTATCCTTTTCTTTCACCAGGGTACTTTTCTTCCAATCCACTAATGCCTCATCCTTCAACTCAGTCGCTTTTTCTGGCATCCCTCCGACGGTCATCCTTCCCAGTTCCTCCTCCTTTGTTCTTTCCTGCATCAGTGGATTGGCCTTTACTGGTACCCTTGGTGTCCTTCCCCTTCCTTGTCTTTCCTCCTTGGGAGTAGTCTGCTCCCTTACCTGTGCCTGGCCTTCCCATCAGGTTTTTGAGCTTTTCATCTTCTTTGGCCCTTCGTGCTGCTGACAACATCTCACCTTCTTCAGCGAAACCTCTCTCGTCAACCTTGATGAGCTCGTATTGTCTTCCCAGGCTCCAATGCGATCCTTTTGAAAGGGCCACGATACTTTTCAACCTCTGATTGAGGATATCTAGGCCCGCCGCAACTTTGCCTTGGATTATATAATCCATGGTTTGGCAAAGGGTGAGTGCTTCTTGTTGCAGGGCTGGGCTCATCGCTGGCAACACAACCTGCCTCCCATACTGCGTATACAGAGGGGGCAGCGTTGCTCGGTCTACCGACCACATCGTGCCGGCAGCCGTAACCAGGCTACGACGGATCTCCTGCAGAAACCGCGCCGTAAGCGTGCCTGGGTACCGTCTCCATACTGCTTGGAGCTTCTGCTCTTCGTCGTAGAGCCCTTCTTCCACTGCTTCCAGGCTGCTTGTACTCGAGCTGGAACTCTTGGAGGTGCCCACGCTGCTGCTGCTTCCTTTAGCTTTCTTTTTCTTTTTCCTGCTGCTCTTCAAAAGTCTCCTGGCTTTTCTCATCACTCTTGCTCTTCTGCTGGGATCAGGATCCATTCCAGTGTCCTTGAACCCTGCTTCCAACTGCTTCTGGCCAGGGTCCAGATAATCCTTCTCCTCTTTAGGAGACTTGCTACGTCTCCCCTCTTTCTCCTCCTTTCTTTTTCTTTTCTTTTCTTTTCTATCCTCCTTCTTGTCCGCCTCTTTCTTCTCTGCCTCCATGCGTCGTTGTTCATCTCGAAGACGGGCCATCTCATCCGCGTCACGCTCCGGGGGCTTCACTTTCTCCAGGTTGGTCAACCAAGGAAGTCGACGGGCGTCCACCTCCTCATAGTTGTGGGCGTGCACAAGGGTCTCATCAGTGAGAACCCCTGGGCATTCGGGGCCACATAAGTGGATGGAGAGGCTCCTCTCTTCTTTTCCACTTAAAATCCTCAGTAACTCCTCATCCTTTGTTCCACTCACCACCAGCTCCGCATAGATCTCGTCGCCTTCACTTCGAAAGCTTTTGAATCTGCCTGCCACTGCTACTGTTCTTCCATAGTAACGGCCCTCTTCAATAGCCACCGTCCCCAGAGACAGTAGAGCTCTGGGATTGATATCAACAAACCTTTTCTGACCCGGGGTTCCTCTCTTCTCTCAACTTCCTCATCTCCTAGCGCGGCGGGTCGGCGTCGAGGGGGCCTCACAGCCGCTGGCCTTCTCATGACCACCATTGCCGCTTTAGGAGCCATCCTAGCTCCCCTCACCGATAGCGTCTGCTACTGAAAACCTCTTGTTTGGCACGCTTCACGCGCCCTTTGTTGGTGGAATCTGTCCACCTTGGATGGTCGCTGACGGGGAGTACTCCTCGCCACCCGGGGCCTTGTGGCCTCTCGTCACGGGCTTTCCTTTCTTTGCGGTCTCGTTCACCCCCTGAGCGGCTTCTATCGCGCCTTCTCCTTCTTGAACTGTGGCTTCGACTTCTCCGGGCCTTCTTCTTCTTGCTTCTGGATCTAGGAGGGTCTCTGCCTCCCTTATGCCGGGGACTTCTCTCGGGCTCTTCTTCCTTCTCTCTTGTGGGCCTTGATGAACTGGCTCCACTGGCAGGGGCTGATGCGTTGGGCTTTTCTGTCACCTTTTGATCCTCCTGAGGCTCTTCTTTCTCTTTCCCTGCAGTGGAGGCTGGGGCCGCAGGTGCTAGACCTTCAGGCGGGGCAGGCGGTCCGCACTTGGTGGTCAGGTTGAGGGCACTCTCCTTGGGCGCGTCTTTCGGAGCCTCCTCAGCCGGCGGCTTTTGGGAGGACTTGGCCTCCCCTACAAGGGGCCTGGCAGGTGGCGCTGCCGGCCCTGGTGGTGTCCCTGTAACCCCAGGGAGAGGGCGCTGGAGCTCGTCACGAAGTTCCGCCTCCAGCAAGCGGAATCGGCTGACCACGTAGCCCTCGAAGCCCAAGAGGTGCCCCCCTGCCTCAAAGATTGAGTAGATCCTTGAAACACAATTGCACAACGGGCAGCCACAGGCGGGGTTGTGGCCAACCATACCCTGAAGCCAGAGCTGCAGAGTAATACATGCGGTATTTTCATGTTTATCACCGTAAACGTAGGTACATATATATCATACACACTTCCCCACGGCACACCGACCTGGGACAACTTCAGGGGAGACGAGACAAGAAACCACATGAACCCAGTATATCCCAGTATGACATACCCTGCATCCACAGATGCGTAAAATGTAAACACTGACACCTGCATTATAGTTCAATAGCAAGGTTTTTTTTTCTGTATCTTTTACAACATGCATTGTCCAATGACTTATGTGAAAAACTCTCGGCACCTGTTTGAATACCTTTCTGTGTATTCAATTGCCCAGCTCATTCCCACATGGAAGCCATAGTCGCGCAACAGAAAACAACCGCAACATACCGCAGTCGAGCAGCCTGGCGAACAATTTTTCAACTGAGCCCTGAACAGCCCCAAACATTTATCATCCATTTTCCTTATCCACCGAAAACGGACAAGTAGAAGAAAACACCATATCTTGCGATTAGATTCCCATTGGGAACGCGCAATCCGCAATCTGGATACATGGGGCCAATTCAGATCTGAAACTGTCGGTCAAAAAAAAAAGATGTTTGGACAATAATTTCCGCATAGATCCGCATACTACCTTGTAACACGCGATGCGCCAACATTGGAATCCCACAGCACTACCAAAGTGCTACCCCTATCAGATCTATCAGCAAGGGGCATTCCGCTTGGAGGCAGCATCTCGGATAGCTTCCTCCAGCTTCATCACCTGATGCCCAGAGAAGTAGCTGAAGCTGGTGCCAGAGTCCTGCGATGGGATGAGATGATGGTGGGTAAGGTCCGATCTAGCCTCAATTCGTCTCTCCAAAAAGCTGGTTGATCTAGATTCTTTCATCCGGAAACGGCCATTCTTCGTGAAATACATTTTTACATATTTTTACGCATATATTATTTGAAGATATTTGAAGTCTGGGTAAGGCTTACTGGGGCATGCCTTTTCATTTTCGGCTGCTCCTTCAGGGAACTTTAGAAAACATATCATAACATATCCAAAAAAAAAGTTGTACATGTTCACAATGATGAACCATCATAGCAAACGTTCGTGAAACTTTCACAAAATACAAGTTTACTCTCACGAGCTCGACAAACGACTTTCGCGAGGGTTCGAAATACAACATGGACGGTATTCACAATCACAATTCTTTACACGGACCTTTAGATCAATGATCCTAAAAGTATGTGCCGCTTTCAAGTGGTGCATTGGGTAAGCTCATCTGAGGGTGCTTGCGCAGAGGCTGACTTGAGGGGTGGTCTCCTGAAGATTTGCATTAGCCAATGGCCACACAAACTCACACACACACACACATGCAAGCTGGAGGCATTTGCAACGATTCGCAGCTTATCAGTTTTTTTGGTTTCATCTGTGCAGTCAATAGCGTAAAGTGGATGGAGATGGATGAAAACGGAGTTGGTCACTGTAAGAGCACACAGTTGCTTCCACATAGTATCCATGAGTTCCCTCAGCAAAGGTCGAACAAAACGACTTCACAGATCTTCACAGGACTTTTTGCGGCATGACGCATCATGACGCGTCATTTTTGACCCTTGCCACCCTTGCCACCAACGGCCAGTCCAGTTTGAACTCTCCAAGATTTCCGGCGAACAAGTCTTTGCCGTTGAAGCTGATCTGGTTCAGGGCCAAATGATACCCACTGCTGTACGGAGTCCACTGGAAAGGCTCGCTGCTGGGCATCCAAGTATTGTTCCTGAAGCCAGAGCAGTTTTTTCTGATGTTTTGTGGGGACATGTGGGGACAGAGCTGCAAAATACATCAAAATACTGCACGTATCATTCCATGACAACAGTGATATGCTGCTTCTCACCCACGGTTTTTAGCCGTGATTCAGCCCACCCACGGTCATGGAACCGCCAGTTTCTGCAAGGCATAAGGCAAAGACTTCCTTTTCGATCGGCCCGTCCTTAGTTATCTTAGTTGCCCCAAGTGCTGAACTTGAGGGCTCCAAATCCAATGAATTTTAGATGGCACCTTGGACAGAAAGGTTGTGGTGTTTTTCTGATGCCGAAACATCAACACAATGAAAACCTGCTGAAGAAAGTCATGTTGGCTCAGTGGATCTGCGCTGCTGGCAACTTGGGAAGGACAGTTAGCCGAGGTTCCGCCAAAGACTCAAGCACATTCCAGCCACCCTCGTTCAAACCCGTGATGCCGGCTGGAACCTGGCATGTCGCCCAATATTTGTCTTGAAACGTTGAGTGAGACTCTTGCAGAACATGATTCTGAAGAAAATGAGAGGACACTGAATAACAGGGCTACGCTGCTAGTGGCACCAAAAGAAGTCATGCTAGCCTGTAGACCCTGATGCAACAGCAACAACTCCTGTCCCGAGTGACCTGTGTCCGGAAGAGCTTTGTCTCCCTAGTGTGGCATCCCATCCAAACAGGACCTTTCTTGTTGGCCTCAGGATTGAGTCTGAAACGGCAGTCAGTTAGAAAGAAACGTGTTGCAACTGGAGCTACAGAAATCTCTTGTCCAAAGCTCTCGCCACAAATTGAAGTGCCGACTTATTATAGGGAAGTTCACTGCGTCTGCACTTCTGTCAAAGTCCCAAGTTTGACAAGTGAGAATCAATTCCACTAGACAACGCATGCAATGCATGGATCATGCATAAACAACAGTGTGAGTGCTTCGTAGGACAAACCAGTGGCACGTTGAGAAGCACCCAGTTGCAGCACCTTGCTCGTGCTTGGCATGTCACTGTCACAAGCCGTTCTGTTGGGCCCTGAAAAAAACAACCCAAAAAACACAAGTTTCAGACTCCCAAACAGTGCAAGGTATATACATAGACTACATAGAACTATACATTGAAATCAAATCCGGGGATGGTCCTGGGATGTTTGATTTCTACATGTCACTGGCCTTTCTTCTCTCGCAGAATTGGGGCTAGCAATTTCGTTGCTTTGACTGAGGAGTTGCAACCACGAACAACTAATTAAATGTCACCACATTGTTGCACCGTTTCAGTGCAAACCTTTCCTACAGAATAACTAAAAAAATCAAATGAATCAAATGATCTGGTGATCCCACCCTTCCTGAGACGGGAAAGACAGGAAATCTATACTACCTGCAAATGACATGGGAGGTGTCGGACATACCCAAAAAACGCAAACTCCCATGCCATGTCATCTGCAAAGTGTAAAAAAACAGAATTACTTTACTTCGTGTGATCCCCACCATGACGTTTATACATTTTCTTACTGGCAAATCTTCTGGCATTCTATCTGACATATCTTCCGACATTCTATTTGGCATTCTATCTGGCATATCTTCTGGCATATGTTCTGGCATTCTATCTGGCAAATCTTCTGGCATTCTATCTGACATATCTTCTGGCATTCTATCTGACATATCTTCTGGATTCTATCTGACATTCTATCTGGCATATCTTCTGGCATATTATCTGGCAAATCTTCTGGGATTCTATCTGGCATTCTATCTGGCATATCTTCTGGCATATCTATCTGGCATATCTTCTGGCATATTTTCTGGCATTCTATCTGGCAAATCTTCTGGCATTCTATCTGACATTCTATCTGGCATATCTTCTGGCATATTATCTGGCAAATCTTCTGGGATTCTATCTGGTATATCTTCTGGCATTCTATCTGGTATCTTCTGGCATTCTATCTGGCATATCTCATGGCATTTTATCTGGCATATCTTCTGACATTCTATCTGGTATATCTTCTGGCATTCTATCTGGCATATCTTCTGGCATTCTATCTGGCATATCTCATGGCATTTTATCTGGCATATCTTCTGACATTCTATCTGGCATATCTTCTGACATTCTTTCTGACATATCTTCTGACATTCTGTCTGGCATATCTTCCGACATTCTTTCTGACATTCTTTCTGGCATTCTATCTGGCATATCTTCTGACATTGTATCTGACATATCTTCTGACATTCTTTCTGGCATATCTTCTGACATTCTGTCTGGCATATCTTCTGACATTCTTTCTGACATTCTTTCTGGCATTCTATCTGGCATATCTTCTGACATTCTATCTGACATCTTTTCTGACATTCTTCCCGTTGAGGTCCGGCAGTGCCCACTGCGATCTGGAAGTCGCGGTTGAGGTCCGGCAGTGCCCACTGCGATCTGGAAGTCGCAGTTGAGTTCCGGCTGTACCCACTGGGATCCGGAGCTCGCGGTGGAGGCCCGGCTGTGCCCACTGGGATCTGGACTGCGAGGAGGAGGCGGCGGGTGAGGAGGCGGAGGAGGCAGAGGAGGCGGAGGAGGAGGAGAAGAGCTCTGTTAAAATCTAGCAACCCTCACCTGGCAGGTAGGGAAAAATAGTCCCGTGTCATCTGTCGGAAAAAAATACATGACATCGGACCTCTGCAATTGTTTGGGCTCCAAAAAGATGCAACACATGTCATGTCAACTAACTCACACACTGTACATTTCACATCCCACATGAACAAAGATAGTATATGAGTGTATGACTACCTGCTAGCAGTTAGAATAATCCAAAATTATACGTCAGCAGTTAGAATATTCCAAAGTCACATGAATCCATTCACCTCCTTGTTCTATTTAGCGACTATTTAGCAGCTATTCAGAAGCTACTTAGCAGCTCTTTAGCATTTTTTCAGCAGCTATTTACCAGCTCTTTAGAAACTATTTAGCAGCTATTTCGAAGCTATTTAGAAGCCATTTATCAGTTATTCAGCAACTACTTAGAAGCTATTTTGCAACTATTTAGCGGCTATTTAGCAGGTATTCAGCAACTACTTAACAGCTATTTAGCAGCTATTGAGCAGCTACCTAGCAGCACTCAGCAGCTATTTAGCAACTATTTAGCACCTATTGAGTAGTTATTCAGCAACTATTTAGAAGCTATTTAGCAGCTATTCAGCAGTTATTCAGCAACTATTTAGCAACTATTTAGCAGCTATTTAGCAACTATTTAGCAACTATTTGGCAACTATTGAGCAGCTATTTAGCAACTATTTAGCAACTACTTAGCAACTATTGAGCCGCTATTTAGCAGCTATTTAGCAACTACTTAGCAACTATTGAGCCGCTATTTAGCAGGTATTTAGAAGCTTAGAAACTATTTGGCAGTTATTTAGCAGCTTTTTAGCTATTGAGTAGCTATGGAGCAGCTATTTAGCAGCTATTTCAGTAACTATTTGGCAGCTACTAAAGCTATTTAGCAGCTATTTAATACAGGTAAGTATTTAGCAACTATTTGGCAGCCATTTACCATGTATTCAGCAACTATTTAGCAGCTACCTAGCACGTATTTAGCAGATCCCTGTGATCATTTTCTCTACAAAATAATGAGGTGCAAACACCCCTCGGGCCAGTGCAGGGCCACCAATTCAAACCCCAACTTTGTCTACAAAATACAGGATTGAGCGTCGTCAAAAAAATTAAAGATTCATTTTGCAATACCCCAGTTTGCTGGGAGATGATTTTGTAGAGGCAATGTTTTGCATTTTTGTGTCATGTTTTGATGGGAGTAGATTAGATTGGATGAACTTCTATTTTGTAGAGGTTGTGTTGGATTTTTGTCATGCTTGGCTTTGTATTTTGTAGGGGCCCCATGCATGCCCATATTTTGTGAATGAAATGCGCGTTTCCTCGCCGAAATGGCTCATTCAGAATGGAAAGATAAGAGAAAGACAGAAAACACAACTAAGCTTGTATTTTCTACATTTTCTGTGTTCTCTATATGTTTTTAAAGTAAACCAATAAATTTCTTTTATCTTTCTTTATTTGCATTAATTATATGTTTTCGTTGTTTTTCTTTACAACCTAAAAAGCGTATTCATTTTGAAAACCGTCCGGACAGGTCGGAGCTGAGCAGCTGCACCACTCCAAGAGCTGGAAAATAAGAAAATAGGAATTTTCAGTAATTTTTCTGGAATTTTAGAGAATTTTGAAGAATTTTATAGAATTTGAAGGAATTTTGAGGAATTTTAAGGAATTTTAAGGAAGTTTGAAGAATTTTGCAGGATTTTGAAGGAATTTGAAGGAATTTTACGGAATTTTGAGGGGATTTAAAGGAATTTTGAGGAATTTTAAGGATTACCCATGTCATCTTGGAAGTCCCATGTCATGTGGTAAATTCGTCTTCCCATCTCATTACCTGCCACTTCCCATCTTGGACGTCCCATTTCCTGTGGTAAATTCGTCTTCCCATCTCATTGCCTGCCACTTCCCATCTTGGGCGTCCCATGTCATGTGGTAAATTCGTCTTCCCATCTCATTCCCTGCCACTTCCCATCTTGGACGTCCCATTTCCTGTGGTAAATTCGTCTTCCCATCTCATTGCCTGCCACTTCCCATCTTGGGCGTCCCATCTCCTGTGGTAAATTCGTCTTCCCATCTCATTGCCTGCCACTTCCCATCTTGGGCGTCCCATCTCCTGTGGTAAATTCGTCTTCCCATCTCATTGCCTGCCACTTCCCATCTTGGAAGTCCCATCTCATGTGGTAAATTCGTCTTCCCATCTCATTACCTGCCACTTCCCATCTTGGACGTCCCAACTCCTGTGGTAAATTCGCCTTCCCATCTCATTACCTGCCACTTCCCATCTTGGACGTCCCATCTCCTGTGGTAAATTCGTCTTCCCATCTCATTACCTGCCACTTCCCATCTTGGACGTCCCATCTCCTGTGGTAAACTTCCCATCTTGGGTGTCCCATCTCCTGTGGTAAATTCGTCTTCCCATCTCATTACCTGCCACTTTTCATCTTGGAAGTCCCATCTCCTGTGGTAAATTCGTCTTCCCATCTCATTACCTGCCACTTCCCATCTTGGACGTCCCATCTCCTGTGGCAAATTCGTCTTCCCATCTCATTACCTGCCACTTTTCATCTTGGAAGTCCCATCTCCTGTGGTAAATTCGTCTTCCCATCTCATTACCTGCCACTTCCCATCTTGGACGTCCCATCTCCTGCGGTAAATTCGCCTTCCCATCTCATTACCTGCCACTTCCCATCTTGGACGTCCCATCTCCTGTGGTAAACTTCCCATCTTGGGCGTCCCATCTTCTGTGGTAAATTCGTCTTCCCATCTCATTACCTGTCACTTCCCATCTTGGACGTCCCATCTCCTGTGGTAAATTCGTCTCCCATCTCATTACCTGCCACTTTTCATCTTGGAAGTCCCATCTCCTGTGGTAAATTCGTCTTCCCATCTCATTACCTGCCACTTCCCATCTTGGACGTCCCATCTCCTGTGGCAAATTCGTCTTCCCATCTCATTACCTGCCACTTTTCATCCTGGAAGTCCCATGTCATGTGGTAAATTCGTCTTCCCATCTCATTTCCTGCCACTTTTCATCTTGGACGTCCCATCTCCTGTGGTAAATTCGTCTTCCCATCTCATTACCTGCCACTTTTCATCTTGGACGTCCCATCTCCTGCGGTAAATTCGTCTTCCCATCTCATTACCTGCCACTTCCCATCTTGGATGTCCCATCTCCTGTGGCAAATTCGTCTTCCCATCTCATTACCTGCCACTTTTCATCTTGGAAGTTTCATGCCATGTGGTAAATTCGTCTTCCCACCTCATTACCTGCCACTTTTCATCTTGGACGTCCCATCTCCTGTGGTAAATTCGTCTTCCCATCTCATTACCTGCCACTTTTCATCTTGGAAGTCCCATGTCATGTGGTAAATTTGTCTTCCCATCTCATGTCCTGCCACTTCCCATCTTGGGCGTCCCATCTCCTGTGGTAAATTCGTCTTCCCATCTCACTACCTGCCACTTTTCATCTTGGAAGTCCCATCTCCTGTGGTAAATTCGTCTTCCCATCTCATTTCCTGCCACTTCCCATCTTATTACCTGCCACTTTTCATCTTGGAAGTCCCATGTCATGTGGTAAATTCGTCTTCCAATCTCATTACCTGCCACTTCCCATCTTGGACGTCCCATCTCCTGTGGTAAATTTGTCTTCCCATCTCATTACCTGCCGCTTTTCATCTTGCTTCCCATCTCATTGCCTGCCACTTTTCATCTTGGACGTCCCATCTCCTGTAGTAAATTCGTCGTCCCATCTCATTACCTGCCACTGCCCATCTTGGACGTCTGTGCTTTCCTGGAAGTTCCATGTCATGTGTAAATTTGATCACTTATTCCCATGTCATCTGTCAAAAAATGGAAAAATACCTGCCCGTTAGGTCGGCGCATAGCTCCCATGTCATGGTCATGTGTAAAAAAAACCATAGCAAAATCGATACATAAATCCTATGTCATGTGCCAAAAAACCTCGGCTAAATCGGCCGCAAAGTCCCGTGTCATCTGCGCCGACTAATTATAACAGTTAAATAAAATTTGCATAGATTTGCTGAGGCGCATCCTCAAAGAAATGGCCATTGATCTCCGAGCCCTCAACATACTTCACGTTGTAGCTACACTGATTCTTCGTGCAAGAGTCGCAGCCCTTCTCACCACATTGCACCCACCTGTCATGGCCAAGGAAAGCGCGTCTTTCATGATTTCCATTGATTTCCTTGCTATCTTGGCATGATCTATCATGATCTAGCATGATCTGGCATGATTCGGCACGATTCGGCATGTTTTCCTAAACGTGGCTGACAGTTTTGGCAATTCTGTCGATGAACAACGTGTACCAGCATGCTCACATGAATGACACAGAATTTGATATCTGTGTGTGTATATATACGTATATATATATATTGGATCAACATATATCACATTTATTTCACGGGTTTTGTGGCTGCGGATGTTGTGCGGTTCCCTCGCATGGCCATGGCCTAAAGGTGCTGGAAATCGTGGGATCGAAGGGCGGGTCCATATGCCTGGCCATGTTGCTCCCATGAGAGTCGGGTACGGTAAGGCGGTGTTGATGAAACTTGG
>CAMXCT020000657.1:727859-732859 GCA_947184155.2 Cladocopium goreaui | reverse complement strand
GATGTGAGGGTGTGAAGATCTAGATCTGCAGGTGTGAGGGTGAAGATCTAGATCTGCAGGTGTGAAGGTATGAAGATCTAGATGTCCAGATGTGAGGGTGTGAAGATCTAGATCTGCAGGTGTCAAGGTGTGAAGATCTAGATCTGCAGGTGTGAAGGTGTGAAGATCTAGATCTGCAGGTGTGAAGTTGTGAAGATCTAGATCTGCAGGTGTGAAGGTGTGAAGATGTAGATCAGCAGATGTGAAGGTGTGAAGATGTAGTATAACGGCTGCTTTTTTACGAAGAACCCTTCGCAGGCGCTCTCGGGAAAAACTGCATTGCCAGGCCATGAAAGGGATCGGTTGATCCACATCTGCAAAAGTGTTTGGCTATTCTAAATGGCAACTAGTTGGCTCGGACGAAGGTGAAACTTGATGTGTGAAACCTGTGACCTTCAAGCAACAGAATGAGTTTGGGCTTCAGATCGCCTCTTTTCCTTTATTTTTTTTTGTTGTTTGTTTATGGACGGCTGTCCATTGAAACTGGGGTTCACCTGGGGGTTGCCCAGGCCGGAGGGATAAGCCAGTCGGGGGACTGGGTGCCTGAAAAGTTCCACAAGGCCAGCATGACTGCGGTGACAAAATGCCTAGCATGCATGTTCGGTTGGCAAAGTGCCATGTGCAAAAAGGGGGTTGGCTTCGGATCGCTGATGATAGGGGATTCAAGGTGAAACGTACAATGACAAGAAGAAGCAACAGAATGATGATTTTTTTTTGCACTTCTTTTGGTGGTGCATTTTTTTTTTAAACACTGGGGGTCCACCTGGGGGTTGCCCAGGCCTTGGGGATAAGCCAGCCGGGGGACTGGGTGCCTGAAAAATTGTGATTGCATCAGGAGCAATCAGTGCATCTCCGCGTGGCTGTTGGCAAAATAAAAATGCCAGTCACTGCATCAGCCAAAATGGCTTTACTAGGTCCAGGTGGGGCAAAAAGTGCCATGGCAAAATGCCAGGCACTGCAGCAGCCAAAATGGCTTGACTAGGGCCAGGATGGTGGCAAAATGCCATGAAGAAAAGCGGGTTGGATGCAAAATCCGATCTGGCATGTCCTCCAACGCAAGCACAGTTGATGCCTATGATGTGCTAACTGGGTGAAACGTAGGTGAAACGAGAGTGGTGCTTGGAAGCAACAGAATGATGGTATGATTTTTTTTTGCACTTCTTTTGGTGGTGCATTTTTTTTTGACTGGGGGGAATACACTTGGGGGTTGCCCAAGGGCATGAAAAGGAAGGGGGATAAGCCAGTCGGGAGACTGGGTGCACGGGGGTGGCATTGGCAACGGCCATCTTGCATCCAAAGATTGAAAAACTCACATGTCCATGGTGAAAAAGTGAACCCTCATGGCACAATGAATAACTTTCATCTATCAGCCAGGTGCTGTATTCAGCATGGCAAGCATCGCATGATCAATCTCATCATCTGTCCGTGATTGCCAGGTCGGCATGGCAGGTGTCACTCGCATGTCATGCAATTCCAATTGGTCACAGCGACAAAGCCAGAAGCACGTGACACAGGCCGCAAATTCCTTAGGCATATGCCAGCACGGTTGCGGGCAGGTTGCGGGGCTCTGTTGTCGTCACAATGAAGCCAAAGAGCTGGTGCCTCACCTGGAGCTGCTTCATGGCCTACCTTGAGCAGTGCCTGGTAGTGACCTTGGTTGGAGTCACCCAGATGCGCAAATGCGGCAACAACCTGATAGCCATCCCATGTGCAATTCACCCCATCTGTGAGAGTGGGAAAAGGTACTCCCCAACAAAAGCCAATAGGACTGTGGTCTTTTCGAACCTGTCCATTGGGACCTCTGATACAACGGTCCAGATGTAGGCAGATGAGATCTTTGGCACAGACCAGGCCTGCGCACATTCCAAGCTCCTGGTGCCATTGCCTGATCAGGTCAATAAGTCGAATGGAACCGCAGTCTGTGAGTTCTAAATCCATTTGCAATACAATGGGCATGAAGTCATCTCCCTGGTCATGCACGCGGATGTTTTGCTCAGTCAGCACTCTGCGTTCCCAACGATTTGAGCAGCACTGTGGAGCAACCCCACGTAACAAAATGCTGGAAAACTCGGCACTGTCTGCTTGGCCATGTCTTTCCGGCCATGCTGCAATGAGGTTATGAAACCATGTGGAATGCTCAAGTGAGTATGGCTCTTGCACATGATGAAAAAGAATAGAACAGAACAAGTCCGAGTATTCCCCCCAATCAGCAAACGTAAAAGTGGTCCGAGTCAAAGTGGCCCACAAACAGGTCAGCAAAGCACAATTGGCATAGCAGTAGAAACTGCTGTTGTCAAGGATCAAGCTTCGGAAAGCATGTCGTAGTTGCTGGCGGCTGATGTGACCATTCAACAATGTCATCGGCCTTTGTGTTTCCCGGGACTCTTCCCCTTCCCCTTGCTCTTGCCTCCCGGAGTGTTCTGGTGTAAACACTGCTGTAGGAGCAGAGCTTGTCGACTCTGGGTTTGGGTGTGCATCTTGACTGAGAGGCCAAGTAGGCTCCACATCCCCAGCTGCTGCAATTCGCTCATGATGTGCCAAACGTCGTCTTGACGTATGTTGAGCTGCAAATACCAGGGCACCACTGTCTGTTGCGCCTTCAAGGTGTGGAAGCGGACCACATGGGTCGAGTCCTCCAACAACTCCTCCAGAAACTGCAGCTGTTTCAAGAGGCGGTCCATGCTCAGTGGTGAGCGGGAGGCTTGAACCAGACATTTCTCCTCGTGACTCCATTTCTGATATGGCCAGGAGCCGTCCTGGAGCAGCACACCTCTCTGGAGAGCGCGGTCCCAGAGATCCTCCCCTTGGCGACTCTTCCCCATTTTCTGCACTCTCAAGTGAATTTCCTTCACCAGGCCCTTGAACAAGAAGGTGCGCAGGGTGGGCAGCTTCTGACTGTCCGGATTCTGCTGCTGTATTTTCTTCCAGTCCACCGCCAACTGGGTGAGCAACGGAACTGCTCCTTGTGGACTGACTTGTGCATAGATAACGAAGGAGTCCTGGCGATGTTGTAGTTGAATCGACCGTTCGTGCTGCAGGAGCAATGTTGCCATGACTTTCATCATGCCCATCATGGCCGCCTGGACCTGAGACTTTGACTGCCCTGGATCGTGGCCTTCTGTGCTTTGCTCTTGTTTGGCTCGTTTGTGTTGTGGCTCCTCTTCTTTTTCTCTCTTGTAGAGGCTGGCTGCCTGCAACAGAGAACCGAGTTGGCGAAAAGATTCCATCAGCTCGTGGTCGTACTGGTCCATTTCCGGCATCGGGGCGTCCATGTTGTGGGTGCAGCAAAAGGGCTGCTTGATGCACTATGGGGCAATTTGAGGCAAAATGCGTCTGCATGTTGATGAACCGATCAGGGTCAGTAAGGGCAGGTGCAGAAGTGGCTGCATTGAAAATGAGTCCACAAAAATTGCACTGTGTGTCTTGATCCTGTAGGCGCAGTAAACATCCAATCAATTGAAACTTGATCTGGGAGGCCCACTGACTGCTGACTCCATGATGTTGCCAGTGATGGACAACAAGTGCAGCAGGATGAAATTGATCACCACAACAGAGGCACCATTGTCTCAGCAGACCTGTGATGCCCGGGGATTGCCAAAGCTTTTCAAACTGCCGGGTCAAAAGCACTTCCGTCAAGTCAGAATGTAATGGCAAGTGCACAATGGGTTGCAATTGCTGTTGGACCAGGGCACGGACAAATTGGGTAGGAATCAATACATCATTGGTGCTGGTCATGAACATCATGGCAAATTGTCGAAGCAACACGCAAATGTGTGTCTTGCCTTGTTCATGGCAACTTGGATTGCATTGGCAGCCATGCGGTGCAAGTACCGCCTGAATCAAAAATCGCAAAATGTCTTGGGACGCTGTCCAAAGAGAGCTATGCGACTGTTGTAGATGTGCTCCCAAATCGTTCTGTCTACTATACCTAGATCCGCAGAGTTGACATACCAGCGTGAGTTCTTGTCTCTGTGCAGGTGACAAGGCCTGTCTTGTGAGATCTCCCTGCGTCAGGGTCTCCATCCACTTCCAGGCAGCATCCAGCGGCTGGGGAGATGCATCTGGATTGAACAGACTGCACCTGCCGTCCAATATGTGTCTTTGCAAGCCTGAACGTGTCACAAAACAAGCTCCACAGTGAGAGCATGCTGTGGAATTCTGTAAGGAGTCCCTCGAAGGGCACCAATCATGAACTTGTGTCCCATGAATTTGATTGAGATGTTGATGTAGTTCACTCATGGTGGGAAATTGTTGATCACAAAGAATGCAGGTTCTTATGGCACTATCACGTTCTTCAGGCCTCAGATCTTGCAGCTGTAAGACAGCCACCTGGGTGGCAACAGGGCAGCAATGTCCTCTGCGGAATGGTTTGCAGCACAGAACGCATGGACTTTGAGCGTCAAGCTGATGGGTGATCTGAGCACCACGGGCCAAAACACCAGGCATACTCTCTGAGTGATGAAGCCGAAAATGCGTATTCATTTCCTGGCAGCGATTGCACCATAGGCCGCATATGACACAATTGTGCGTCAATGACTGGCCAATCTGGGGGTGTTCAGGCAGTCTGGCAAATTGACTATCCTGGGCAATAGTCTGGAGCAAAGGCCAAAATGGTTCCACTGCTACTGCAAAGGTCTGTGTTGCCGGCCGGGGCAATTGACCTGCTGAATGACTGGGGAGACGACTGGCGTCTGACATGGCTGCAGGCACTGAGCCCTCATTGGTGGCAGAGCCCGTCATGTTCCGATTGCCTGGCATGGTCGTTATTTGACAACAGTTGCGCTCAACATGTATGAAAAAACGTCTCCAGGTGGAAAAGACCGCATGACAGTTCTTACATTGTGGGCGTCCCTGCGCAGCCATGTCCAATGGTGAGGTGATGGATGTCCTATATTGACCCATGTCATGTACATGTGTCATGTGGCGTCTCAAATTGGCTACAAGTTCAGTGTGAAAGTCAC